>OY728137.1:859755654-860298154 GCA_963277665.1 Viscum album | reverse complement strand
TGTTGAATGTTGCATTATCTATAGTAGTTTCAAGTCAATAAGATTGACCGAATTACAATCCAAACCCATTTATACTCAACAAAAACACATGTAATACTCAGGTTCATGGGTAGGGTCCATAGTACGAGCTAGAAATTTCCTCCCATATCTGTAACACACACAAGTGAGAGAACACAAGAACTCATAAGCACGTAGGGAGAAAAATGATTAACATGGTTTGGACTTATTCCTACTACTGTAGAGAAATCCACTTCTTTTATTAATAAAAAAAGACAAACAAATATTACATTATTACAAGATTTCTACGATAATTGAACAGGTGACCACACTTGTCTATTTATAGATAAGTCTAATAGATAGATCTGATACCACCAACTTTAGATCTACATAGGAATCCCTCTGCTTAGTCATGCCCACCAAAAAAAACCACATCAACTTCTTATTCTTAGTGAATGGTGAAAGTTATCTATTTACTAATACTGAGTCTTATGATTACTTATTATGTTTCCATTTATAAACATCGAGTCCTTATTATAAATTAATTCACAATTATTCAGGTGAAATCATATTATTTTTTCACACTTCTATCATCCAATGTTTGTTATCTTCTTTGTATCCCGCTCTGGATTCTACTTTATATTCTAATTATGGTGTCCTACTATCATCTGGTTTCATTACCAATCAAAATCTAACATCAAAAATATATAATAAATTTTCATAAAAGTAGATATCAAATACCTAATTAAACATATAAATAATCCCAATTATTATATTAACTATTTTAAACACATTAAAAAACAGATATAAATTTCCAATTATTATTCTTGAATAATATAACAATACATGAAAATACATGTTTATAGAAATGAACATCATTAATTATTTGAACAATGTTTATCATTTATTATACTCACACTGCTCTATAATCAAAGGTCCACAACACCTTTGAATGTTTGGTTTTACCACTAATCCCAAACCTGAAGACCAATAATGAAATGTTTTACCCTTTTACTTTTTGAAAATTACACCCTTGCCTGCAAGATATTTTATATGGAGGGAACCACAGAAACACTACCCCACTCTACCATCCTCTATGTCTCTCTCATGCATTATTCTATTCTATCATGAAAGGGTGGATCATTTTGTTTCTAGTGATGTACATTTTGTGGGGATAAGCATGAGCTCGTGTCCTACAAAAGGGTAATGGGTCCTCATCATCTCATTCCAACTTCCTTCTACTGCAGATCGCTTATGACGACTTATAAATATAATATTGGATATGATTAATTAGTAATATCACTATATGATGGAATTGTAGGATCTATTTCCTCTAACCCTAGGTCCTCCAAGCCTACTATATTGGCCCTTCTGGGGTTCTATCCTAAGAACCATGGGTGATATGATGAATTTCCCATCAAAGATTAGAAATGAGCCACCATACATTGAGGGATTATAAGTGGGATTGAATTTTCACAAAATAAATTAATCTCCTCAAACTATAGACCACAAAACATGGATTTTACCTTCAAAGATAATCCATCTGATCCAAATCATCTTTTACTTGCATCATATTTTCTCTCTCCGCTGGGACGCCTTGCCTGACTGCTATTATTTGAAAGACTTTTAATACATGGAACCCCCATCAATCTAAAGGATTCAATATAATCCATAATTATCATTCTCGAAATGATTTGGGGTCATCCAAATCCCACATGAGATAACTCATGGGTATGATACAACTTGTTTGGATCAATTTCCTCCAACCCTAGGTCTTCTAGGCCTAAAACATAGACCCTTATAGGGTTCATTCCTAAAATCCATGGGTAATAAAAGGAATCTACCATTTAAGATTATATGTGATCCGCCATGCTCTGTGGAATCCGATATCAGATTGAGTTTTCACTCAACACCAAAAATCATTCATAAATCGTTTGCGGACCAAGTCCCCCATGGCCCCCAGAGGTCTTCCATGGTGTAATCCATCTCTATATACCTACATTGGTTTTGGGTTTTTCCATTGAAATTACTTGAAAACCAATTCAAGTAAAATAGTTTTGAAATCCTCCATTTGTGTTGTGTTATTTACCATAAACGAGGTTTTCTTATTTTGAAAAATACCATTATTTAAATGTGATTATGTGTGGATATTGGGTGTAGTCTGTGGGTTGGGGTGATAGTTGAATTTTCCATCACCAGTTGGGGATTTTATTAGTGTTTTTTCTTATGAATAAATAATGGTAATATAAATATGAATAATGGGAGAGGGTGCTGAAAGATACACACTTGGATTACATATACAACCACAATATCCAAAACAAACCTTGATATATGTGTGTTTTACGATTTTCATTGTTTTTGTTTTATCCATAATAATTTTTATCCCCCACATTCATTTATGTTCTAGTTATTTACCCCGAACTCACCCAATCTACATTTATATATCCACATATAATGATTTTCTATGATATGATAATTTGATAAATGATAATTATTCTTTTGGACTCTTCTAAATGTAATAAATAATTATAATTATACTCCTAATAAGAGAATAAACTCAATTAAATTTATTTTTTTATTTTTTACTTTTTTTGTTTTTATATGGGTTTAATGGATATAAATTATAATATAAAAAGTTTCATATAAAATTTTATAATTTATAAGTTTGGGTTGTAAATTTATTTAAATGGAATGTGTTAATAAAATTTAAAATCAACATGTGAATATTGTAAAATAATGTTTTAATATAAATGGAAAACATTAAATGGTTTTATTTTGTATGTGTGTGTATTTTCGTGTATGAGTTTTTTTCTTTATTTTTCATTTTGTTAAAGTATTAAAAGAATATTAAAAAAAAGTTTCAATACATTCTTGTCCTGGAGTATCATAGCTAGTGCACTTATATATAGTCAATTAGTTTCCCAACTATTTCTCAATTAAAAATTCTTTTCATTCTACCTCTACAACTGTTAAATTGAATTGATATAGAACTCTCCTATCATGATTGGAATTTATAAATGAAAGTAAAGAAACAAAAAAGAACATAACACAATGTTATTTACAAGGTTATCTCACAATATATCATCTAGTCATTGATGTATGGCGGTTTTTATACCAGAAATATAAAATTTATATTTTATTATTAATAGATGTAACGAGAAAGATAATGAACTTCAACCCTTATATATGGAACTGACTAGTTTGTAGTGCATGAACATAATGGGATCAACAATCAACCACTTTCAAATATTTATTAACACCAACACCAACCAGGTCAAATGTTCAAAATCAAGTTTAGGTGATCTATCATCATGTAGAAAAATCCATAGTAAAAACACATGTTTTATTGAAAAAATATAATCTTCTTCCCCAATACTAACAATATTTTTTAGACTGCCTATCTTATTCTTATTCTTCAAGAACATCAACACTCAAAATAATTATAGTATCAACCTATCATGATTTATCTCCTATTCATATTCTTCAACCCATAACACCTTCATATGTAATAGTTTGATATCTCTCACTTATTCTTTTACTTCAACTCACAATATTTTTTTATAAACTCGTCAAGAGTCACACACATATTTTCCATGTTATTTAATATGGAAATATATTAGAAATATGGTAGTGTGGTCTTATAAAATATGGAAACACATATTATTATTAAAACCTCATTTAATATCATTCCATGAGCTTCTCATTATAATTGGTATAATTTAACATTATTTAGGATCAATCTGGATATTGTATTTTATTTTCTTCAAATATAAGTTCCTTCCATCTCATAGGTTTCTTGAAACCTTGAGTCTAATTTCCTATGTTTGAATTTTCTCATTCACACCATAACTCAAGATTAAACCCCATTTTTATAGCATGAAAACATCTCAACTTATTTAATGATCAACAAAAATTATCATGATATATTAATCTGGTATAATAATAAATAATCATCTTTATTTAATCTTATGTTTTCGCTGGGAACATATTTAATCTTATATACCCTTTAAAATACATAGGTTACTCCTACACATCATAAAAGGTACTCATATGTGATAAAATTGATTCTTATTTAATCATAGGAATCCTAGAATTACACTTACATATAGACAATATTAATATTTTGTAAGATAAAAAAATATGTGACTGATATGAATTTATTTTTAAATAAATACAAAATTTTAAATGGTTGTTTATTTTTTATCTACGTGTTTATTCATAGAAGAGTTTTATTAATTTTTTTTAATTTTTTTAAATAATTTACAAAATATTACATAAAATCTCACATAATTCTATTCCTAGAGGATCACATGTCATACACATAGAGGGGATGGATATGTGTCTCCAACAACTTCACAATAAGTATTTTTTTTTCTATTTTCTTATACACCTATTAAAATGAATGGATCTAAAAATCACTTCTCAAAATTGGTCTGTATACATGAAATATACGAAATAAAAAACACAATAGAAGAATATTTATGAGATCCACGCACAATATGAGAGATAGTCCTCAATGAATGGTTTTTGTTATTCAAAATATACAAAGATAATATTTTATTGTCAGCAAAAAACCAAGAGGATGCAAATGATCGTGAACCATTATACTTGGTAACAACTGATTTAACATGAACAAACCCATCCAGATCAGATGTTATTTCAACAGAGAATGATAATTAGAATTTTGAAATATTTTCCAGGATATCCCATTGTATATGAGATCTTGAATTCTAGAGGATATAATGATAATGGGATTTGTATACACAATAGTGGGTTAAAATCCTTTAAACCATCGATGAAATAAAAGAGTGTTCAATAATCAAGTTATAATTTTTTAACATTCATCATATTACCTCATATTATTATTTATTCACTACTTCATTTACATAATCTAAATTAAATATTCAAACACTTCTATATATAATGACTTCATCATAAACTGAATCTTTCAATCATTAGGCCCAATAGGTTTCTCAAAATGATAGTACTCCCAATATATAAGAACAACATGTTTATCCATACGTCGATGTTACCAATCCCAAGGAACAACATATTGAAGATATTGAAGACAAGAAAATGGTATAAGGTTAATAACTTATGTTCCCAAAAAACAAAATAATCATAGTGTAATGGTTTTTGAAAAATTTATTTAGGTGAGGAGTAGAGACATCACATTCTAGCTTGGATAAAATGCATATGGACAACATATTAACCCTAAAAAGTCCATTTTCATTAATTACATTAGGCTCATCATTATAATGCATGTGAATATTGATATAAATATGTGGAATAATGTTGTTCCCATGGTTAAAGAACCAATTTA
Organism: Viscum album; assembly: GCA_963277665.1. Taxonomy (NCBI): domain Eukaryota; kingdom Viridiplantae; phylum Streptophyta; class Magnoliopsida; order Santalales; family Viscaceae; genus Viscum; species Viscum album. The sequence goes on along the minus strand of OY728137.1, from coordinate 860,292,834 downwards.
TTAAGATATTAGGGTAAAATCAAGACATAATTTTTTATTTTACTAAAAAATGAAACATTTATTTACTCTACATCATCCCCGGATGAGTAAATGTTTTTGTAGACAACTTTTGAATGAAATTTATATTAATTTTCAAGGGAATGGATTATAAAGGATTTAATACAATTCCTACAAAGCACCATTACATAGATGATGAATGTAAAGTAAACCTACACCAACTATATATATATGCACACATGATAAACCAAAAAAACATAGAATTAATTTATTGGTTGTAATGAGGAGGAATCTTATTATGTATATTGTGATTGTAATTATATTACTTGAAAAAATGTTTATTATTAACTTTGATTAAGTTTTATTATATATGAAACAATAAATGAGTGTTGAAAATACTCATCATGAAGTAAATCCATTGTACCCCTACTGTATCAAGGATATGGTACACATCACTTGAATAAAATGGTCTATATTTTAAATATATAGTAATATTTTTTTTGGAATTCTAAATCAAACTAATTATGTTACGTTGTTTATATGTAGATTGTTGATTAAAAATAAAATTCACTACTATCCCATGTCAGGTACTATAAAAGGAGGGTCGTGTAGCTTAATTTTTAAAAATAATAGATGAAAAAACCAAACAATTAGGGGAACCATGTGTATGTATGACATAATAAAATTGTTATATGCTTTAAATATGTATTAAATATCAATTATTACATATTTTTCTATATATTTTTTGGGTTTACTCATACAAAGCCTTATCATATATAAAAAATTAATGAATACATTCAATGTCCCTGAAGTGTACATAACAATACTTACGTTTCATAGGTGAGGGATTTCGTGTGTCTCCCCAAACATATTTTGAGAAATGAAATTCACATGAGGATAAATATATGAAAATAGAAAATATGCATATTCAATTAGAACCTCTAGAATAAAAATTTAATTATTTTTATGATATTTTATAGAATATTATGTGAAGTAATCAAAGAGAATAAACAACACAACAATAACCACTACATCAATATTCACACCAAATATGAGGAAATGCATTCCCCAGAATATTCTACCTCAGTATAGGTAATCAATTTTTTTCATAAATATTGCTCTGAAATGTGAATCAAGAATACACTGATACCTTTCCTGTATTGATATTGTATAAGGTGAATATGTTTTTTATTTATATCTATCAACACTAACCGATAACTTTTTTTGACAGGTACAATTAATAATATCCAAGGAGATATTCTACATGAACAATAACTTCTAAAAGGCCATGAGAGAGTGGGGATTCATGTAGCTCATGAGATAGTGTTGAACTACCTATTCCCGTTGATGATCTGGATGTTCACATATGAAATCATTCTATTGTAACTTTCATATCATGGTCATTTCATATCGTAAAAATACATTTTGAAAAGGTGGTGTTCCATTAATTTTTTTTTTATTTTAAAACTTTTAACAATAAATGATAAAAGGTATGAACTAATGAATTTAATTATATTTAGAGAAATAGAGAGAGAAACATATGGTTAATTCCAAATCATAAAAAGGATAAACCAATCAATCAAAAATACCTTTAGAAATTATATTTTTTGAGTGAGTTCAACTTCCACATTTACTAATATGGTGTGTTCATGTATATACAATGTTAAAAAATGGTTAACAAATTATAATTTATTTTCCAGAAAAATTGTTTGGAGATTCCGTTATAGACATTCTTATTATTGAGAGTGTAGATAAAATACTCTTCCATGAATGGAAAGTAGTCTCAATTATAAATGTATAAATGAAGTGTTTTTAATATTTATTTGTTTAACAGATTATTTACTAGGTTAATTACAGTTAAATACTATTCATTTTTTTTTCAAGTATATATATTTTTAATTTTTGAAGAGAAAACCCTGTGAAAAAAATTTGGAGTCATTACTCCTCACATCACTTAAACAAAAAACATCATTTGAAGAATAGGAATATTCAATAATTTGGAAAAACGAGCCAAAATGTTTTATATGAAACTTATTGATGAAAAAATCTTCTTTTGAGAATTTATTAATTGGAAATAGTCTAAAATTTCCTTATACAATATATATTTTCATTCCTTTCATTAATTGTTACTTTTTTTAAAAAAAAATAATTGTTTATTCATTATAATCAATTTGGATAATCTAAATATTTTTTATGGATTCAATTCATGGATACCTATAAAAATCAACAAATCATGATAACATTTATAAAATTATAATAAAATATAAGAAATGTTTTATAAATAATATTCAAGTTATGCATTTTATATTATTTTTTGAATTATTTTTTTATAATATCATGGTGTTTAATTATCAAAAAAATTAATACATGAAGATAATCCATGACCACAAGAAGCCTATAAACATTAAAAAGTGGATATGTAATAGGTTATATATAACACAATTTCACAAAAAAAATATATTTCAAACCAATTTATTTATTTTTCTTAATGTTTCTACAATGTCCAAATCAAACTAATAAAAAATATTATGGTTACTAAATTCAATTTTTTTTGAAAGATTTCACATTTCATAAAAAATACTACAATCCCTAAAAAGGTTTTTATGATGATAACTACAATTTCATTTTAAAAACATATTATTCCTCTATTTTTTTTAAGAACCATCAATACTATCAATGGTCCTCATATTCAAAAAGGGGGATATATTTTTTTAGAAATGAATGGGTTGAATACAAGGTGTATGAATGTATATATACATCATAAATAGGTGACCTCCTACTACTTAGTAAATTTTATCATCCATTTATCTATTTTTTAGATACTTTATTTATCATTTTTATCTAATACCTATTTAGTTAATTTTCACTGAGATCATGGAAAAATTACATCATCACGAATTTCTTTTTATTCAATCATTTTTTGTGCTCAATTAAGATCACAAAATGAGCAGAGAAGATGAAATTATCGATGAAATCACCAACAAGGATGATTCACATAGATATTGTTTATTTTATTCATATAGATATTTTCTCTTTATGTGATATTTTTGTGTCCAATAGTGTGTTTTTTCAGTTTACAAATGAATCAAAGTGTGTGTTTTCAATTTAAATTGGTATTTGAGTTAAAAATAAGAGTAACATACTCAAAACTGAGAAAACACATTTATATTATTTTTATACCTTAGGAAAATGATCCATTAGAAATTTATATCATGTAAGACTTAATCATACGACAATCTAAGACACAATATGATTGGTATAGATCAAAATGAGTGTTTTTAGTTTAAAAATGGAATATTAGTTAAAAAATGTGTTACAAAGTAAAAAATGATCAAACATTATCATATTGTGTTGATAAATTAGGAAAACTATCCATACGTCATTTTCAACATTTAAGAATTAGAAAAACATCATTCTCATAAACTCTATAACTAGTATGAATCAAAGTTCATGTTTTCATTTTAGAATGATATTCTAGTTAAAAATGTGAATGACATATTCAAAACTATGGAAATACATTCTTATTGTTTTTATATGTTAGGAAAAAAATAAAAATTTATTTTTTGTTGTGTAGGAATCAACTTCACTTTGATCAAGCACATAGTGTAACCGGTATGATGCAAAATGTGACTTTTTATTTAAAAATGAAATTTTAGTTTAAAAGGCATGTGGCATGTCCAAAAGAGATAAATAACATTCACAATGTTTTTATAATTTTGGAAAACAATCCATAAGTCATTTTTGATGTGTATGAATCATCCACACTTCTATATGATATATGTTATAATCAATATGACTTGAAATGGGTGATTTCAGTTTAAAAATGAAATTTTAGTTTAAAACCTGTTTCACTCACTAAAAAATATGAAAAGCTCTAGGACCTTTTGAATACTTTTGTAAAATTATCCTTAGTAATTTTTGACAAGTTTGAATCATCTACACACAAATCTAATGCATGGTATGACCCATTTGACTTAAAGTACATTTTCCCAGTTTTTAATTACATTTTTTTAAAATGAAACTTGACATAATAAATACCCATGAAACACGTTAAAATTATTTTGAAACTATAGGAAAATAATAAATGAGTTATTTATGATATTCAAGAATCAATCACACTTCAATCTGACACACGGTGTGACCGATATGACTCAAAGTGTGTGTTTTTATTTAAAAATAAAATTTTAGTTAAAAAGACACATGACATACCCATAATTGATGAAACACATTCATATTGTCTTTATACTTTATAAAAATGATCCAGAAGTCATTTTTGATTTGTAGGAATTAGCCTAACCTCATTCTGATACATTGTGTCACAAGTATGACTCCAAATGTGTGGTTACAGTTTAAAATTTTTGTTGTTGTTTAAAACATGTGTCAATAATTTAGAAACATAAAAATGATCTTAGATTATATTAGTACTTTATTAAAATGATCCATAAGAAATTTGTGATATGTAGGAGTCAATCGGATGTCAATATGACACATGGTGTGACCAATATGACTCAAAGTGTATGTTTTTAATTAAAAAAAAATTCAGTTAAAAACATATTATTCATTGGAAACCTAGAAAACACACTCTTATAGTCTTTATAATTTAGTAAAACATCCCTTAAGACATTTTTGATGGGTAGGAATTAACCACACATCAATAAAATTCACAGTATCATAGGTATTACTCAAAGCGTATGTTTTAATTTAAAATTGAAATTTTAGTTCAAAACACACATAATATTCTCAAAACTAGAAAAAAAAATATTCATATTGTTTTAATAATTTAGGAAAAAAATCCATAAGTCATCATTGATGTGTATGAAATAACTATACCTCAATCTGATACATGGAGTGACTGGTGTGCCTTGAGATGTGGGTTTTCAATTTAAAATGGAATTTTAGTTAAAAAATGGATTCACTTACTAAACCAAAAGAAAAGACACTTAGATTGTATTGATATATTAAGAGAATGGTCCATATTTTATTTGTGATGTATAGGAATAATCTCTACATCAATCTGAAACATGATGTGACCAAATTGAATCAAAGTGTGTGCTTTAAATTTTTAAATGCAATTTTTGTTAAAAACCACGCCACTCATTGAAATACAAGAAAAAACATTATAATTTTCTTGACACTTTAATAAAATTATCCTTAATTCATTTTCTACATGTATAAATCAACTACATGTTAATCTAAAACACAGTATGAATATTATTACCCAATGTGTGTTTTTATTTAAAATTTTTATTTCAGTTCAAAATACATGTGAAATACACAAAACTTGGACAACAAATTAATAATTATTTGACATTTTAATAAAATTATCCATAAGTAATTGGGGATGTGTATGAATCATCATCATCTCAATATGATACTAGGTGTGAATAGTATGACTGAAAATGTGTGGCTTCATATTAAAAATGATATTTTAGTGAAAACGATGCATGAAAGACTAAAAAATTAGAAAAAATAAGATGGTTTTGTTACTTAATAATAATTATACATAATACATTGTGATGTGTAGGAACCATCCGTACCTCAATATGATACACAATGTGGTTGGTATGACTTGAAATGCTTGTTTTTAGTTAAAGATGAAATTTTCTTTAAAAACATGCGGCACTCACTGAAAACTAAAAAACACATTAGTATTCTATTGATAATTTTGGAAAGAGGTGTATAAGTCATTTTTGACTTATAATAACCACTTTCACATCAATCCGACACATGGTATGACCGGTACGACCCAAAGTGTGTTCTTTCAATTTAAAAGTGTCATTTTAGTTAAATATTCATGTCATTAACTAAAAACCTATAAAAACAGTTCAATTATCTTTATAAAGTATTCTAATATTCTTTAATTCACTTTATTGATGTAGGAATCAACTATGAATCAATATGACACATGGTATGAATAGTACGAATCAAAGTGGGAGTTTTTATTTAAAATCGAAATTTCAGTTAAAAAAATAACATACTTACACATTAATATGAAATTCCACGTTCTTGTTATGACATTAAGTGTATGTTTTTAGTTCAAAATTGAAAATTATATTAAAAACACAAATCAAAAACTTAAAACTGATAAAATGGGCTCATATTATACTTATAAATTATAATAATGATCCATAAATCATGCGTGACATTTATAAATCAACCACACATTAATCTGATGTACGATGTAACTAGTCTATCTCAAAGTGTATGTTTTAGGTTTAAAAGTGTAATTTTATTAATGCATTATTTCATAATTATGTGTAATTTATTTCTTTAAAATATTGATAAAATAATTTTTTTATACAGATGAACTATTTTTCTTGAGAATAAGTTTTTTGTTCGGAAAATGATATCATGATTGGGCTATTTTGAGAGGGGGTAAAGGGATAAAGACAATAAAACATTGATGTTTTGTTATTTGTTGATGTTTGCGATAAATAGTACATACAAATGTAATTTCAAAAAAAAAATGTTTTAAATGTCTATAATATAGTTTTTTCATGTATATATGATTTAAATTTGATTTCAATTAAATTTTTTATTTTCTAAAACAATCAACTCTAATTTTTGTAACATAATACTACACCAATAATTTTACTAGAATTAAAAATAACAAATTTAAAGACTGCCTTTATTAGCGCTAAACTAGTTCTGTTAAGTGAATCTATTTATTAGCAGTTTTTTTAGCTTCAATTAACATACATTTTATCAGAACTATTTTAAGAATTGATAAAATTTGTTGTCTTTTAATGGTTCTTACATCATGAGCGCTTTTTAGTGTTGATGATGGCCATTTCTAGTGATGTTAAATCCCATATCTATAGTAGTTTCAATTATATCATCACTGACACCTGATCATGCATAAAAATTGCTTCTGGAATTTTCTAATTCTATTGTGATACTATTATCTAATTTTAAACCTAACCAGAATCTCCCATTCAGATGATAAATTGGATTTTTGGAAAAGTAGTTTTCACAAATGTAACCAAACATATAAATAAGTCTAATAATTATATTAATCACTTTAAACATATAAAAAACATATGTAAATTTCAAAAAATATATTTGGATAATAGAAAAATGTATTAAAATACATGTTTATAGCCATAAAAACCATTAATTATTTGAAACATTATTCAACTCACAGTACTTTATTCCAAGGGGACACAAACTTTGAATGATGGGGTTTCCCACTTTGACCAAACCCATAGACTAATAATGAAATATTTTAACATTTTAATTTTTAAAAATTACACCATTTTCTACAGACTACTTAATATGAACTATGGAAGTGACATAACAGCCCCAACAATCCTCCCTCACTCCCTCTCTCTCATGCCTCATTTTTATCACGAGGGGTTGTTTCTAGTGACTTTTGTGTTTAGTGATTATCACACTACAAAAAATGGATTGATTCATGGTGGGTTTATGGATAAACATGGTGGTATAAACTAACTCTACATGATTTAGTGGTAGTTATATAAACCATAGTGTATTCCACTTTTGGAAGAAATTTAACTATTTTTTTTTCATTTTTAGCAGTGGTTTTTATATGTGTTATTTTTTGGGTAATTAACAAACTTTTATAATTTATTTGGAAGCTGTTTATTGTAAATATATCTCAATAACAATAATAAACCACCATGTAGTAATTTAGTGGTGGTTATTATTAGTAATAGATATAAGAATCATATTCTAAATGTAGGTTCTGGGCGAAACTGAAGGGTGTTGGTGGGAGTGACCAACTTTAATTTTAGCGTTAACAATGATCAATCCGAGATCCATCACGATGTAAAACACTGAATCTTTGGAATAGAATGGAAAATAAAAAAAAGAGGGAGTCCCAAAACCATAGAGATATGATCATCATATGTTGGTTATAATTAATTTAATTAATTGACAAGAATTAACTTGATGGAATTATTTATTTGTTGATGTATCCGGTCACGATCTGATGTGATCTATCGTTGCATCATATAATCCAAGTGTAAGATTCCTCTAGAGGTTATCCACATGTGCTCCATGTATCTCTGGATGTCACCCCTAATGACCTGTATTATTTGTGTCCCTCAAATAACATCATCCGACAATAGAACATATATTCAAGAACAGTGTTATGGCACTTCTAGGTTCTCATCATAGCAGGGATCCACTATGACCCTTTAATGCAATAGTTGTCCTTAAGAAATTATCACATGCATTATCACGTAGAAGAACAATCAAGATGTGATAAGGTATTTATTAATGAATAAAGTACAATGTAGTTGGTTTTAGGCCACCAACTCCAACATACTCCCACTTAGACTAGAGCCAACTGCTAACAACCTTAAACCCGCTAGCGCTCACATGATATTCATGCTTCTGCTGAGATAGGCCTTTAGTCATGGGGTCCAACACATTCTCTTCCATGGACACTCTGCACACTGCAACGTCACCCCTTTGATAGAAATCCCTCAAGAGGCGATACTTTAGGAGTATGTGATTTTTCCATTGATGTGACCTTGGTTCTTTCACAAGAGCCACCGCTGCAGTATTATCACAATATAATTCGATAGGATATTTACTGCTAGGCACCACATCAAGCTCCTGGACAATGTTCTGAATCCATACGGCTTACTTGGCTGCATTAGAAGTCGCTATATATTCAGACTCCACTGTAGAATCAGCGACAACTGGCTACTTTGAACTCTTCCAGCTCACAGCTCCTCCATTGAGATGGAAAACGTATCCAGATTGTGACTTCAGATCATTCTGATCTATCTGAAAACTAGCGTCAACATACCCTATGATGAAAAGCTCCTCATATCCTCCATACACCAAGAACATATCCTTAGTTCTTCTCAGATACTTAAGGGTAGTCTTAACAGCAGTCCAATGCCATTCTCCTGGATCTGCTTAATATCTACCTAACATGTTCAGTGAATAGGAAACATCAATCCTGGTATATAACATGTCATACATGGTGGATCCTATAGCCGAAGCGTATGGGATCTTACTCATTCTATCTTTCTCTTGTTGTCTCTATGGACACATTTTCTTAGAAAGATATAGGCCATGTGACACTGGAACCAATACCCTCTTGGATTATTCCATACTAAATCTCTCTTGTATCTGGGTAATGTATGTACCCCGACTTAGTCCAAACAGTATCTTGGATCTATCACGAATGATCTTGATCCCTAGAATGTAGGCTGCTTCACCCAAGTCCTTCATAGAGAAACACTTGTTCAACTACTCCTTAACTGACTATAAGGCTGGTACATTGTTTCCAATAAGCAATATGTCATCAACATATACTACTAGGATAATGATCACATTACCATTAAACTACTTATAAACACATGGCTCATATTTGTTCTTAATGAACCCAAATTTCCTTATGGATTCATAAAATCCAATGTTCTATGACTTGGATGCTTTATTTAATCCATAAATGGATTTTTGCAACTTCAAAACCTGTTTGGCTTCACCTTGTGTCACAAAACCTTCTGGTTGTGTCATATAGATATCTTCATGAAGGTTCCCGTAAAAGAATGTTATTTTAACATCCGTCTTCAAAATCTCGTAGTCATGTTAAGCTGCTATGGAATGTATGTTTCTTATGGATTTAAACATGGAAACTAGTGATAAGGTTTCATCATAGTCAATTCCTTGACATTGTCTGAATCCTTTAGCCACTAGCCTTGATTTATAGCTGCTAACTTGATCTACCATGTCTAGTTTTCTCTTGAATACCCATTTGCATCCAATATGCTTTACATCAACTGGCTCATCGACCAGAACCTAGACTTGGTTTTGATACATGGAATCCATCTCAGAATTCATATCTTCTAGCCATCTTGCAGCTTCTGAGCTTTCTACTACTTCCTTGTAGGATAGTGGTTCATCATTGTCCAACAACAATGATTACCATCCTCAGTGACTAGGAATCCAAATCTCTATGGTTCCCTTACCTCTCTTGAGCTCCTACACAGTACTTGTGTTTCTGGAACGTCTTCCATGGGGACTTGTGGAACTTGTTACTTTACCAAAACCTGTGTTTCTTGAGCATCAATTTCGTCAAAGTCAATATTGATCCCACTATCCTTTTTTGAGTATGTGCACCCTCTCAAGAAAGACGACATGTCTGGTGACATTCACTTTCTTGTCTGAAGGGTTATATAGGTAATATCCTTTTGTTTCCTTGGGATATCCTATACAGATACATTTCATGCCCCGAGGTTCTAGTTTGTTGCCTGAGAAGGCATTAAAAAACTCCTCGCATCCCCATACACGTGTGTGCGAAAAAATAGGTTTCTTTCCATTCCATAACTCGGATGGAATTCCATTTTCCGCCTTAGTTGGTACTCGGTTTAATGTGTATGGTGCAGTTTGTAATGAATATCCCCAAAAGGATAGTGGAAGATCTGTATGACTCATCATCGACCTCACCATGTCCAACAAGGTGTGGTTCCTCCTTTCACTAACACTATTCCACTATGGTGTATAAGGAGTAGTGAGCTGAGATAGAATCTCATACTCCTATAGAATATTGATGAACTCTTGGTTCAGATATTCTCCACCTCGATCTGATCAAAGTATCTTTATCTTCTTACCAAGTTGATTCTCCACTTCATTATTGAATTCCTTAAATTTCTCTAAGGGCTCTGAATTATACCTCATTAATTAGACATATACATATCTACTTAAATCGTCAGTAAAAGTAATGAAGTAAGAATATCCACCTCTAGATTCTAATGGAAATGGCCCACATGCATCCATGTGCACTAATCATAGAAGATCTATGGCCCTTTCATCCTGTCCACCAAAAGGAGGCTTGGTTATTTTACATTGTAAACAAGCGTGACATCTATCAAGTGGTTTTAGCTCAATAGTGTCTAAATAGCCATCTTGGTAGATCTTTGTCAAACACTTCTCGTTTACATGACTGAGACAGTGATGCCACAACTGGGTGATGTATGAGTCATGTTAGTTTGTTTCATTATCGATTGCCAACACTTGGTTTTCATAATTTAATACATACAAACCATTTTTTAAATGCGCCATACCATAACATACATTGTTCTTATAAAAGAGACAACCCTTATTTCCAAACATGAAAATAAATCCATCCATATCCAAACAAGATACAAAAATTATGTTCTTGGTAACACTAGGAACATTATAACAGTTACGAAAAACCAAAATCATCCCTGTCAGCAATGAGAGGTGGTAATCACTAATGGCCAATAACGCCATCCTCGCGCCATTGGCAGCTTGAAGATCCACTTCTCCTCTATAAATCTTTCTAAATCTACTTGGTTCCTGCATTTGAATACAAATGTGAGTCCCACAAGATGTATCTAATACCCAATATGTAGAAATAGAAAGATTAAACTCGATAATGAACACACCTTCAGCATCCCCACACATCTGGGTGTAGTTCCTCTTCTAGTGTCCTTACTTGCCACATGAAAAACACACTACCTCCTATTCCTTGCACTGCCTCTGGATCTTCCCCTTCTTGGAAGGATGATGCTCGGGGGCTTCAGACCATTTATAAGTCTTTGGCCCCTTTTCCTTGTCATTCATTTTCTTCTTCACCATAAGGACTGCAGGTTTGTCACACCCCATGTCCTTATCTACCTGGATAATTAAGGTCAGAAGTTCTGATAGACTATTCTCATTGTAGCTCATGTTATAATTGACAATGAAGCTATAGAATGTCTTGGGGAGTGATGATAGGATGAGATCTGTACGCAACTCATCCGAGAATTTAATCCCTAAGATGTCCAAGTGTTCGATGTAGCTAATAAGCTTGACTACATGAGGCCCATCTGGCACAGACTCTCCAAGATTAGTTGTAAACAATGCATTGGAGATCTCATATCTCTCTTGTGTTGCCTTCTCTTGGTAGAGATCCTTAAGGCGAGACATCATGCTATACACGTCAATGTTTTCATGTTGATTCAATAGCTCATTAGACATGGCCGATAGCTTGAAACATTGGACATATGTGACATCATCCATATGTTTCATATAAAGATATAGTTCCTCATCACTGGACTCATTTCTAGGCGCAACTGGAATAGGCTCGTCCAGCACATACAATTTCCTCTCGTGGCGAAGGATAACGTGTAATCACCTCTGCCACTCTTGGAAATTGGTGCAAGTGAGAAGGTTTTCCTTCTAGAGTATGGTTCAAAATGATATGTTTTAAGTCATTTTATTTCTGTTTCTAAAAATTTAGACGATCAAAGGTTTATTACTTTATTATAAAATTGAGACAAATAAATAAATTAATACTTATTAGTCTCCCACTATTTTATCGAAATCCAATATCCCTCACCATTGACTTCAGAATATTACGTTGCCTGAATATTCTAGTGGAAAGGATACATATTAACCTTTGTATTACCCCAACTAGGGTTGGTTAAGAAACTTTAAGGGTTTTAGGTAGGCATTCCAAATTCCAACTGCATTAACTCGCAGCTCCTTGATCCGCTGAGTGGACTCCCCAATCCTGAAATCATTTTATTTTGGATTTCCTCAACCTTTGCCTCTTAGTCACACCAAGTCCAGCTGTGGCAGTCAATCCTTGATGCGAACCAAGTCAAGTCAACCAAAAACCTTGAATTAGAATTCACCGATAATTGAAAGCACCCCAACTAGGGTTGGTCAAGCACTTTGAATTATGGTTCGATTCTAACCAAGATTATGGAAGGCTATACCAATTTAATATTTATTTGATGGATTTTATCCTTGAACGTAAATTTCCATTTTATTATATTTGATTACATGCTTGTTAATATTAAGTGAGATATACTTAAGTTATTAACCATGTCTAAGATAATATTTACACATAATCCAGTCTTTATTTTAGTTCCATCTTGCATGCTTGTTTAATTCATTAGTTGTGTGATCGTGACAACACACCTACAATTAATAAACTATGAAACTGATAGAAATAAAATAAATGATATGATCATGAGCGTGTTCTATTGGTTAGTTTATCTAGTGGTTTATAAACTAACCCAAGACCTACGGGAGAAACACCTTGAACCTTTCGGGTTCGTGTTTACAGCTTTAACCTGTCCATCTTTGTATCTCCTTGGGTTGGTTTCACCTTGGCTCTTGACTTGAGCCACCTCCACTAGATTGGGAGATCCATCCATTACATATGCATTTATCTCACATGCAGGTGAGGGGTAAAAAGAGATTTTTACATAAAATAATCCATGGGCATGCAAGCCTTACATATTAATGAGGAGAAGACTCACATGCCAAAAAATTTAATTTAAATAAATAAATTAAAGAAACAATTCAAATACAAAGGTCTTGGTCTAGCTCATGATCATCCATACATGCAGTGATATTTACACATAAATAAAACTAGCATTCAATTCTTTAATCGTTCTTGTTTAATATAAATCACGCTCGAATCAATTAATTATCTTTAATTAATCAATCATTTTATCTTAATCCTTTTTTTAAATTTCCTTGAGATTCTCATCCATCATAATTTTAAATAAATTAAAATTATCCTTGTACGTAACTTGTACCTTGGAGTCAACCTGATGAATTCCTTTTCATTACGCCAATGTTAAATTAAACACATATATATAAAACACCTATCACGTGTTGTGCCTCAGCTTTACTCCTGCACCATGGTACATGTCTCAAGGGTTTGTATAATATAATAATAAATTTTAATAAATCTGTGTAATTTGGGTGAGTACACGGTGTGTAGTTCTGACTACATGACATGTACTTTTCTTCACCGTCCATCCGAAGTACATGCTCGGGGACATGGCGTGTTGATGTACTCTAGAAATTTTTGGAGTACACGACATGTTCAGTTGGATACACGCCGTGTAGTATCTGCATTACACAGTTTCCAGCTGGGCAAGCCATGTATGAGGTACACAGTCCAATCCTAGCCCAAAGGGACTACACGCCGTGTTCAGTGGACCACCCAGCATGTAATCTGGAAACCATGTGCCGTCTATTCCTGGTCAACACACGGTGTCATAAATGACTTAGATATGATCCAATACATGACCTGATTTGGTAGACCCGACTGATGCGTTGAACCTAGACTACATGGCGTGTACTTCCAAACACATGCCGTGTATTTTAGTGTTGTATGACCAGGAATGTTTGGCACCTCCGGATGAGTTCCTCAATTTTATTTTAATCAAAATGAAAAAGAAAAATTCGTTTCTATAAGGCGAATGAGAAACAAGAGGGGAGGAACAGATCTCAAGATTCAGATGTTTAAAGAACGATTAACTTGAATTGAAACAACTAAATTATTAAATGCGTAAATCACCAATGAACTAAATAATTATAATCAATGATATGACCCCTCTGATACCACTTGTAAGTTCCAGGCACAGTGGAAGCGCATTGGTGGGAGTTCCCAACTTTAATGTTAGCGTTAACAATGATCAATCCGAGATCCGTCACGATGTAAAACGAAGAATCTTCAGAATAGAATGAAGAACGAAAAACAAAAGAGGGAGTCACAGAACCATAGAGATAGTATCATCATATGTTGGTTATAAGTAATTTAATTAATTGAAAATAATTACCTTGATAGAATTATTTCTTCATTTATGTCTTTGATCACGATCCATTGTGATCCGTAATTGCGTCATAGAATCCAAGGGTAGGATTCCTTTAGTAGTTATCCACGTGTGCTCCATGTATCTATGGACATCGCCGAAGGGATATCCAGGTGCTATCACGGAAGAACCTTCTCTTGCGATGTCCTCCTTCGATCGCCTTGATCTGGTGGTGGTGGATCTCTCTCGGTCTTGAGAGTGTTCATGGAGGAAGGAGTTCTTTCGGCCTTGAGAGAACTCTCTAGAATTGTTGTGCACAACCATTGGGGAAAAGTGTTGGGGTTGTGAGGATATTTATAATCGGGTTTGAGGTTATAGAGTTATGAAAATAAATAAACACGTTACGAGTTTTATTTATTTCATTAACCGTTATTGAAAACCCCCCATGTCGAATGATTAATTCCTTGACATGCTCCCACACTGATTATAATAAATATCATTTAATAAAACGATATTATTTCCTCAAAATCCTGACTGAAAACCTACATGCCGTGTAATCATTAATAAATGGTGTGTACTTGTTTTCCATAAAACTACACGGCGTGTATATTCAATATACACAGCGTGTACTTTTATTTTCCATTTTTCTCGACCACATTTATTATTCCTTGAGTAATGTCTATTTATTTCTTAAATAAATGTAACTGCATTACCCACTAATAAATATATATTATTTCATCCATAATATATTCTCTCAAATAACTAGTGTCGAAATAAATGCCATCCGGCATTCTTAAATAATTATTAAACCACAGTCGATAATAATCTTTATTTAACATGTTAAATTAATATTTAACTGAGATACATGGACACAGTTAGTGTGTGACCCTCTAGGCCTATTTATCATTGGCATTAGGAAGGCTTGCCTAAATTCCAAGATTACATTCTAGAAACGGGTCAAGGCACCCAAGAGAAAGAAGTTGACTCCACATTGACGTGTCACCTCATACGAACATTTACCATGTAATATAATCCCTTTGTCACTATATCTCGAATCAAGAGGGTTGCATGCTAGTGCCATCAACCCATGTGCTCGATTATTCTTTCTTTGAATTTCCGGAATTGAACTCGCCCATAACTTAACATGGAAATGGATTTATTTAGTCTATATCAATTCCATCAAAGGGTCTGAGATATCTACTTCCGTTATGTAATAGAAGGGAAAAATCCTTTCTCGCATTATCTATTAATGCAGTATTACTCGTGACGCACCCAACGTATCCTACCTTGCTGCGAACAGTGTGTCGTCACAGTTTTTATCAATATATCTAAGTGCATGAGTTGTAATACCCATTAATAATAATCTTAATTTCTAAGGACCAAAACAGACTTCCGCAGATAGGAACATCCAATGACACTATGAAATGTGGATTTCCTACTGGTGGGTCTCGTTCTCATAATATACTCATGGATATTAACAAGGGCGCACACCATGATAAGGTGCCTCAATGTTTTATGAGTCCTAACCCCTAATGGATTGTATTATTTATGTCCCTCAAATAACATCATCCGGCCATAGAACATATATTCAAGAATAGTGTTATGGCACTTCCAGGTTCTCATCATAGCAGGGATCCACTATGACCCTTTAATGCAACAACTGTCCTTTGGACATTATCACATGCATTGTCAGGTAGAATAACAATCAACATGTAATAAGGTATTTGTTAATGAATAAAGTACAAAGTAGTTGGTTCTAGGCCACCAACTCCAACACTAAATAGTTAAAATAAAATCAATTTAGCATTGGTTTTTAGAAACTACTACTAAATCTATTATATAATTTTTTTAAAAAATTTAATAAAAAATATTCTATATTTAAATAACTCAGTCACACAATAAACCAAATCATAAATTCATAGTAACCTAATCAAAAAATCACAATCACACATCCACATTCATATATACACAACCTCAGTCAACCTATAACCTCAGTAATAAATATATACATATATAATATATCTAACAATAACTATTTACCCATGACTGATATGAATCCATCCCAGGACCTTCGATACATCCCTCTACCTCGACGTGATGTCATTGACTAGAACCAACCACATCATGTGATCAACGGGGACAAGAAAGTATATATAAATTACAACTAAACATAATAAATCACAATTAAATTGAAATCATTGATAATATTTTACCATACCATAGAATCTAAGAACCATCATGATAACCCTTTGAAACAAATAAGGCATAATAATGGTGGAAAACATTTCCACAATTGGAATTTTTTCACCTACAATACATACCTAAATATTTAAGAGATGAAATGAGGAAAATTATTGATATATAATATATTCTGAATGTTAAAAATAGCATTTTTTATTTTTTTAATTAAATAGAAGATATTTTAATAGAAAACAAATAATATATCAAATAGAACAATTTCAAAACCTAAAAATAACTATTTAAGATATGATTCAAAACATAGAATTAAAAGGGGATAAGAATATAACAATCTAATAAATTTTTAAACCAATGTGTGGTGTGCCTAAAATTAATTAATTAATTATTTTTAAAGGCTTTTATAAAAAATGTATTATATTTTAGATATAATTCAATGGTGGTGATCATATGATTTCATGTCAATATCAGTTTTTATCTATGGTCTTGACCATTACACAATATTTTTGTGATTTAAACTCTAAAAATGTATTTACGAGCACCTATTACAAACCATAACTCATATTAATGTTCCTTCTGTTCCTAAATATCAAAAATATATCTACTATCATTTTACTATGACATCAGAACCACCCGACATCAATTTCTATATATTGACACTCGAAATATGTTTTTAAAGACTCTGTGATATTTTAATTCGGTTTATTGAGTCATTTCGAGCACACTAAACATCAGATGTATATTGTTTCTATGTGTAAAAATAAAAAATAATTCAATGATGGTTATCCCCTGATTTCACATCAATATAAGATTGTTTTTATGATTTTTACCAATACACACAAATTTTAGTTCTTTAAAAAACTACACACGTGTCTACAAGAATCCTGGAAAAATTGTAACTTGTAATGATGGTCTGTCATCCCCTATATTTAAAAAATAAATATATTATTTTTTTCACATGATTTCATGGAAATTTGAAATTTTTTCTTGGTGTTGACCCCCTAACACATATTTTTAATGACTTTTTTAAATTTTAAAATTATTTATTGAGTCATTTTGAGAACACCAAACATTATATGGATGTTATTTATACACATACACATAGATGATAGTTCAATGGTGCTATTAAAACTATTTCACATCAATACATTTTCATATAATGTGGTTTTGATTGTAACATGATTGTTTTAGTGTTTTACAACACTAAAAACACTTTTATAAGAATCTTAGGAAAATCATTGTTGACCTCACCTATTTTGATAATCCCAATTATGCTTTAATATGCTTTGATAATCCAAAATAATTTTTATCTGTATTTTAATTCGTTAAATCTATGAAATTCTATTGTTAAGTTGATAAAAATATCAAAATAATCATTGGAATACATTAATCAATGTTTATCTATGTTTATACATAATTTGAAATAATTATAACTCAATATGGACTTGTTTTTCATAGAACAGATAAGTGTTAAGTCCACTGATATGTATAAGTTCACCAGTATGCACATAACTGCTGATACAGACAAAAAGACAGACATACTATTATATCAAGAGCTACCGATATGATGTTCACTAATACAGACAGAATAAGTCTACCGATACAAATAGATACACAGCTACTAATAAGGCTATGTACACTAGTACAGAAGTGTATTTGATAAAGTACTGTCGTGGGTTCCCTCAAATGATTAGTGTGATTTTGGGGTACTTAGGTGCAGTAGAGTGGTTGACCAAGGTCGTCTCTCAAAGGAGGAAGTGAATTAAAACAACTATTCAGAGGTATTCTATAAATAAAATAATAGAGAATAAAAACACTACTTAAAAGGATGGGGGTGGTTGTTTATTTTTTATAAAACTTGAATAATTTTTCTGGAAGAAAATTGCATTTTTTTAATTTTGAAATGAAGTTTGATTAAAAAGACACAACAAAAAGATTTTTTTTAGAAAATATTTTAAAAGGCATAATCGATCTAACTCTACCTCTTCATTTAATTAATAATCATTATCATTTAAACAAATATCCACTTAATTATGATCCCCTAATTTGTTAACCCTTGAACCCTACAAGAGTTACCTTAACCATAAAGATGGAATTACTTAAACCCTAGGCTTGCTTCGGAACACACAATTGCAGCACCCTGCTTTGAATGTTGTTCTAAGGTTAGATTATGGTCAGTGGTAAATTAAATCTCATATCTATTCTGGAAATGAGGATAAATTGTGTTTAGGTATTATATTTGAACTCTACAAATTTATCCCGTGTGGTCTTGTATTACCGATTATGATCATGCTCTCACAATTTACACAAAATCTCGACCTCGCGTGTTTTTGTGCTAATTATTCAATTGCTTGTTTAGCTTCTTACAATTTAAAAACAAAATTAATGGATCATATTAAATGAATTAAATTATCTCAATGATTCAAAATAATTAAAAGAATAAGGACAAAGGTCGATGGATTACTAAAAAGAACTACTCTTCCATGGGCGGTGTAGTTATCGTGGAGACGTTTTGCATGAGCAAAGGATTGAAAGGGTATAGCCCAATCTCGTCTCCACTATTGATTCCAACCCAATTAATAATATTAAGTGAATAAGAAAAGTTAATAACACAGAAGATTATTTGAAGAAAAATTCAAGAAACAAACATGAAAGAAAAGAAATACAAAGAAGAGGTGAGAGAGGAGAGCCTTTTTTGGAAGAGAGGTTTGCACAAAGGCTTACTTCTTCCAAGAGTTGTGAGGGGCTCCCAAGAGACACCCTTTCTAAAACACCTTCCCAAATCCTCCATCATCCCTCTAAAATAGTTAAAACCCCCTTTAAATAGAGTTTGTGAGGTCTAGAGTTACATAACTTTTTAAATGTGAAATGAAAAACTTGGCAAAATATTTTATTCCAAGTTGGACCGCCTAGTTGGACTCCAAAACGCGTGAATGGACCGGCATTCCAGTAGGAATATTTGTGTCCAATAATGTCCCCGATCTGTCCCCAAAATATTGGCTCAATCCAAGCTTGGATGAAAAAGATATGGCCCAAATACATTACCCATGTCTATTCTGCCCAGTCCAGCCCACCATTGGCTTAATGGCCCATTTACTCCATCCAAATGAACTCATTAGCTCTAGTGTCCTGAATAAATGTTGTTGAAAATTAAGTTAGTAATACTTTTACAAAATTTAAAATTCAAATAATAAATATTAAAATATTTATCTTCGAAATACTACAGTTCACTATAAAGGGTAAAACTGGAATTTTCACCAAATTTTCAAATGAATGATCAAATCCCAAATATTTTATAAATAAACATATATAACATAATGTGAGGAAATTATATAATTTATTATCAATAAAATATTCAACAAAATAGTGTTTTATCAACTCTCCCACACTTACCCTTTTGCACTCCTGGATAATACCTCATGTCAAGTAAACATCAATATCAAATAAAAATCAATTTTAAAACACATATCCTCGAGATCAAACAATTACACACCAAGAAAAAAAATGTATCATGCCTCATAAAAACCATTATTTAACGTTCTTCATTTATATAAATCAATATATTTCCACTTTATTTATCCTCCCATGCCCAAAACACTTACCTCGCTTGAATTTTCTCTTATCACACAAATATCAATTTTTTTTGCAATGCCTTTCTCATCCAAACTCATAAAAGGGTCACCATAGGCTTGATAAATTCCTACATCGCTACTCGATGTGAGTTAAGGACATATGTTTATCATGAGGACCTTTTAAGGTTGTTCTGTCGCTTTTGGTTGGTAGGTTTTAGATGTGAAAAATTCCGAGGCTGAATGAGGAGGGCTTGACTCTTTTTAAAGAAAAATTGCATTAATCTAATTTTCAATTAAATATGGTCTTCTCCTCAATCCCCATAGTATTAATTATGCTCCATCATCAGGAAAAGTCATGAAAAGTTTACAACCATTCATCATTATAGCGTCAAAAATTTCAGTCTTCTCAAAAATTATTTTCTTGAAAGCTCCAAATAGGCTCAACTTTCTACATCAATTAGAAGCTCCAGAAAAGGTACAACTTCACTTATCATGAATGATCCATAAAAGGCACAACTTTGAATATAATGATTTTCTTCAGCAGAAAACACATCTCTTCAAAATTTAATTTTCCACCCAAAGAATCACAGAATGTGGTAGCATAACACAAGATAGCTTCCCCCACACTTAATCTCAACTAGATTATGCAATTTCACTTCAGGAGTTGGTTGGATAGGGATAATTGGCTTGTAATGTGGATAAACTAATAGGTTGTGCATGGATTCTATGGTCTACAAGGATTAAATTTTCAAGGTAGGCCATTATAAAAAAGGATTCTTTGAAATAAGGGATTTAATACAAAAAAAATTCCTCAATCATTTAAACATAAGTACCTCAAACCCTCAAGTTTTGACAGGAATAGATCAAATTCTGGTTAAATCAAGCATGGTTTGGTTCTCTCAAGAAGTGAGGTGAATGTAAAGAATATGAAAATAATTGTTTAGAATCCTCACAGGAAAGTGGTGTCAAATGTAAAGACAGTGAGATGTGGCATGGGATTCAAAATTCAGTGTACTTTTCATGAAATTACTAAATATTTGAACGTGAAACACAGTCATTTTCAACATTCATTTAAGCTTAGTTTCAAGGGATAAATTCTTTCACTCATTGACACAAGTTTCAAAAATTGAAATGATAATCATTACAGCTTTAATTTTTTATTTTTTATTTAAAAAAACACACAAAAAATAATAAAGAAACACACAATTTTTTTAAACGAACAACAAATGAAAATCCTAAACTATAAAGGTTCCCTCCCCCACACTTAAAATATTTCATTGTTCTCAATGTGAACCCATGAGATGATATGTGCACATGAAATGCATAATTTTATTTAGTATAAGTAATATAAAAGTGAAAGGGTTGGGAATATCCTGACATTCTCAAGTGATGATGGGGTCATGCAGTTTGATGAAATCAACTGCATTGGTAGGAAGTCCCTCAATGTATCTCTTCAAACGTTACCCATTGACTGTAAAACTTCTTCTTGTGTCCTCTTGTGTGATCTCCACTGCACCATAAGGAAAAAAATTAGTCACAATATAAGGACCTAACCATCTGGAATGCAACTTACCAGGCATCAGCTTCAGTCGTGAACTGTAGAGAAGGAATTTCTATCCAACATGAAACCCCCTTTGTTGGATCATTCTATCTTGAGTGAATTTTGATCTTTCCTTGTATATCATTGAGTTATCATATGAAGGCAATCTAATCTCCTCAAGCTATTGAATTTGCAGCTTCCTTTGGATTCTAGCTTGGGCCAAATCCCTGTTGCATTTCTATATAGCCCAATAATCCTGATGCTCAACTTCCCCGGGGAGATGACACACTTTCCCAAAAACAATCCAAAATGGGGACATGCCAATGGGTGTCTTGTATGCTTTCCTACAAGCCCACAATGCATCATCCAAGCGCTTTCTCCAATCCTTCCAATTTGGCTACACAGTTTTCTCCAATATTTGATTCAACTCACGATTTGAAACCTCAGCCTGGCCATTTGTTTGGGGGTGGTTTGGTGTTGATGTTTTGTGTGTCACACCATACTTCCAAAGGAGGGAAGTAAGATTATGATTGCAGAAGTGTATCCCTTGGTCACTTATGATGGCCTTCGGTACTCCAAACCTGCAGAAATTTTGAGCCTTGACAAAATCCACAACAAATGAGAATCGTCAGTCCTGGTGGCCTTGGCCTCCACCCATTTACTTACATAATCAACAAAAACCAAAATATAAAAAAATACAAATGAAATAGGAAAAATACCCATAAAATTAATTCCCCATACATCAAAAATCTTACAGAATTGTATGGGTTTTGGGGGCATCTCATGTCTCCTGGAAATGTTCCCAGTGTGTAGGCATTGAGAGCATGACTTACAAAACACATGGGAATCATGGAATAAGCTAGGACAATATAATCTAGAGTCCAAAACCTTCCTCGCTGTCCATTCGGGTCCAAAGTGTCCACCAAAATCAAGTGTATGATAGAAATGAAAAACAGACTCAGACTCCTGATCGAGAACACACCTCTTTATGACTTGGTCACTACACATGCGCCAGAGGTAAGGATCATCCCACACATAAAACCTAGACTCACTTTTTAATTTTTGGACTTGATGTTTCTTTAAATTTTCATGGATTTCAGAGGCAACAAGGTAGTTAACTAAATATGCATACCAAGGATGCGTACCTGAGATGGAATAAAGATGCTCATCGGGGAAAGTGTCCCGAAGTGGTACCTGGTGCAAGGTGTCATCCTCTCGTGTGTGAGTAAGCCTACTCATGTGGTCCTCCACCAGGTTCTCTGACCCCTTCTTGTCCATTATCTCGATGTCAAAATCTTGAAGAAGGAGCATCCATCAGATCAACCTGGGCTTTGCATCTGGCTTCTCCAAGAGGTACCTCAGAGCTGCATGGTCAGAAAAAACGACTACTTTAGACCCCAATAAATATAAACAGAATTTATCTAAAGAAAGTATGATAGCAAGAAACTCCTTTTCCGTGGTTGTGTAGATTTATTGGGAAGAATCTTGTGTCCTCAATGCATAGGTGATCACATGTGAACGTCCCTCCACCCTCTGAGATAAGATAGATCCAATCGTGAAGTTGGAGGCGTCACACATAAGCTCAAATGGAAGGTCCCACTGTGTGGTCTGTATGATTAGTGGAGTGGTCAGACACTTCTTTAGATCATCAATTGATACCCTACATGAATCCTCAAAATTGAAGTCAATATCTTTGTGAAGCAATCGAGATAAGGGTAGAGCGATCTTACTAAAATCTCTGATGAAGCGTCGATAAAATCCAGCATGTCCAAGGAATGATCGAACATCACACACACATGAAGGATAGGGTAAGGATGAAATAATGTATATCTTAGATCTATCAACCTCTATCCCATGTTTTGACACTACATGCCCTAAGACAATGCCATGCTCTACCATGAAATGGCACTTTTCAAAGTTGAGGACCAGATTCTTCTCAATACAACGATTCAATACATTTCCCAAACTATTTAGACATTCATCAAATGAGGATGCATACACTGTAAAATCAACCATGAATACCTCCATGCATGTCTCAATAAAATCAGAAAAAATACTCACAATACATCTCTGGAAGGTACCTGGGGCATTGAAATGTCCAAATGGCATCCTCCGGTAGGCAAATGTTCCAATAGGATAGGTGAATGTAGACTTCTGTTGATCTTATGGAGCTATAGGAACCTGAAAATATCCAAAAAATCCATCCAAGAAACAATAGTGTGTTTTCCCATCTAGTCTCTCAAGCATTTGATCAATAAATGGGAGGGGGAAATGGTCTTTGCGAGTGGAATGATTTAGTTTCCTATAATCAAAACACACACGCAAACTATTTTGTACCCTCATTGGAACTAACTCATCTTTCTCATTTTTAACAAAAGTAACACCACTTTTCTTAGGCACAACCTGAATAGGACTTACCCATTGAGAATCTGAAATGGGATAGATTATACCCGCCTCGAGCAATTTTTCAACCTCTTTTTTAACAACCTCCAGAGGGGTTGGATTAAGTCTCCTTTGTGGTTGCCTCACCGGTTTAGCCCCATCCTCCAAAAGAATCCGATGCAAGAAAATGGAGGGGCTAATTCTTTATATGTCATCCAAGGTCCACTCGATTTCCTTGATGTTCTCCCTCAAAAGATTTAAATGTTTTTCATTGTGTTCAAAAGGGAGATTGTTAGCAATGATAACAGGTAATTTTTCACCACCTAACAAGTAGGAGTATTTGCGATTTGGTGGCAATGTCCTGAGTTCCAGTGTAGGGGGGTGGTGTATGGATGGAGACATAGAAGGAACTGAAATATGTGCACAAATAACATCAGTATCAGAATAGAAATCATCACAATCAGAGACTAATGCATCAAATCCATCAGCAAACTCAACAGCCATGTCATAATTAGAGTTCACATGATCAAAATCAAAATATGATTCCATTTCAAAATCAAATCTTAGAGAGTATTGTTACTTAGAAACGGGTGTAAAAGTTCTCTTAGACATCAAACTAGAACCAATACTCATAATCTCCCTAAGCATAGGACAATCAAAATACATGTGCTTTTTTACTTGGTGGTTCAAAATGGGAGATAAAAAATGCAGAATGATCCACTAAGGGGTACTTCATGGAATCCATAACACTAAATATCACAACTTCATCCCCAAATTCCATGGAAAGTGTACCCTCATTAACATTTATGATAGTTGTTGCAGTTTTGAGGAAGGGACTACCTAAGATAATGGGGGAATGAGAACTTACATGATCATCCTCCATTTTGAGCACATAGAAGTTTGCTGGAATGATCATGTATCTTACCCGGACAGGTATATCCTCAAGGACTCCTACTGGATATGTCGTAGCTCTATTCGCCAGTTGTTCCACTACTCTCATCGGCTTCAACTCACCAACCTATAAAGAAGAGAATACAAAGTGAGGCATCACACTTATTGAAGCTCCTAAATCATAAAGAGAATTAGAGAAGTGCAACTCCCCTATGGTACATGGGATGGTGAATGTCCTGGGATCCTTGCACTTTGTTGGCATTACTATATTTGGTGTAATGAGTGCTGAGACATTCCTTCCAAGGTTGATCCTCTCATTTCCCTTGATCCCTCTTCGATTGGTACAAAGTTCTTTTAAGAATTTTGCATACCTTGAGATTTTCTTAATGGCTTCAAGTAGAGGAATGTTGATCTCCACATGCTTGAATGTGTCCAAAACCTCCTTTTGCATTGCTTCTTCAGCCATCTTCTTGGTTTGAACAACCCCTTTTGGAAAAGGAATGGGTTTAGTACGAACATCATTAATCTTTTTCTTATCTTTATCTTTCTCCATGGATTTCTCATTAGTTGGTATGGAATGTGGCTCCTATGGAGTTGAGGTGAATCCCGGTGGAATTGTAGGTATAGATGTATCATTCATTTTCTTCCCACTTCATAATGTGATGGCACCTACATTCCCCTTTGGACTTGGAGTGGGTTGGGAAGGTAGATTTCTAGATTTCTTACTCACAAGTTCATGGAGGGTGGTGGCAATCTGGCACAATTGAGTCTTCAACTCCCTCAGCTACGAACCTTGAATTTTCATCTCATTCTGTTGATTAAGAACAATTTTCTTCAAAAGATCATAAGTGTTAGAGTCTACCTTTTGTTGGAGATTCCCTTGTTGCTGACTTGTTGATGTTTGAGATTCAAATCTCCTTTGGGGTTGTTGGAAACCCTACTGGTAAGGTATAGGATGCTGGAAATTTGGTTGAAAAGGGGGCCTTTATTGCTGCCGAGAGCCATACCTCATGTATGATTGATCCTTCCACCCTTGGTTGTATGTTGGATCAAACTTCTTTTGGGGATATGTTTTTTGTTGTTGTTGGTGATATTTTCTCCCAGGGAATACTGCTGCACAATCTTCTGTTTCTTGGAGTTGTTGGCAACAGTCAATTGGGTGTCTTGTCTCAATGGAAATACCACAAGGCCTTGAAGGAGGGGGTTGGGATGTCTTTTGTGCCAAATAAATCTTTCTCACCATAGTTGTCAATTCTTCCAACATGGTATCAATCAAATGACTTTCAAGAGTAGAAGAAATTACCTGATGTACTCCCCTGACATGTGGTGCACCTTGATCGCCAAATTTTTGGGAGTTTTGGGCCATCTTGTCGATCAATGCTCATGCAGCTACTGGTGTCTTGTCCACTAATTCCCCTCCTACTAAGACATCCACCATGCTCCTCTCCGTAGGTGTGAGTCCTTCATAGAAGTATTGGTTCAGTAATTTCTCACTGATTTGGTGATTTGGGCAGCTTGCACACAACTTCTTGAATCAATCCCAATACTCATACATTGAATCCCCTTGTGTTTTCTTGATCCCTGAAATCTCATTACGAATGGAAGTTGTCCTCGATGCTAGAAAAATCTCTGCATGAAAATACATTTCAAATCATTCCAACAAGCTACATCTTCGGGTTGTAAATAATAGATCCAGTCTTTTGCAGCTCCATCAAGTGAGGATGAGAATGCTCTTAATTTGATTTGATATTCAGAAAAATTTCTTGGTTTTAAGGTTAATAAAACCACATTAAATTCCTTAAGGTGTTTGTTGGGATCCTCACCAGATAAGCCATGAAACTTTGGAAGAAGGTGAATTAATCCAGATTTTAGTTCAAAGTCTGATTCGAGATTTGGGTATGCAATACAATTTGGTTGATAATAAATAACAGGTGAAACCAATTCTCGAATAATTCTATTTAGCTCATTGTTGTTATATATAGACATTGGTTCTTCTTTTATGTTTGAATTTGAATATCTTCCACTTTCAATGTTTCCAGAAGAGAGGAATTCACCAACTGGTTGAATATTGAAGCTTCTCGTAGACTGAGAGTGTCTGATTCATGCCCTAAGGCTACGTTCAATCTTAGGGTCAAGATCTAAGAGATCCTCGGGGTTAGTTCTTGTAATAAATTAATTAAAGATGAAAAGAAGGAAATTGGACCATAGTAAAATAAAAATTATAAGTTTGAGTTTATGGTCCTAAAATAAGTAGAAGAAAATAAAAGAAGATGAAGAAAAAAGAAATTAGATTGGGTAAAGAAGGATGAAAGAAGAAAGAAAGAGAATAAAATGTAAAATAAAATAAATACCTCTAATTGGTTGAAATAATTACTTGCCTCCTCGGAAACAACACCAATTTGATAGAGCACTGTCGTGGGCGCCCTCAAATGATTAGTGTGATTTTGGGGTACTTAGGTGCATCAGAGTGGCTGACCAAGGTCGTCTCTCAAAGGAGGAAGTGAATTAAAACATCTTTTTAGAGGTATTCTAAAAATAAAATAAAATAGAATAAAAACACTACTTGAAAGGATGTGGGTGGTTTTTTATAGTTTATAAAACTAGAAGAATTTTTCTGGAAGAAGATTTCATTTTTTTTAATTTTGAAATGATTTTTGATTAAAAAGACACAACAAGTAGATGTTTTTTAGAAAATATTTTAAAAGGAATAATCGATCTAACTCTAACTCTTAATTGAATTATTAATAATTATCATTTAAATCAATATAAACTTAATTATTATCCCCTAATTAGTTAACCCTTGAACCCTACAAGAGTTAACTTAACCACAAAGATGGAATTACTTAAACCCTAGGCTAGCTTCGGAACACGCAATTACAGCACCTTGCTTTGATTGTTATTCTAAGGTTAGATTATAGTAAGTGGTTAATTAAAGCAAATTTCCATTTTGGAAACGAGGATGAATTGTGTTTAGGGATTATATTTGAACTCTATAAATTTATCTCGTGTGGTCTTGTATTACCGATAAAGATCGCGCTCTCACGATTTACACAAAATCTCGACCTCGCGTGTTTTTGTGTTTATTATTCAATTGCTTACATAGTTTCCTAAAATTTAAAAACAAAATTCATGGATCATATTAAATAAATTAAATTATCTCAATTATTCAAAATAATTAAATGAAGAAGGATAGAGGTCGATTGATTACTAAAAAGAACTACTCTTCCATGGGCGGTGTAGTCATCGTGGAGACGTTTTTCATGAGGAAAGGATTGAAAGGGTAGAACCCAATCTCGTCTCAACTATTGATTCCAAACCAATTAGGAAGACTAATATAAGAAGAAAAGGGAATAACACATAAGATTATTTGAAGAGAAATTCAAGAAAAAAACATGAAAGAAAAGAAATACAAAGAAGAGGTGAGAGAGGAGAGCCTTTTTTGGAAGAGAGGTTTGCACAAAGGCTTACTTGTTACAAGAGTTTTGAGGGGATCCCTAGAGACACCCTTTTGGAAAAACCTTCCCAAAGCCTCCACCAACCCTACCGAAGAGTTAAAACCTCCTTTAAATAGAGTTTGTGAGGGCTAGAGTTACATAATTTTTAATTGTGAAATGAAAAACTCGGCCAAATATTTTATTCCAAGTTTCACCACCTAGTTGACCTCCAAAACGCGTGAATTGACCAGCCTTCCAGAAGGATGATTTGTTCCAAATAATTTCCTCGAGCTGTCCTCAAAATTTGGGCTCAATCCAAGCCCGTATGAAAAGCTATGACCCAAATACAGAACCCATGTCCATTCTACCGAGTCCAGCCCACCATTGGATTAATGGCCCATTTACTCCATCCAAATGAACTCTTTAGCTCTAGTTTCCTGAATGAAAGTTGTGGAAATTTAAGTTAGGAACACTATTACAGAATTTCAAATTCAAATAATAAATATAAAAATATTTATCTTTGAAATACTACAGTGCACTATAAAGGGTAAAACTGGAATTTTCACCAAATTTTCAAATGAATTATCAAATCCCAAATATTTTATAAATAAACATATTTAACACAATGTGAGGAAATTATATCATTTATTATCAATAAAATATTCAACAAAATGGTGATTTATCAACTCCCCCACACTTACCATTTTGCACTCCTAGGTAAAACCTCATGTCAAGTAAACATCAATGTCAAATCAAAATCAATTTTAAAACACATATCCTTGAGATCAAACATTTACACACCAAGAAACAAAAGGTATCATGCCTCATAAAAAACCATTATTTAAAGTTCTTAATTTATATAATTCAATATATTTCTACTTTATTTATCCTCTCATGCACAAAACACTCACCTCGCTTGAATTTTCTCTTATCACACAAATATTAATTTTTTGCATTGTCTTTCTCATCCAAACTCATAAAAGGGTCCCCATAGGCTTGATAAATTCCTACATCGTTACTCGATGTGAGTCAAGGACATATGTTTATCATAAGGACTTTCTAGGGTTGTTCTGTGGCTTTTGGTTGGTTGGATTTAGATGTGAAAAATTCTGAGGTTGAATGAGGAGGTCTTGACTATTTTTAAAGAAAAATTACATTAATCTAATTTTCAATTAAATATGGTCTTCTCCTCAATCCCTATAGTATCAATTCTGCTCCATCATCATGAAAAGTCCTGAAACGTTTACACCATTCATCATTTCAGCAAAAAATGTCAATCTTCTAAAATATGATTTTCTTGAAAGCTCCAAACAGGCATAGCTTTCTACATCAATTAGAAGCTCTAGAAAAGGCACAACTTCACTTATCGTGAAAGCTCTAGAAAAGGAACAACTTTAAATATAATGATTTTCTTCATCAGCAAACATGACTTTTCAGAATTTAATTTTCCACCCAAAGAATCAAATAATGTGGTAGCACAACACAAGATAGATTCCCACACACTTAAGCTCAACTAGATTATGCAATTTCACTTCAAGAGTTGGTTGGATTGGGAGAATTGGCTTGTAATGTGGCTAACCTAACAGGTTGTGCATGGATTCTAAGGGCTACAAGGATTAAATTTTCAAGGTAGGCCATTATAAAAATGGATTCTTTGAAATAGGGGCTTTAATGCCAAATAAATGCCTTAATCATTTAAACATAAGTACCTCAAACCCTCATGTTTTTACCGGAATAGATCAAATTCTGGTTAAATCAAGCATGGTTTGGTTCTCTCAAGAAGTGAGGTGAATGTAAAGAATATGAAAATAATGGTTTAGAATCCTCACAGGAAAGTGGTTTCAAATATAAATACAGTGAGATGTGGCATGGGATTTAGAATTCAGTTTACTTTTCATGAAATTACTAAATATTTGAACTTAAAAAAAGTCATTTTCAGCATTAATTTAAGCTTAGTTTCAAGGGATAAATTGTTTCAATCATTGAAACAAGTTTCAAAAATGGAAACGATAATCATTCTAGCTCAATTTTTTTTATTAAAAAAAACACACAAGAAATGATAAAGAAACAAACAAATTTTTTGAAAACACAATATTTTTTTAAACAAACAACAAATGAAAATCCTAAACTATAAATGTTCCCTCCCCCATACTTAAAATATTGCATTTTCCTCAATCTGAAACCATGAGATGATATGCGCACATGAAATGCATAATTATATTTAGGAAAAGTAATATAAAAGTGAAAGGGTTAGGAACATCCTGATATTTTTAAGTGATGATGGGGTCATGCAGTTTGATGAAATCAATTGCATCGGTAGGAAGTCCCTCAATGTATCACTTCAAACGTTGCCCATTGACTGTAAAGCTCCTTCTTGTGTCCTCTTGTGTGATCTCCACTGCACCATAAGGAATGACATTAGTCACAACATAAGGACCTATCCATCTGGAACGCAACTTACCAGGCATCAGCTTCAGTCGTGAACTGTAGATAAGGACTTTCTCTCCAACATGAAACTCCCTTTGTTGGATCATTCTATCATGAGCTGATTTTGATCTTTCCTTTTAGATCCATGAGTTCTCATATGAAGACAAACTAATCTCCTCAAGCTCTTGAATTTGCAGCTTCCTTTGGATTCCAACTTGGGCCAAATCCATGTTGCATTTCTTTATAGCCCAATAAGACCGATGCTCAACTTCTATTGGGAGATGACACACTTTCCCAAAAACAATCCAAAATGGGGACATGCCAATGGGTGTCTTGTATGCTATCCTATAATCCCAAAATGCATCATCCAAGAGCTTGCTCCAGTCCTTCCTAGTTTCTGTTGGGGTCCAAAGTATCCACCACAAGCAAGTGTATGACAGAAATGAAAAACAGACTCAGACACCTGATCAGGAACACATATCCTAATGACTTGGTCACTACACATGCGCCAGAGGTAAGGATCATCCCACACATAAAACCTAGACTCACTTTTTAATTTTTGGACTTGATGTTTCTTTAAATTTGTAGGGATTACAGAGGCAACAAGGTAGTTAAATAAATATGCATACCAAGGATGCGTACCTGAGATGGAATAAAGATGCTCATCGTAGAAAGTGTCCCGAAGTGGTACATGGTCCAATGTGTCATCCTCTAGTGTGTGATTAAGACTACTCATGTGGTCTGCCTCCAAGTTCTCTGACCCCTTCTTGTCCTTTATCTCGATGTCAAACTATTGAGGAAGTAGCATCCATCGGATCAGCCTGGTCTTTGCATCTAGCTTCTTAAAGAGGTACCTCAAAGCTGCATGGTCATAAAAAACAACAACTTTAGAGCCCAATAAATATGAACGGAATTTATCTAAAGAAAATATGATATCAAGAAAATCCTTTTCCATGGTTGTGTATTTTGATTGGGTGGAATCCTGTGTCCTAGATACATAGGCGATCACATGTGAACATCCCACCACCCTCTGAGATAAGACATCTCCAATCGCGAAGTTGGAGGCGTCATACATAAGCTCAAATGGAAGGTACCACTGTGGGGGATGTATGATTAGTGGAGTGTCCAGACACCTATTTATCTCATCAAATGATACCCAACATGAATCATCGAAATTGAATTCAATATCTTTTTGAAGAAATCGAGATAAGGGTAGAGTGATCTTAATAAAATCTCTGATGAAGCGTCGATAAAATCCATCATGTCCAAGGAATGATCGAACATCACACACACATGAAGGATAGGATATGGATGAAATAAAATCTATCTTAGATCTATCAACCTCTATCCCATGTTTTGACACTACATGCCCTAATAAAATTCCATGCTCTACCATGAAATGACACTTTTCAAAGTTGAGGACCATATTATTCTCAATACAATGATACAATACATTTCCCAAAATATTTAGACACTCATCTAATAAGGATCCATACACTGTAAAATCATCCATGAATACCTCCATGCAGGTCTCAAAAAAATAAGAAAAAATACTCCCCATATATCTCTAGAAGGTAACTGGGGAATTGAAAAGTGTAAATGGAATCCTCCATTAGGCAAATGTGCCAAAGGGACAAGTGAATGCAGTCTTATCCTAATCCTATGGAGCTATAAGAACTTGAAAATATCTAGAAAATCCTTCCAAGAAAAAATAGTGTTTTTTCCCAGCTAGTCTCTAATGAATTTGATCAATAAATGGGAGGGGGAAATGGTCTTTGCGAGTGGAATGATTTAGTTTCTTATAATCAACACACACACGCCAACTATTTTGTACCCTCATTGGAACTAACTCATCTTTCTCATTTTTAACCACAGTAACACTACTTTTCTTAGGCACAACCTGAATTGGACTTACCCACTAAGAATATGAAATGGGATAGATTATACCTGCCTCGAGAAAATTTTAAACCTTTTTTTTAATAACCTCCAGAAGGGTTGGACTGAGTCTCCTTTGTGGTTGCCTCACCGGTTTAGCCCCATCCTCCAAATTAATCCTATGCATGCAAATGGAGGGGCTAATGCCTGATATGTCAGCCAAGGTCCACCCGATTTCCCTGGTGTTCTCCCCGAAAAGATTCAAAAGTTTTTCCTCATGTTCAAAAGGGAGATTGTTAGCAATGATAATAGGTAATTTTTCACCACTTACCATGTAGGAGTATTTGAGATTTGGTGGAAATGGCTTGAGTTCTAGTGTAGGGGGGTGGTGTATGGATGGAGATATAGAAGGAACTGAAATATGTGCAAAAAGAGAATCATTGTCAGCATAGAAATCATCACAATCAGATAATAAAGCATCAAATCCATCAGAATACTCAACAACCCTGTCATAATTAGAGTTCACATGATCAAAATTAGAATATGATTCCATTTCAAAATCAAATCTTAGAGAGTCTTGATCCTTAGAAACGGGTGTAAAAGTTCTCTTAGACATCAAACTAGAACCAATACTCACAGTCTCTCTAAGAATAGGATAATCAAAATCCATGTGGTTTTTACTTGGTGGTTCATAATGGGAGATAAAAAATTCAGAATGATCCTCTGAGGGGTACTTCATGGAATCCATAACATTAAATATCACAACTTCATCCCCTAATTCCATGGAAAGTGTACCCTCATTGACATTTATGATAGTTTTTGAAGTTTTTAGGAAGGGTATACCTAAGATAATGGGGGAATGAGAACTTACCTGATCATCCTCCATTTTGAGCACATAGAAGTCTGCTGGAAAGATCATGTCTCTTACCCGAACAAGTACATCCTCAAGGACTCCCGCTGGATATGTCATAGCTCTATTCGCTAGTTGCACCACTAATCTCATCAGCTTCAACTCACCAACCTGTAAGGAAGAGAATATAGAGTGAGGCATCACATTTATTGAAGCTTCTAAATCACAAAGAGCATCAAAGAAGTGCAACTCCCCTATGGTACATGGGATAGTGAATGTCCTAGGATCCTTGCACTTTGTTGGAATTACTAGACTTGGTGTAATGAGTGCTGAGACATTCCTTCCAAGGTTTATCCTCTTATTTCCCTTGAGCCCTCTTCGATTGGTACAAAGTTCTTTTAAGAATTTCTCATACCTTGGGACTTGATTAATGGCTTCAAGTAGAGGAATGTTGATCTCTACACGCTTGAATGTGTCCAAAAGCTCCGTTTGCATGGCTTCTTTAGCCATATTCTTGGTTTGAACAACCCTGTTTGGAAAAGTAAGGGGTTTAAGAGGAAGATCATCAATATTTTTCTTACCTTTATCTTTATCCTTGGATTTCTCATCAGTTGGTATGGAATGGGGCTCTTATGGAGTTGAGGTGAATCCCGGTGGAATTTTAGGTTTATATGTATTGTTCATTTTCTTCCCACTTCTCAATGTGATGGCACCAACATTCCCTTTTGGATTTGGAGTGGGTTGGGAAGGTAGATTTCCAAAATTCTTACTCACAAGTTCATAGAGGGTGGTGGCAATATGACTCATTTGAGTCTTTTACTCCCTCAACTCCAAACCTTGACATTTCAGCTCATTCTGTTGATTAAGAACAATTTGCTTCAAAATATCATCAGTGTTAGAGTCTACCTTGTGTTAGAGATTCCCTTTTTGCTGACATGTTGATGTTTGAGATTCAAATGGCCTTTGGGGTTGTTGGAAACCCTGCTGGTAAGGTAGAGGCTGCTAGAAGTTTGGTTGAAAAGGGGGTCTTTGTTGCTGTCCAGAGCCATACCACATGTTCGATTGATCCTTCCACCCTTGTTTGTATGTTGGATAAATTTTTTTTGGGGATATGGTTGTTGTTGTTTTTGCTGATATGGTCTCCAAGGGAACACTGCTGCACAATCTTCTGTTTCTTGGAGTTGTGGGAAACAGTCAGTTGGGTGGCTAGTCTCAGTGCAAATACCACAAGGCCTTGAAGGAGGGGGTTGGGATGTCTTTTGTGCCAAAGTAATCTGTCTCATCATAGTTGTCAATTCATCCAACTTGGTATCAATCAAATGAATTTCAAGAGAATATGGACTTACATGATGTACTCCCCTGACATGTGGTACACCTCGATCGCCAAATTGTTGGGAGTTTTGTTCCATCTTGTCGATCAATGCTCATGCGGCTACTGGTGTCTTGTCCACCAATTCCCCTCTTGCTACGGCATCCACCATGCTCCTCTTCATAGGTGTGAGTCCTTCATAGAAGTACTGGATGAGTAATTGCTCACTGATTTTGTGATGTGGGAAGCTTGCACAAAACTTCTTGAATTTCTCCGAATACTCATACATTGACTCCCCTTGTGCTTTCTTGATCCCTGAAATATTATTACGAATGGAAGTTTTCCCCGATGCTGGAAAAATTCTCTCCAAGAAAAGAAATTTCAAATCATTTCAACAAGTTACATCTTCGGGTTGTAAATAATACATCCAGTCTCTCACAGCTCCATCAAGTGAGAATGGGAATGCTCTTAATTTTATTTGATCTTCAGAAACATTTCTTGGTTTTAAGGTCGAGAAAACCACGTTAAATGCCTTAAGGTGTTTTTTGGGATCCTTAATAGATAAGCCATGAAACTTTGGAAGAAGGTGAATTAATCTAGATTTTAGTTCAAATTCCGTTTCTAGATTTGGGTATGAAATACAATTTGGTTGATAATTAATATCAGGTGCAGCCAATTATCGAATAGTTCTATTTTGCTCATTGTTATTATTTCTAGTCATTGGTTCTTATTTTATGTTTGAATTTGAATAGATTCCAATTTCAATGTTTCCAAAAGAGAGGAATTAACCAACTGGTTGAATATTGAAGCTTCTCGTAGACTGAGAGTGTCTGATTTGTGCCCTAAGGCCACGTTCAATCTCAGGGTCGAGATCTAAGAGATCCCTGGTTTTAGTTCGTGTCATAAATCAATGAAAGATTAAAATAATTAAAGTGGACCATAGTAAAATAAAAAATAGAAGTTTGAGTTGATGGTCCAAAAATAAGTAGAATAAAATAAAAGAAGAACAAGAAAAAAGAAATCAGATTGGGTAAAGAAGGAAGAAAGAAGAGAGGAAGAGAATAAAATGTAAAATAAAATAAATACCTCTAATTGGTTGAAATAATTACTTGCCTCCTAGGAAACAACGCCAATTTGATAGAGTGCTGTCGTGGGTGCCCTCAAATGATTAGTGTGATTTTGGGGTACTTAGGTGCGGTAGAGTGGCTGACCAAGGTCGTCTCTCAAAGGAGGAAGTGAATTTAAACAAATTTTCAGAGGTATTCTAGAAATAAAATAAAAGAGAATAAAAACAATACTTGAAAGGATGGGGGAGGTTTTTTAAAGTTTATAAAACTTGAAGAAGTTTGCTGGAAGAAGATTGTATTTTTTTAATTTTGAAAAGAAGTTTGATTTAAAAGACACAACAAGAAGATTTTTTTTAGAAAATATTTTAAAAGGTGTAATCGATCTAAGTCTACTTCTTAATTTACGTATTAATAATTATCATTTAAATCAATATCCACTTAATTATGATCCCCTAATTTTTAACCCTTGAACCCTACAAGAGTTAACTTAACCACAAAGATGGAATTACTTAAACCCTAGGCTAGCTTCAGAACACGCAATTGCATCACTCTGCTTTGATTGTTGTTCTAAGGTTATAATATGGTCTGTGGATAATTATAGCACATATCTATTCTATAAATGAGGATGAATTGTGTTTAGGGATTATATTTTAACTCTAAAAATTTATCCCGTGTGGTCTTGTATTACCGATTAAGATCGCACTCTCACAATTTACACAAAATCTCGACCTCGCCTGTTTTTGTGTTAATTATTCAATTACTTACTTAGTTTCTTACAATTTAAAAACACAGTTCATGGATCATATTAAATGAATTACATTATCTTAATGATTAAAAATAATTAAATGAAGAAGGATAGAGGTCGATCGATTACTAAAAAGAACTATTATTCCATGGGAGGTGTAGTCATCATGGAGACGTTTTGCATGAGTAATGAATTGAAAGGGTAGAACCGAATCTCGTCTCCACTCTTGATTCAACCCAATTAAGAAGATTAATAGAAGAAGAAAAGGGAAGAACACATAAGATTATTTGAAAAAAAAATTCAAGAAACAAACATGAATGAAAAGAAATACAAAGAAGAGGTGAGAGAGGAGAGCCTTTTTTGGAAGAGAGGTTTGCACAAAGGCTTACATGTTACAAGAGTTTTGAGGGGATCCCAAGAGACACCCTTTTGGAAAAACCTTCCCAAAGCCTCCACCAACCCTACTGAAGAGTTAAAACCTTCTTTAAATAGAGTTTGTGAGGGCTAGGGTTACATAACTTTTTAATTGTGAAATGAAAAACTCTGCCAAATATTTTATTCAAAGTTTCACCGCCTAGTTGACCTCCAAAACGCGTGAATTGACCAGCCTTCCAGAAGGATGATTTGTTCCAAATAATGTCCTCGAGCTGTCCTCAAACTTTGGCCTCAATCCAATCCTGTATGAAAAGCTATGACCCAAATACAGAACCCATTTCCATTCTGCCGAGTCCAGCCCACCATTGGATTAATGGCCCATTTACTCCATCCAAATGAACTCTTTAGCTCTAGTTTCCTGAATGAAAGTTGTGGAAATTTAAGTTAGGAACACTATTAAAAAATTTCAAATTCAAATAATAAAGATAAAAATATTTATCTTTGAAATACTACAGTGCACTATAAAGGGTAAAACTGGAATTTTCACCAAATTTTCAAATGAATTATCAAATCCCAAATATTTTATAAATAAACATATTTAACACAATGTGAGGAAATTATATCATTTATTATCAATAAAATATTCAACAAAATGGTGATTTATCAACTCCCCCACACTTACCATTTTGCACTCCTAGGTAAAACCTCATGTCAAGTAAACATCAATATCAAATCAAAATCAATTTTAAAACACATATCCTTGAGATCAATCATTTACACACCGAGAAACAAAAGGTATCATGCCTCATAAAAAATCATTATTTAAAGTTCTTAATTTATATCATTTAATATATTTCTACTTTATTTATCCTCTAATGCACAAAACACTCACCTCGCTTGAATTTTCTCTTATCACACAAATATTAATTTTTTGCAATGTCTTTCTCATCCAAACTCATAAAAGGGTCCCCATTGGCTTGATAAATTACTACATCGTTACTCGATGTGAGTCAAGGACATATGTTTATCATGAGGACTTTCTAGGGTTGTTCTGTGGATTTTGGTTGGTTGGATTTAGATGTGAAAAATTCTGAGGCTGAATGAGGAGGTATTGACTATTTTTAAAGAAAAATTACATTAATCTAATTTTCAATTAAATATGGTCTTCTCCTCAATCCCTATAGTATCAATTCAGCTCCATCATCATGAAAAGTCCTGAAACATTTACACCATTCATCATTTCAGCAAAAAATGTCAATCTTCTAAAACATGATTTTCTTGAAAGCTCCAAACAGGAATAACTTTCTACATCAATTAGAAGCTCTAGAAAAGGAACAACTTCACTTATCATGAAAGCTCTAGAAAAGGCACAACTTTCAATATAATGATTTTCTTCATCAGCAAACACGACTTTTCAGAATTTAATTTTCCACCCAAAGAATCAAATAATGTGGTAGCACAACACAAGATAGATTCCCACACACTTAAGCTCAACTAGATTATGAAATTTCACTTCAAGAGTTGGTTGGATTGGGAGAATTGTCTTGTAATGTGGCTAACCTAACAGGATGTGCATGGATTCTAAGGGCTACAAGGATTAAATTTTCAAGGTAGGCCATTATAAAAAAGGATTCTTTGAAATAGGGGCTTTAATACCAAAGAAATGCCTCAATCATTTAAACATAAGTACCTCAAACCCTCATGTTTTGACCGGAATAGATCAAATTCTGGTTTAATCAAGCATGGTTTGGTTCTCTCAAGAAGTGAGGTGAATGTAAAGAATATGAAAATAATGGTTTAGAATCCTCACAGGAAATTGGTTTCAAATATAAATACAGTGAGATGTGGCATGTGATTTAGAATTCAGTTTACTTTTCATGAAATTACTAAATATTTGAACTTAAAAAAAGTCATTTTCAGCATTCATTTAAGCTTAGTTTCAAGGGATAAATTGTTTCAATCATTGAAACAAGTTTCAAAAATGGAAACGATAATCATTCTAGCTCAATTTTTTTTTATTTTAAAAAAAACATAAGAAATGATAAAGAAACAAACAAATTTTTTGAAAACACACATTTTTTTTAAACAAACAATAAATGAAAATACTAAACTATAAAGGTTCCCTCCCCCACACTTAAAATAGTGTATTTTCCTCAATGTGAACCCATGAGATGATATGCGCACATGAAATGCATAATTATATTTAGGAAAAGTAATATAAAAGTGAAAGGGTTAGGAACTTCCTGATATTTTCAAGTGATGATGGGGTCATGCAGTTTGATGAAATCAACTGCATCGGAAGGAAGTCCCTCAATGTTTCACTTCAAACGTTTCCCATTAACTGTAAAGCCCTTTCTTGTGTCCTCTTGTGTGATCTCCACTGCACCATAAGGAAAAACATTAGTCACAACATAAGGACCTAACCATCTGGAACACACCTTACCAGGCATCAGCTTCAGTCGTGAACTGTAGAGAAGGACTTTCTCTCCAACATGAAACTCCCTTTGTTGGATCATTCTATCATGAGCTGATTTTGATCTTTCCTTTTAGATACCTGAGTTCTCATATGAAGACAAACTAATCTCCTCAAGCTCTTGAATTTGCAGCTTCCTTTGGATTCCAACTTGGGCCAAATCCATGTTGCATTTCTTTATAGCCCAATAAGACCGATGCTCAACTTCTATTGAGAGATGAAAAACTTTCCCAAAAACAATCCAAAATGGGGACATGCCAATGGGTGTCTTGTATGCTATCCTATAAGCCCAAAATGCATCATCCAAACACTTGCTCCAATCCTTCCTAGTTTCTGTTGGGGTCTAAAGTATCCACCACAAGCAAGTGTATGACAGAAATGAAAAACAGACTTAGACTCCTGATCGGGAACACATATCCAAATGACTTGCTCACTACACATGCGCCAGAGGTAAGGATCATCCCACACATAAAACCTAGGCTCACTTTTTAATTTTTGGACATGATGTTTCTTTAAATTTGTAGGTATTTCAGAGGCAACAAGGTAGTTAAATAAATATGCATACCAAGGATGCGTACCTGAGATGGAATAAAGATGCTCATCGTAGAAAGTGTCCCGAAGTGGTACATGGTCCAATGTGTCATCCTCTAGTGTGTGATTAAGACTACTCATGTGGTCTGCCTCCAAGTTCTCTGACCCCTTCTTGTCCTTTATCTCGATGTCAAACTATTGAGGAAGGAGCATCCATCGGATCTGCCTGGGCTTTGCATCTAGCTTCTTAAAGAGGTACCTCAAAGCTGCATGGTCATAAAAAATAACAACTTTAGAGCCCAATAAATGTGAACGTAATTTATCTAAAGAAAATATGATAGCAAGAAACTCCTTTTCCATGGTTGCGTATTTTTATTGGGTGGAATCCTGTGTCCTAGATGCATAGGCGATCACATGTGAACGTCCCACCACCCTCTGAGATAAGACATCTCCAATCGCGAAGTTGGAGGCGTCACACATAAGCTCAAATGGAAGGTCCCACTGTGGGGGATGTATGATTAGTGGAGTGGCTAGACACCTATTTATCTCATCAAATGATACCCTACATGAATCATCAAAATTGAATTCAATATCTTTTTGAAGCAATCTAGATAAGCGTAGAGCGATCTTAATAAAATCTCTGATGAAGCGTCGATAAAATCCAGCATGTCCAAGGAATGATCGAACATCACACACACATGAAGGATAGGGTATGGATGAAATAATATCTATCTTAGATCTATCAACCTCTATCCCATGTTTTGACACTACATGCCCTAAGAAAATGCCATGCTCTACCATGAAATGACACTTTTCAAAGTTGAGGACCATATTCTTCTCAATACAATGATTCAATACATTTCCCAAAATATTTAGACACTCATCAAATAAGGATCCATACACTGTAAAATCATCCATGAATACCTCCATGCAGGTCTCAAAAAAATAAGAAAAAATACTCCCCATATATCTCTAGAAGGTAATTGGGGAATTGAAAAGTCTAAATGGAATCCTCCAGTAGGCAAATGTGCCAAAGGGAAAAGTGAATGCAGTCTTATCCTAATCCTATGGAGCTATAGGAACTTGAAAATATCTAGAAAATCCTTCCAAGAAAAAATAGTGTTTTTTCCCAGCTAGTCTCTCAAGCATTAGATCAATAAATGGGAGGGGGAAATGGTCTTTGCGAGTGGAATGATTTAGTTTCTTATAATCAATACACACACGCCAACTATTTTGTACCCTCATTGGAACTAACTCATCTTTCTCATTTTTAACAACAGTAACACCACTTTTCTTAGGCACAAATTGAATTGGACTTACCCACTAAGAATATGAAATGGGATAGATTATACCTGCCTCGAGAAAATTTTCAACCTTTTTCTTAATAACCTCCAGAAGGGTTGGACTGAGTCTCCTTTGTGGTTGCCTCACCGGTTTAGCCCCATCCTCCAAATTAATCCTATGCATGCAAATGGAGGGGCTAATGCCTGATATGTCAGCCAAGGTCCACCCGATTTCCCTGATGTTCTCCCTCAAAAGATTCAAAAGGTTTTCCTCATGTTCAAAAGGGAGATTGTTAGCAATGTTAACAGGTAATTTTTCACCACTTAACATGTAGGAGTATTTGAGATTTGGTGGAAATGGCTTGAGTTCCAGTGTAGGGGGGGTGGTGTATGGATGGAGATATAGAAGGAACTGAAATATGTGCACAAAGAGAATCAGTATCAGCATAGAAATCATCACAATCAGATAATAAAGCATCAAATCCATCAGCATACTCAACAACCATGTCATAATTAGAGTTCACATGATCAAAATTAGAATATGATTCCATTTCAAAATCAAATCTTAGAGAGTCTTTATCCTTAGAAATGGGTGTAAAAGTTCTCTTAGACATCAAACTAGAACCAATACTCATAGTCTCACTAAGCATAGGACAATCAAAATCCATGTGGTTTTTACTTGGTGGTTCATAATGGGAGACAAAAAATTCAGAATGATCCTCCGAGGGGTACTTCATGGAATCCATAACATTAAATATCACAACTTCATCCCCAAATTCCATGTAAAGTGTACCCTCATTGACATTTATGATAGTTTTTGAAGTTTTGAGGAAGGGTATACCTAAGATAATGGGGGAATGAGAACTTACCTGATCATCCTCCATTTTGAGCACATAGAAGTCTGCTGGAAAGATCATGTCTCTTACCCGAACAAGTACATCCTCAAGGACTCCCGCTGGATATGTCGTAGCTCTATTCGCTAGTTGCACCACTACTCTCGTCAGCTTCAACTCACCAACCTGTAAAGAAGAGAATATAGAGTGAGGCATCACATTTATTGAAGCTCCTAAATCACAAAGAGCATCAAAGAAGTGCAACTCCCCTATTGTACATGGGATAGTGAATGTCCCAGGATCCTTGCACTTTGTTGGAATTACTAGAGTTGGTGTACTGAGTTCTAAGACATTCCTTCCAAGGTTGATCCTCTTATTTCCCTTGAGCCCTCTTCGATTGGTACAATGTTCTTTTAAGAATTTCTCATACCTTGGGATTTGATTAATGGCTTCAAGTAGAGGAATGTTGATCTCCACACGCTTGAATGTGTCCAAAAGCTCCGTTTGCATTGCTTCTTTAGACATATTCTTGGTTTGAACAACCCTGTTTGGAAAAGGAAGGGGTTTAGGAGGAAGATCGTCAATCTTTTTCTTACCTTTATCTTTCTCCTTGGATTTCTCATCAGTTGGTATGGAATGGGGCTCTTATGGAGTTGAGGTGAATCCCGGTGGAATTTTAGGTTTATATGTATTGTTCATTTTCTTCCCACTTCTCAATGTGAAGGAACCAACATTCCCTTTTGGATTTGGAGTGGGTTGGGAAGGTAGATTTCCAGAATTCTTACTCACAAGTTCATAGAGGGCGGTGGCAATATGACTCATTTGAGTCTTCAACTCCCTCAACTCCAAACCTTCACATTTCAGCTCATTCTGTTGATTAAGAACAATTTGCTTCAAAGGATCATCAGTGTTAGAGTCTACCTTGTGTTGTAGATTCCCTTTTTGCTGAATTGTTGATGTTTGAGATTCAAATGGCCTTTGGGGTTGTTGGAAACCCTGCTGGTAAGGTAGAGGCTGCTAGAAGTTTGGTTGAAAAGGGGGTCTTTGTTGCAGCCCAAAGCCATACCACATGTTCGATTGATCCTTCATCCCTTGTTTGTATGTTGGATAAAAATTCTTTTGGGGATATGGTTGTTGTTGTTTTTTCTGATATGGTGTCCAAGGGAACACTGCTGCACAATCTTCTGTTTCTTGGAGTTGTGGGAAACAGTCAGTTGGGTGGCTAGTCTCAGTGCA
Source organism: Viscum album (assembly GCA_963277665.1). Lineage (NCBI taxonomy): Eukaryota > Viridiplantae > Streptophyta > Magnoliopsida > Santalales > Viscaceae > Viscum > Viscum album. Next base: position 860,249,275 of record OY728137.1, on the reverse strand, counting down.
AATACCACAAGGCCTTGAAAGAGGGGGTTGGGATGTCTTTTGTGCCAAAGTAATCTGTCTCATCATAGTTTTCAATTCATCCAACTTGGTATCAATCAAATGAATTTCAAGAGAATGTGGACTTACCTGATGTACTCCCCTGACATGTGGTGCACCTCGATCGCCAAATTGTTGGGAGTTTTGTTCCATCTTGTCGATCAATGCTCATGCGGCTACTGGTGTCTTTTCCACCAATGCCCCTCTTTCTGTGGCATCCACCATGCTCCTCTTCATAGGTGTGAGTCCCTCATAGAAGTACTGTATGAGTAATTGCTCACTGATTTGGTGATGTGGGCAGCTTGCACACAACTTCTTGAATTTCTCCGAATACTCATACATTGACTCCCCTTGTGCTTTCTTGATCCCTGAAATATTATTATGAATGGATGTTTTCCTCGATGCTGGAAAAAATCTCTTCAAGAAAAGAAATTTCAAATCATTCCAACAAGTTACATCTTCGGGTTGTAAATAATACATCCAGTCTCTCACAGCTCCATCAAGTGAGAATGGGAATGCTCTTAATTTTATTTGATCTTCAGAAACATTTCTTGGTTTTAAGGTCGAGAAAACCACGTTAAATCCCTTAAGGTGTTTGTTGGGATCCTCACCAGATAAGCCATGAAACATTGGAAGAAGGTGAATTAATCTAGATTTTAGTTAAAATTCCGTTTCTAGATTTGGGTACGCAATACAATTTGGTTGATAATTAATATCAGGTGCAGCCAATTCTCGAATAGTTCTATTTTTCTCATTGTTATTATTTTCAGTCATTGGTTCTTATTTTATGTTTGAATTTGAATATATTCCAATTTCAATTTTTCCATAAGAGAGGAATTAACCAACTGGTTGAATATTGAAGCTTCTCGTAGACTGAGAGTGTCTGATTCGTGCCCTAAGGCCACGTTCAATCTCAGGGTCGAGATCTAAGAGATCCCTGGTTTTAGTTCGTGTCATAAATCAATGAAATATCAAAATAATGAAAGTGGACCATAGTAAAATAAAAATTAGAAGTTTGAGTTGATGGTCCAAAAAGAAGTAGAATAAAATAAAAGAAGAAGAAGAAAAAAGAAATCCGATTGGGTAAAGAAGGAAGAAAGAAGAGAGGAAGAGAATAAAATGTAAAATAAAATAAATACCTCTAATTGGTTGAAATAATTACTTGACTCCTAGGAAACGACGCCAATTTGATAGAGTGCTGTCGTGGGTGCCCTCAAATGATTAGTGTGATTTTGGGGTACTTAGGTGCGGTAGAGTGGCTGACCAAGGTCGTCTCTCAAAGGAGGAAGTGAATTTAAACAACTTTTCAGAGGTATTATAGAAATAAAATAAAAGAGAATAAAAACAATACTTGAAAGGATGGGGGATGTTTTTTATAGTTTATAAAACATGAAGAAGTTTGTTGGAAGAAGATTGCATTTTTTTTAATTTTGAAATGAAGTTTGATTAAAAAGACACAACAAGAATATTTTTTAGAAAATATTTTAAAAGGTGTAATCGATCTAAGTATACTTCTTAATTTTCTTATTAATAATTATCATTTAAATAAATATCCACTTAATTATGATCCCCTAATTTTTTAACCCTTCAACCCTACAAGATTTAACTTAACCACAAAGATGGAATTACTTAAACCCTAGGCTAGCTTCAGAACACGCAATTGCATCACTCTGCGTTGATTGTTGTTCTAAGGTTATCATATAGTCTGTGGATAATTAGAGCACATATCTATCTTAGAAATGAGGATGAATTGTGTTTATGGATTATATTATAACTCTACAAATTTATCCCGTGTGGTCTTGTATTACCGATTAAGATCGCACTCTCACAATTTACACAAAATCTCGACCTCGCCTGTTTTTGTGTTAATTATTCAATTACTTACTTAGTTTCTTACAATTTAAAAACACAGTTCATGGATCATATTAAATGAATTACATTATCTTAATGATTCAAAATAATTAAATGAAGAAGGATAGAGGTCGATCGATTACTAAAAAGAACTACTATTCCATGGGAGGTGTAGTCATCATGGAGACGTTTTGCATGAGTAATGAATTGAAAGGGTAGAACCCAATCTCGTCTCCACTCTTGATTCAACCCAATTAAGAAGATTAATAGAAGAAGAAAAGGTAAGAACACATAAGATTATTTGAAAAAAAATTTCAAGAAACAAACATGAATGAAAAGAAATACAAAGAAGAGGTGAGAGAGGAGAGCCTTTTTTGGAAGAGAGGTTTTCACAAAGGCTTACTTCTTCCAAGAGTTGTGAGGGGCTCCCAAGAGAAACCCTTTCGGAAAAACCTTCCCAAAGCCTCCACCAACCCTCCCAAAGAGTTAAAACCCCCTTTAAATAGAGTTTTTGAGGGATAGGGTTACATAACTTTTTAAGTGTGAAATGAAAAACTCGGCCAAATATTTTATTCCATGTTTAACCACCTAGTTGACCTCCAAAACGCGTGAATTGACCGGCCTTCCAGAAGGATGATTTGTGAAAAATAATTTCCTTGAGCTATCCTCAAAATTTGGGCTCAATCCAATCCTGGATGAAGATAATATCTGCAAAATACACAACCCATGTCCATTCTACTGAGTCCAGCCCACCATTGGATTAATGGACCATTTACTCCATCTAAATGAACTCTTTATCTCTAGTGGCATGAATGAAAGTTGTGGAAAATTATGTTAAGAACACTGTTAAAAAATTTCAAATTCATATAATAAATATAAAAATATTTATCTTCGAAATAATACAGTGCACTATAAAGGGTAAAACTGGAATTTTCACCAAATTTGCAAATGAATGATCAAATCCCAAAGATTTTATAAATAAACATATTTAACAAAATGTGAAGAAATTATATCATTTATTAAAAATAAAATATTCAACAAAATAGTGTTTTATCAACTCCCCCACACTTACTCATTTGCACTCCTGGGAAAAACCTCATGTCAAGTAAACATCAATATCAAATCTAAATCAATTTTAAAACACATATCATTGAGATCAAAAAATTACACACCAAGAAACAAAAGATACCATGCCTCATAAAAAACCATTATTTCAACTTCTTCATTTATATCATTCAATATATTTCATCTTTATTTATCCTCCCATGCACAAAACACTTACCTCGCTTGAATTTTATCTTATCACACAAATATCATTTTTTTGCAATGTCTTTCTCATCCATACTCATAAAAGGGTCACCATAGGCTTGATAAATTCCTACATCGCTACTCGATGTGAGTCATGAACATATGTTTATTTTGAGGACTTTTCAGGGTTTTTCTGTGGCTTTTGGTTGGTAGGATTTAGTTGTGAAAAATTCTAAGGCTGAATGAGGAGGGTTTGACTCTTTTCAAAGAAAAATTGCATTAATCTAATTTTCACTTAAATATGGTCTTCTCCTCAATCCATATAATATCAATTCAGCTCCATCATCATGAAAAGTTATGAAAAGTTTACACCATTCATCATTTCAGCATAAAAAATGTCAATATTCTCAAACATGATTTTCTTGAAAGCTCCAAATAGGCACAAATTTCAACATCAATTAGAAGCTCTAGAAAAGGCACAACTATCAATATAATGATTTTATTTAGCAGCAAAAACAGCTCTTCAGAATTTAATTTCCCACCCAAAGAATCACTGAATGTGGTAGCACAACACAAGATAGCTTCCCCCACACTTAAGATCAACTAGATTATGAAATGTCACTTCAAGAGTTGGTTGGATAGGGAAAATTGTCTTGTAATGAAGCTAACCTAACAGGCTGTTTGTAACAACCCAAGCTTCCACGGTACGTTTCCCTTCGAATAATGCGATAGCGTGTGTTGTACGCAACCTCGAGTTCTAACACACACCACAACTAATTAAACTAGCCGTTGTGAATACTAATACCTACTTTTTGAAATTATATATATTTTATATTTGAAAATGGACTTCATTTTTGGATTCGGAATATCAAAATTAGCCTAGGGTGAAATTTTGGTACATTTCGGATAACTTTCATATTTTGATGAATAGTGAAAATTACTAAATTTTAATTAAAAACAACTTTTTTAATCAAAATAATTAATAGTGATAAATTGTGAATTTGAGTGGTTTTAAAGTATATTTAGAATATATTTTTACCATTTAATATAATGTTGGTCATTGGACATAATTTTACAATTAAACCGAACATAAACAAGTGTCAATCTTTTGATAGTTATTACCTCTTAAAAACACACTTTTTGTTTTGACAGCGGGAATTAATTTTAAATTAATTTCTGCCACTTCTGTGTTTTGAATTTAGGAAAATGGATTCCATATTTGGAATCAGGATGTCCAAATTATGTAAATAGGTAACTTTTATTTTTACACATTTTGAATAATTACTGCGGTAAATATTTTATTTACCATGGTTAAAGGGTAAATCCGGTAAATAAGGGTTAAAAAAATAATATTATAATAATACTAAATTACCCTAAAACGTGTCTTAACCCTATTGGTTGATATATGGTCGACCATGGGCATCTTTGGGTCTGTTTTGGGACCCCATGGATCCACTTGTAAGTGATAATGACACATTATATTAATAAAGTTAAAATAAAAATAAAAATGGCATAAGCTTACATCTTTTAGAAGAACAATTTTTACATAGGGTTATACATGTTGGATTTTCGATTATAAATATTCATTAGAAAGACAAAAATATTTCCTACATAATGATATTTTATTTATAATTTTTAGACATCAAATAAATTAAATTATTAATGACACAATAATGATGCAATGTTTACCTCATTAATAAATCATTTAAATAAATAAGATTATAATGATTAAAATATTATCTAAAACCTGTCCAATTCTTATTGGTTGATGTTATTTAGAATATGAGTCATCTTATCTTCGACCTCAATGATTTTTGGACCATTATAAACCGAATACAAATATATTATAAAGTAATACTTTCACACTTTCCTAAAGAGCCCCTCCTCTCCCTTATAAAAGGAGACCACTTCTACTCATTCCTCACACATCTCAAGCCACTTGGCTCGTCCAAAACTCTGCCAAAATAAGCTCCCCACATCCCTCTCCTCCTCTTTGAAGCTTACCCTTAGGCAGAAAGCATTTCAAGAAGTCCTTTGGTTCCAACCAAAGTGAGTTACCTAAATTAAAGGTAACGATTTCTCTTAAATTATTTTCATTTATTTTGCTTCTCCAACCCCCAAACTCTTTTTATTTCCTTTCTTTTGTAACAACACCAGTATCCTCAATATACTAGGATATTGTTATAAGAAGGATTCAAACTACACATACACACAACTCCATCTAATGGATGATGAACATAATGTTTCTGTGGATGACAAACTAACGCCTCACGAAACGATGATTGTTCAAATACATCTTACCGCCTCTCATGGTGGCCATTATGATGGAACTGTAATTAAATATGATATTAATGATATATATTTTATATATAAGCTTCTGTAATTCCATTTTATTTCATACCATTATTCGTTTCATGTTGTATATACATACGATAATTTCATTTGAGGAAGTGCGGACTACCACCCCCTTAAAATGATATGACTCGTTCATACCACACATGGAACGTATAAAGGATGGTGTTAATGAACTTAAGTAACATATATAAAATATTATATTATACTGGAATAGTAATATACCTATGTATCATTTGGATTCGATTCTTTTAAAATAAAAATTAAATGGAAGTAGCGTTCGTGCGTACGTACGGACTACCGTCTCCACGAACGCGATGAGATTAATTCTCCATCGTATCCATTCAAGTATAATTATCATTTAATGATTTAAAAATGATGTTTAAGGACTTGATATCATTCTGGATATGAATAAGATACAACAAACATGACTTATGTAACAAAACATATAAAAGAAAATGAGTAAGTTAACACACGAAACGACGATAATACTAAGATATTATCAAATCAATATTAAAAGATCATATATGATATCATATTAATGTATATGATTCTTTTATAATTTAATAACAATTATTTCACCATTATACAGGAGGTTAACCTACCCCAACCAAGGAAAAGTACAAGGTAAGGGTTTATTTCCCAATCTCTTCATTATCCGAGGTTGTTTATACTGGGATATCTTTATCATCCACATCCATGTTTCTTAAAAATGTATTTCAAAACATTTTTAATGTTTACAAGAATATGGGTTAAAGTCATTTATACCCTTTTTTGACTTTTTATAAGAGGTTTATAAAGGAATCTTTCCGTCGTTTTCAAAACAAGGTCCTTTTTAACCTTTTCGACAGAATTGAGGTAAGAATGTTTTTTTAACTTATACGGCGGGTGCGGTAATTTTACGCCGTTATAAAATCTTCAAAGCTTTACTTAGAAGATTATAAGAATATTTTCAAAGAAAATGTTTTATTTTATATGGATCTTAAATGATTTCAAAATAAAAGGAGATATTTCTTTAAAAAAAAAATTGATTTCATCTATGTCAACATCCTTTGACGGATTTTAAGATTATTTGAAGTTGATTTATTATGATACAAAACTTCTATATTGTATTGAAGGTTTTGTGATATGTTTGACTATAGATGTGATATTTTTATACCATTCATAGTTTATGGTGAAATTATTGACATTTCGTATGCTAGTTTTAATACGAATGTTTATGTTATGTTTAAACCTTTTCATATGGGAATGCATTGGACTTAATAAGTGACGGGTGGAGCCCGCTATAGCTCCTCGATGCATCGGTAGGTCTCATGAGACAAACTAGTGTCTTGGCACAAGGCCTTGACAAAATCTTATTTGTAGTCTTGGCACGAGGCCTTAGCTATGTGGTTATGATAGTCTGGCATTATGCATTCCAACATTATGAAAGTGGTTATTGATTTTGCATGTGATTATTCGATTAGTAGAATATCCATGTGAATAAGTAAATGGAATTATTTCATTTTACTTTTTCCATACTATGTTGAAGTTCATGTTTAAAAGGCTTTTGTTTTAGTAATTCATTGCCTTAAATGTTTATGCTTATTTTGAATGTTCCGCTATATTGTTATCCTTACTGGGCATTTGAGCTCATCCCTTTTCTATGTTTTATTTTTCCCAGGCAGTGAAGAAGTAAATTATGATTGACTTGCATGGATATTATGAGGGGTTAATAGTGTGGATATGAAGACTTTGTTGTTGTAGTAGTTTTTCACTTTGAAATGTAATGTAAAACTTTATGAATATATCTAGTGTTTCCAAGGCTACTAAACCAATCGGTCTTTCGAGATTTGATCTTTCTTGTGATCATGCCAATGTTACGAAGTAATGCACCGACTCTGGGTAGCTGGGGTTGGGGCGTTACAGTTGGTATCAGAGGAAGTTTAGTACAAACCTTGGAAGCCAGATTTAGATAAACTCTGATTAGAGCACGTAGACCTAAGATGAACTTTGAGGATTAGTATAGAAGAACTTCCTAGAATTTAGGTATTGTAGAAATTTTGTGAGTTTTCCGAGCAATACATCCCTGTCTGGATACGAGCAGGTAGAGGCGGCTCTGGCACAGATGTACCTAGGGGTAAAACCCGAAAACACCGCTTTGAGCTAGACTCGAACGGGAACTGGTGCACGACAACGGGCCTTGCTGCACTCTTGGTTACGACACTCCCGGGGGATATGCTTAGGATAACTCTCATTTTCTTTACAAATCATTATGAAGGGTTTATGAGTATATACTTCCTCAAAGAAAACATTTTTATGATTATGGATTATATCCATAAATAGTTCAATTTATGTTAAGTGTTTTATAAGTATGGGATTATGTATTTTGATTCATAAACTGATCTAGTTTATGCCATTGTTTAGAAATGGCGCCTAGTGGAAGAAATGGAAACTGTATCAATGCACGCACTCCATGTAGGGATTGCCCTCCTGCTCAAGATAATTATAGTGGGGCTGGTGATGCAACTGGTGCCGATCAGCTAATCACCATACTGGGACAACTTACTCAGGTTATGAATAATAACCTTACCCGTATGGAGCACCCTGATCCGCAGCGTGGAGGATCAATGTTAGATCGATTCATGAGGCAACAACCACCAACTTTCAACGGAAATACAAATCCATTAGTAGCTGAGCAATGGATATTTTCCCTAGAGAAAATATTTCAGGCTTTGGGGAGCAGTGAAAGGGAAAAAGTTATCATGGCAGTTTACCGCCTCACTGGAGATGCTAATCAATGGTGTTCATTGATTCAAAACATGAAGGAAGATGATGAAGTATAAAATATGGAATGGAGGGAGTTCAAAGATCTGTTTTTAGAAAAATACTTCCCTCGCGACCATCGAGCAGATATGGAAAGACAATTTCTGAGTCTGAGACAAAAGGAGGATGAGAATGTCACAAAGTATGAGGCTAACTTTACAAGGTTAGCGAGGTACGCTGGTGATTATATTCGTAACCCAAGAAGTAAGATTGATCGTTTCGTTGATGGTTTAAAACCATTTCTCCGTCGAGCGTTAGTCTCACAATCCTTTGCATCGTACGAAGACACTGTCTCATGTGCTATCAAGACCGAAAAGTAATTCTCTAAGTCTTATGACTTTAAAGCAAAGCAAGAGAAGAAGAGACCTGCTGATCAATCTGGGAATGGAAATAAGGGGAAGAAGGGAAAGGTTGAATATCCATCTTGTGGTAAATGCGGGAAGAAACATCCTGGTACTTGCTTGAAGGGAATGGGAGTCTGTTACAAGTGTGGTGAAAAAGGCCACCAAGCTCATGATTGCAAGGGGAAGAAGGAAGCTACCAACGTTCAGTGCTACAATTGCAGGGAGATGGGGCATTATGCAAATGCATGTCCTAAGCGTGAGGAGAACTTACCTCAGAAAAGGCCAAGGGATCAAGGCCAGGCTTATGCTATCACTACTGCTGAGGTAGAAGCTCCGAAAGACGTGGTGGCAGGTAATTTAATGGTTTCCTCAAGTTTAGAAAATTCATTATTTGATTCTGGATCATCGCATTGTTTCATATCTTCACAGTTTGCTAAGAAAATTAGATATTTCCAATTTGATTTAATAAGGGAGTTGTCAGTCAAAACTCCTAAGGGAAGTATCGTTGCAACAAAGTTTTGTGAATCAGTCCCCATTAGAGCACATAAATTTTCTTCATCTGCTGATCTCATCGTCATACCTATGATTGAGTTTGATATAATCCTCGATATGGACTGGCTTTCAGACTATGATGCGAAGATTTATTGTAAGAAGAAAGAGGTTACGATTCTTGATGATAATGATAAGGAACACCTTATTTTTAGAGCAGAATCGTCACCACCTAATTCTTATTTAGATCCACCCCCAGTAGCTCAACTTAATTCAATTATTGGGGAGGAAGAGAATGAAATAACTGTCGGTGAGGAAAGTAATGTTCAAATAGAGGATGTACCTGTTGTGAAAGAATTTGTAGATGTATTTCCGGAAGATTTACCTGGACATCCTCCAGAACGAGAAGTTGAGTTTTCCATTGATTTGATTCCTGGATCAAGGCCTATATCGAAGACCCCTTATAGAATGGCCACTATAGAGTTAGTCGAACTAAAGAAACAACTAGAGGAATTGAGTGATAAGGGATTTATTCGCCCTAGTGTTTCTCCATGGGGAGCCCCTGTTCTTTTTGTTAAAAAGAAAGATGGATCTATGAGGTTATGTATCGACTATAGGGAGATCAATGCTATAACGATAAAGAACAAGTATCCCCTACCTCGTATTGATGATTTATTTGACCAACTGCATGGAGCTCAATACTTTTCAAAGATTGACCTTCGATCTGGATACCATCAGTTGTGTGTAAAGAAGGAAGACATTCCGAAGACAGCATTTCGAACCAGGTACGGGCATTACGAGTTTACTGTAATGCCGTTTGGATTGACTAATGCACCCTCTGTATTCATGGATCTGATGAATAGAGTTTTCAAGGAGTATCTCGATGAATTTGTGGTGGTATTTATTTATGATATCTTGGTATACTCCAAAACCTACGAAGATCATGAAAATCACTTGCGCATTATCTTGAAGACTCTGAGGAGGCATGAATTATATGGAAAGTTTAGCAAGTGTGAATTCTGGCTTCAGGAGATTTCTTTTCTTGGCCATATTGTCTCTAAAGATGGAATCTCTGTTGATCCTTCTAATACCAAAGCAATCCAAGAATGGCCAGCACCTACGAGTATAACTGAGGTACGTAGTTTTATTGGCTTGGCAGGTTATTATCGACGTTTCGTCCAGAATTTTGCCCGATTGGCTAACCCATTAACGAAGCTCACACGTAAAGGGGTTAAATTTTTTTGGACAAAAGAGTGTGAAGAATGTTTCAAAGAACTGAAGAGAAGATTAGTCAATGCTCCTATATTGACTCTACCATCGGGGAATGATGGGTTCGTTATTTATAGTGATGCATCAAAGAAAGGACTTGGTTGTGTCCTTATGCAGAATGATAGAGTTATTGCCTATGCATCACGACATTTGAAAATTCATGAACAAAACTATCCTACTCATGATCTTGAGTTAGCAGCTGTGATCTTTGCTTTGAAGATATGGAGGCACTACCTCTATGGTGAAAAATGCGAGATTTATACTGATCACAAGAGTCTGAAGTATATTTTCTCACAAAAAGAACTCAACATGAGGCAAAGGAGATGGCTTGAATTACTCAAGGATTATGATTGCACGATACACTACCACCCGGGGAAAGCAAACAAAGTAGCAGGTGCTTTGAGCAGAAAAGACCATGGAGTTCTGAACATGATGAGAATTGAAAGGGATCCAATTTTCATGGATCTAGAGAAGATGGACATGGGAATAACCAGGGAAGGTGAAACATCAATTCTTTTTCAAATGGTTGCCAAACCATCTTTACTAGAAAGGATTAAGAGTTCCCAGACCGATGATGAAGAATTTCAGAAGAAGATTAAAGCTGTGAATGATGGGAGATTGAGAGACTTTGTGTATGAAGATGAAATTTTGAAATTCGGGAAGAGGCTTTGTGTTCCCAATATACCTGATCTAAAAAGGGAATTGCTGGATGACGCTCATAGTTCCAATTTCTCTATACACCCTGGGAGCACCAAAATGTATAGAGATTTGAAGGAACATTTTTGGTGGGACAACATGAAGAGGGAGATTGCTGATTTTGTGTCAAGATGTATGGTTTGTCAACAAGTGAAAGCTGGAAGGCAACAGCCTGGAGGAGTCATGCAACCTCTTCCCATACCGGAGTGGAAATGGGACAATATTACGATGGACTTTGTCATGGGGCTACCAAAGACTCCTAGAAGGAACGATGCAATATGGGTTATTGTTGATCGTCTTACCAATTCAGCACATTTTCTTGCTATAAGAGAAGATCTACCCCTGGAACGTCTAGCAAGACTATACATTAATGAAGTTGTGAGACTTCATGGAGTTCCCCTATCGATTGTTTCTGATCGTGATCCCCGATTTACTTCAAGATTTTGGAAAAGTCTTCAGAAATCCCTGGATACTGAACTTCATTTGAGCACTGCTTACCACCCTCAGACAGACGAACAATCAGAACGGACTATTCAGACCTTAGAAGACATGTTGAGATCTTTCTCACTTGATTTTCAGGGTATGTGGGATCAATATTTACCACTAGTAGAATTTTCCTATAACAATAGCTTCCATTCGAGTATTCAGATGGCACCATATGAAGCGTTATACGGAAAGAGATGTCATACACCAACCTGTTGGGATGACGTTGGTGAAAGAAAACTTGTAGGCCCAGAACTGGTGGAGGAAACGGTGGAAAAGGTGAAGGTAATCCAAAATCACATCAAAGCAGCTCAAAGTAGGCAGAAGAGCTATGCCGATAATCGAAGGAAGGATTTGGAATTTCAGGTCGGTGATCATGTTTTCCTAAAGGTATCTCCATGGAAGGGAGTCATACATTTTGGTAAGAAAGGTAAATTGAGTCCCAGGTACATCGGACCTTCCGAAATTCTAGAACGAATTGGGGCTGTAGCTTACCGATTGGCAATGCCGCCAAGTCTCTCCAAAGTTCACGATGTGTTCCACGTATCTCTGTTGAGAAAATACATGCCTGACCCAACGCATGTACTCACCTATGAGGAATTAGAACTGGAACCTGATCTTTCCTATTGTGAAGAGCCCGTCAGGATTCTTGATACAAGAGAACAAGTACTGAGAAACCGGACGACGCGTCTGGTAAAAGTTTTGTGGAGAAACCATAAGATGGAAGAGGCAACGTGGGAACCCGAGGAACTTATGATGAAGAACCACCCGAGTCTTTTCATGTAATAAGTATTCTAGAAAATTTTGAGGATGCAATTATTTGAAGGAGGGGAGAATGTAACACCCCAAGCTTCCACGGTACGTTTCCCTTCGAATAATGCGATAGCGTGTGTTGTACGCAACCTCGAGTTCTAACACACACCACAACTAATTAAACTAGCCGTTGTGAATAATAATACCTACTTTTTGAAATTATATATATTTTATATTTGAAAATGGACTTCATTTTTGGATTCGGAATATCAAAATTAGCCTAGGGTGAAATTTTGGTACATTTCGGATAACTTTCATATTTTGATGAATAGTGAAAATTACAAAATTTTAATTAAAAACAACTTTTTTAATCAAAATAATTAATAGTGATAAATTGTGAATTTGAGTGGTTTTAAAGTATATTTAGAATATATTTTTACCATTTAATATAATGTTGGTCATTGGACAGAATTTTACAATTAAACCGAACATAAACAAGTGTCAATCTTTTGATAGTTATTACCTCTTAAAAACACGCTTTTTGTTTTGACAGCGGGAATTAATTTTAAATTAATTTCTGCCACTTCTGTGTTTTGAATTTAGGAAAATGGATTCCGTATTTGGAATCAGGATTTCCAAATTATGTAAATAGGTAACTTTTATTTTTACACATTTTGAATAATTACTGCGGTAAATATTTTATTTACCATGGTTAAAGGGTAAATCCGGTAAATAAGGGTTAAAAAAATAATATTATAATAATACTAAATTACCCTAAAACGTGTCTTAACCCTATTGGTTGATACATGGTCGACCATGGGCATCTTTGGGTCTGTTTTGGGACCCCATGGATCCACTTGTAAGTGATAATGACACATTATATTAATAAAGTTAAAATAAAAATAAAAATGGCATAAGCTTACATCTTTTAGAAGAACAATTTTTACATGGGGTTATACATGTTGGATTTTCGATTATAAATATTCATTAGAAATATAAAAAGATTTCCTATATAATGATATTTTATTTATAATTTTTAGACATCAAATAATTTAAATTATTAATGACACAATAATGATGCAATGTTTACCTCATTAATAAATCATTTAAATAAATAAGATTATAATGATTAAAATATTATCTAAAACCTGTCCAATTTTTATTGGTTGATGTTATTTAGAATATGAGTCATCTTATCTTCTACCTCAATGATTTTTGGACCATTATAAACCGAATACAAATATATTATAAAGTAATACTTTCACACTTTCCTAAAGAGCCCCTCCTCTCCCTTATAAAAGGAGACCACTTCTACTCATTCCTCACACCTCTCAAGCCACTTGGCTCGTCCAAAACTCTGCCCAACTAAGCTCCCCACATCCCTATCCTCCTCCTTTAAGCTTACCCTTAGGCAGAAAGCATTTCAAGAAGTCCTTTGGTTCCAACCAAAGTGAGTTACCTAAATTAAAGGTAACGATTTCTCTTAAATTATTTTCATTTATTTTGCTTCTCCAACCCCCAAACTCTTTTTATTTCCTTTATTTTGTAACAACACCAGTATCCTCAATATACTAGGATGTTGTTATAAGAAGGATTAAAACTACACATACACACAACTCCATCTAATGGATGATGAACATAATGTTTCTGTGGACGGCAAACTAACGCCTCACGAAACGATGATTGTTCAAATACATCTTACCGCCTCTCATGGTAGCCATTATGATGGAACTGTAATTAAATATGATATTAATGATATATATTTTATATATAAGCTTCTGTAATTCCATTTTATTTCATACCATTATTCGTTTCATGTTGTATATACATACGATAATTTCATTTGAGGAAGTGCGGACTACCGCCCCCTTAAAATGATATGACTCGTTCATACCACACATGGAACGTATAAAGGATGGTGTTAATGAACTTAAGTAACATATATAAAATATTATATTATACTGGAATAGTAATATACCTATGTATCATTTGGATTCGATTCTTTTAAAATAAAAATTAAATGGAAGTAGCGTTCGTGCGTACGTACGGACTACCGTCTCCAAGAACGCGATGAGATTCATTCTCCATCGTATCCATTCAAGTATAATTATCATTTAATGATTTAAAAATGATGTTTAAGGACTTGATATCATTCTGGATATGAATAAGATACAACAAACATGACTTATGTAACAAAACATATAAAAGAAAATGAGTAAGTTAACACACGAAACGACGATAATACTAAGATATTATCAAATCAATATTAAAAGATCATATATGATATCATATTAATGTATATGATTCTTTTATAATTTAATAACAATTATTTCACCATTATACAGGAGGTTAACCTACCCCAACCAAGGAAAAGTACAAGGTAAGGGTTTATTTCCCAATCTCTTCATTATCCGAGGTTGTTTATACTGGGATATCTTTATCATCCACATCCATGTTTCTTAAAAATGTATTTCAAAACATTTTTACTATTTACAAGAATATGGGTTTTAGTCATTTATACCCTTGTTTGACTTTTTATAAGAGGTTTATAAAGGAATCTTTCCGTCGTTTTCAAAACAAGGTCCTTTTTAACCTTTTCGACAGAATTGAGGTAAGAATGTTTTTTTAACTTATACGGAGGGTGCGGTAATTTTACGCCGTTATAAAATCTTCAAAGCTTTACTTAGAAGCTTATAAGAATATTTTCAAAGAAAATGTTTTATTTTATATGGATCTTAAATGATTTCAAAATAAAAGGAGATATTTCTTTAAAAAGAATTTTGATTTCATCTATGTCAACATCCTTTGACGGATTTTAAGATTATTTGAAGTTGATTTATTATGATACAAAACTTCTATATTGTATTGAAGGTTTTGTGATATGTTTGACTATGGATGTTCTATTTTTATACCATTCATAGTTTATGGTGAAATTATTGACATTTCGTATGCTAGTTTTAATACGAATGTTTATGTTATGTTTAAACCTTTTCATATGGGAATGCATTGGACTTAATAAGTGACGGGTGGAGCCCGCTATAGCTCCTCGATGCATCGGTAGGTCTCATGAGAAAACTAGTGTCTTGGCACAAGGCCTTGACAAAATCTTATTTGTAGTCTTGGCACGAGGCCTTGGCTATGTGGTTATGATAGTCTGGCATTATGCATTCCAACATTATGAAAGTGGTTATTGATTTTGCATGTGATTATTCGATTAGTAGAATATCCATGTGAATAAGTAAGTGACATTATTTCACTTTACTTTTGCCATACTATGTTGAAGTTCTTGTTTAAAAGGCTTTTGTTTTAGTAATTCATTGCCTTAAATGTTTATGCTTATTTTGAATGTTCCGCTATATTGTTATCCTTACTGGGCATTTGAGCTCACCCCTTTTCTATGTTTTATTTTTCCCAGGTAGTGAAGAAGTAAATTATGATTGACTTGCAGGGATATTATGAGGGGTTAATAGTGTGGATATGAAGACTTTGTTGTTGTAGTATTTTTTCACTTTGAAATGTAATGTAAAACTTTATGAATATATCTAGTGTTTCCAAGGCTACTAAACCAATCGGTCTTTCGAGATTTGATCTTTCTTGTGATCATGCCAATGTTACGAAGTAATGCACCGACTCTGGGTAGCTGGGGTCGGGGCGTTACACTGTTCATAGATTCTAAGGGCTAAAAGGATTAAATTTTCAAGGTAGGCCATTATAAAAAAGGATTCTTTCAAATAGGGGATTTAATACCAAATAAATTCCTCAATCATTTAAACATAAGTACCTCAAACCCTTATGTTTTGACAGGAATAGATTAAATTCTGGTTAAATCAAGCATGGTTTGGTTCTCTCAAGAAGTGAGGTGAATGTAAAGAATATGAAAATAATGGTTTAGAATCCTCACAGGAAAGTGGTTTCAAATATAAAGACAGTGAGATGTGGCATGACATTCAAAATTCAGTGTACTTTTCATGAAATTACTAAATATTTGAACTTAAAACAAAGTCATTTTCAGCATTCATTTAAGCTTAGTTTCAAGGGATACGTTGTTTCACTCATTAACAAAAGTTTCAAAAATGGAAATGATAATCATTCCAGCTCAAAATTTATATTTTTTATTTTTTATTTAAAAAAAACACAAAAAATGATAAAGAAACACACAAATTTTTTAAAAACACACAATTTTTTTTAAACAAACAACAAATGAAAATCCTAAACTATAAAGGTTCCCTCCCCCACACATAAAATATTGAATTTTCCTCAATGTGAACCCTTGAGATGATATGTTCACATGAAATACACAATTTTATTTAGGACAAGTAATATAAAAGTGAAAGGGTTAGGAATAGCCTGATATTCTCAAGTGATGATGGGGTCATGCAGTTTGATGAAATCAACTGCATCTGTAGGAAGTCCCACAACGTATCTCTTCAAACATTTCCCATTGACTGTAAATATCCTTATTGTGTACTATTGTGTGATCTCCACTACACCATAAGGAAAAAAATTAGTCACAACATAAGGAACTAACCATCTGGAACGCAACTTACCAGGCATCAGCTTCAGTCGTGAACTGTAGAGAAGGACTTTCTCTCCAACATGAAACTCCCTTTGTTGGATCATTCTATCATGAGATGCTTTTGATCTTTCCCTGTAGATCCTTGAGTTCTCATATGAAGAAAATCTAATCTCCTCAAGCTCTTGAATTTGCAACTTCCTTTGGATTTCATCTTGGGCCAAATCCATGTTGCATTTCTTTATATCCCAATAAGCCCGATGCTCAACTTCCATGGGAAGATGACAAACTTTCCCAAAAACAATCCGAAATGGGGACATGCCAATGGGTGTCTTGTATGATGTCCTATAATCCCACAATGCATCATCCAAGCACTTGCTCCAATCCTTCCTATTTAGCTGCACAGTTTTCTCCAATATTTGTTTCAACTCACGATTTGAAACATCGGCCTGGACATTTGTTTGGGGGTGGTATGGTGTTGATGTTTTGTGTGTCACCCCATAAATCCTAAGGATGGAAGTAAGATTTCGATTGCAGAAGTGTGTCCCTTGGTCACTGATGATGGCCTTCGGTACTCCAAACCTGCAAAAAATTTGTGCCTTGAGAAAATACACAACAACATGCGAATTGTCAGTCCTGGTGGCCTTGGCCTCCACCCATTTACTCACAAAATCAACAGCAACCAAAATATTCAAAAATCGAAATAAAATAGAAAAAGGACCCATAAAATCAAATCCCCAAACATAAAAAATCTCACAGAATAGTATGGGTTGTTGGGGCATATCATGTCTCCTAGAAATGTTCCCAGTGTGTTGGAAATGATAGCATGACTTAAAAAACACATGGGCATCATGGAATAAGCTAGGATAATATAATACAGAGTCCAAAACCTTCCTAGCTGTCTGTTGGGGTCCAAAGTGTCCACCACAAGCAAGTATATAATAGAAATGAAAAACGTACTCAGACTCGTGATCAGGAACACACCTATTAATGACTTGGTCACTACACATGCGCCAGAGGTAAGGATCATCCCACACATAAAACCTAGACTCACTTTTTAATATTTGGAAATGAAGTTTCTTTAAATTTTCAGGGATTTCAAAGGCAACAAGATAGTTAACTAAATCTGCATACTAAGGATGCGTACCTGAGATGGAATAAATATTCTCATCGGGGAAAGTGTCCCAAAGTGGTACATGGCCCATGGTGTCATCCCCTAGTGTGTGTGTAAGCCTACTCATGTGGAACTCCACCAAGTTCTCTGACCTCTTCTTGTCCTTTATCTCGATGTCAAAATCTTGAAGAAGGAGCATCCATCAGATCCTCCAAGGATTTGCATCTAGCTTCTTCAAGAGGTACCTCAAAGCTCCATGGTCAGAAAAAACAACTACTTTAGAGCCCAATAAATATGAACGGAATTTATATAAAGAAAATATGTCAGCAAGAAACTCCTTTTCCGTGGTTGTGTAGTTTTATTTGGTGGAATCCAGTGTCCTCGACGCATAGGTGATCACATGTGAACGTCTCTCCACCTTCTGAGATAAGACAGCTCCAATCGCGAATTAGAGGAATCACACATAAGCTCAAATGGAAGGTCCCACTGTGGGGGCTGTATGATTGGTGGATTGGTCAAACACTTCTTAAGCTCGTCAAATGATACCCTGCATGAATCATCAAAATTGAAGTCAATATCTTTTTGAAGCAATCGAGATAAGGGTAGAGTGGTCTTACTAAAATCCTTGAGGGAGCGTCGATAAAATCGAGCATTTCCAAGGAATGATCGAACACCACACACACATGAAGGATAGGGTAAGGATGAAATAATGTATATCTTAGATCTATCAACCTCTATCCCATGTTTTGACACTACATGACCTAAGACAATGCCATGCTCTACCAGGAAATGACACTTTTCAAAGTTGAGGGCCAGATTATTCTCAATACAACGATTCAATACATTTCCCAAACTATTTATACATTTATCAATTGAGGATCTATACACTGTAAAATCATCCATGAATACCTCCATGCAGGTCTCAATAAAATCAGAAAAAATACTCACAATACATCTCTGGAAGGTACCTGGGGCATTGAAAAGTCCAAATGGCATCCTCCGGTAGGCAAATGTGCCAAAGGGATAGGTGAATATAGTTTTATCTTGATCCTCTAGAGCTATAAGAACCTGAAAATATCCAAAAAATCCATCCAAGAAACAATAGTGTGTTTTCCCAGCTAGTCTCTCAAGCATTTGATCAATAAATGGGAGGGGGAAATGATCTTTGTGAGTGGAATGATTTAGTTTCCTATAATCAATACACACACGCCAACTATTTTGTACCCCCATTGGAACTAACTCATCTTTCTCATTTTTAACAACAATAACACCACTTTTCTTAGGCACAACCTGAATAGGACTTACCCACTGAGAATCTGAAATGGGATAGATTATACCTGCCTCGAGAAATTTTTCAACCTGTTTTTTAACAACTTGCAGAAGGGTTGGATTGAGTCTCCTTTGTGGTTTCCTCACCGGTTTAGACCCATCCTTTAAAATAATCCTATGCATGAAAATGGAGGGGCTAATGCCTGATATGTCAACCAAGGTCCAACTGATTTCCCTGATGTTCTCCCTTAAAATATTCAAAAGTTTTTCCTCATGTTCAAAAGGGAGATTCTTAGCAATGATAACAGGTAATTTTTCACCACTTAACAACTAGGAGTATTTGAGATTTGGTGTCAATGACTTGAATTCCAGTGTAGGGGGATGGTGTATGGATGGAGACATTGAAGGAACTAAAATATGTGCACAAAGAGCACCAATATCAGTATATAAATCATCACAATCAGATAATAAAGCATCAAATCCATCAGCATACTCAACAGCCATGTCATAATTAGAGTTCACATGATCAAAATCAGAATATGATTCTATTTCCAAATCAAATCTTAGAGAGTCTTGTTCCTTGGAAACGGGTGTAAAAGTTCTCTTAGACATCAAACTAGAACCAATACTCATAATCTACCTAAGCATGGGACAATCAAAATCCATGTGGTTTTTACTTGGTGGTTCAAAATGGGAGATAAAAAATGCACAATGACCCTCTGAGGGGTACTTCATGGAATCCATAACATTAAATATCACAACTTCATCCCTGAATTCTCTGGAAAGTGTACCCTCATTGACATTTATGATAGTTTTTGCAGTTTTGAGGATGGTTCTACCTAAGATAATGGGGGAATGAGAACTTACCTGATCATACTCCATTTTGAGCACATAGAAGTCTACTGGAAAGATCATGTCTCTTACCAGGACAAGTACAACCTCAAGGACTCCCGCTGGATATATTGTAGCTCTATTCACTAGTTTCACCACTACTCTCATCGGTTTCAACTCACCAACCTATAAAGAACATAATACAGAGTGGGGCATCACATTTATTGAAGCTCCTAAATCACAAAGAGCATCAAAGAAGTGAAACTCCCCTATGGTACATGGGATGGTGAATGTCCTGGGATCCTTGCACTTTATTGGTATTGCTAGAGTTGGTGTAATGAGTGCTTAGACATTCCTTCCAAGGTTGATCCTCTCATTTCCCTTGAGCCCTCTTCGATTGGTACAAAGTTCTTTTAAGAATTTCACATACCTTGGGATTTTTTTTAATGTCTTCAAGTATAGGAATGTTGATCTCCACACGCTTGAATGTGTCCGAAACCTCCCTTTGCATTGTTTCATCAGCCATATTCTTGGTTTGAACAACCCTGTTTGGAAAAGGAAGGGTTTTAGGAGGAAATTCATCAATCGTTTTCTTACCTTTATATTTCTCCTTGGATTGCTCATCAGTTGGTATGGAATGCGACTCATATGGAGTTGATGTGAATCCCGGTTGAATTGTAGCTATAGATTTATCGTTCATTTGCTTCCCACTTCTCAATGTGATGGCACCGACATTCCCCTTTTGATTTGGAGTGGGTTGGGAAGGTAGATTTCCAGAATTCTTATTCACAAGTTCGTGGAGGGCGGTGGAAATCTGGCACATTTGAGTCTTCAACTCCATCAACTCCGAACCTTGACTTTTCAGCTCATTCTATTGATTAAGAAAAATTTGCTTCAAAAGATAATCAGTGTTAGAGTCTACCTTGTGTTGGAGATTCCCTTGTTACAGACTTGTTGATGTTTGAGATTCAAATCTCCTTTGGGGTTGTTGGAAACCCTGCTGGTAAGGTAGAGGCTGCTGGAAGTTTGGTTGAAAAGGGGGCCTTTGTTGCTGCCCAGAGCCATACCTCATGTCTGATTGATCCTTCCACCCTTGGTTGTATGTTGGATCAAACTTCTTTTGGGGATATGGTTGTTGTTGTTGCTACTGATATGGTCTCCCATGGAACACTGCTGCACAATCTTCTATTTCTTGGAGTTGTGGGAAACAGTCAGTTGGGTGGCTTGTCTTAGTGAAAATACCACAAGGCCTTGAAGGAGGGGGTTGGGATTTCTTTTGTGCCAAAGAAATTTGTCTCACCATAGTTGTCAATTCTTCCAACTTGGTATCAATAAAATGACTTTCAAGATAATATGGACTTACCTGATGTACTCCCCTGACATGTGGTGCACTTCGATCGCCAAATTGTTGGGAGTTTTGGGTCATCTTGTCAATCAAGGCTCGTATGGCTACTGGGGTTTTTTCCACCAATCCCCCTCCTGCTGTGGCATCCACCATGATCCTCTACATAGGTGTGAGTCCTTCATAGAAGTACTGGATGAGTAATTGCTCACTGATTTGGTGATGTGGGAAGCTTTCACACAACTTCATTAATTGCTCCCAATACTCATACATTGACTCCCATTGTGCTTGCTTGATCCCTAAAATCTCCTTAAAAATGGAATTTTTCCTCGATGATAGAAAAAATCTCTACAAGAAAAGATGTTTCAAATCATTCCATCAAGTTACATCTTCGGGTTGTAAATAATACATCCTGTCTTTCGCAACTCCATCAAGTGAGAATGAGAATGCTCCTAATTTGATTTGATCTTCAGAAACATTTCTTGGTTTTAAGGTTGATAAAACCAAATTAAATTCCTTAAGGTGTTTTTTGGGATCCTCTCCAGATAATCCATGAAACTTTGGAAGAAGGTGAATTAATCTATATTTTAGTTCAAAGTCCGATTCGAGATTTGGGTATGCAATACAATTTGGTTGATAATTAATATCAGGTGAAACCAATTCTAGAATAGTTCTATTTATCTCATTGTTATTATTTCCAGCCATTGGTTCTTATTTTACGTTTGAATTTGAATATCTTCCAATTTCAATGTTTCCAGAAGAGAGGAATTCACCAACTGGTTGAATATTGAAACTTCTCGTAGACTGAGAGTGTCTGATTCATGCCCTAAGGCTACGTTCAATCTCAGAGTCAATATCTAAGAGATCCTCAGGATTAGTTCGTGTCATAAATCAATGAAAGGTGAAAAGAAGGAAATTTGACCATAGTAAAAAAAAATTAGATGTTTGAGTTGATGGTCCAAAAAGAAGTAGAAGAAAATAAAATAAGAAGAAGAAAAAAAGAAATCACATTGGGTAAAATGAATAAAGAAGAGAGGAAGAGAATAAAATGTAAAATAAAATAAATACCTCTAATTGTTTGAAATAATTACTTGCCTCCTCAGCAACGATTCCAATTTGATAGTGCGCTGTCGTGGGCGCCCTCAAATGATTAGTGTGATTTTGGGGTACTTA
The DNA here is from genome assembly GCA_963277665.1 of Viscum album. Classification (NCBI taxonomy): domain Eukaryota; kingdom Viridiplantae; phylum Streptophyta; class Magnoliopsida; order Santalales; family Viscaceae; genus Viscum; species Viscum album. Next base: position 860,226,707 of record OY728137.1, on the reverse strand, counting down.
GGTGCAATAGAGTGGCTGACCAATGCCATCTCTCAAAGGAGTAAGTGAATTAAAACAACTTTTCAGAGGTATTCTAGAAATAAAATAAAAGAGAATAAAAACTCTACTTGAAAGGATGGGGGTGGTTGTTTATTGTTTATAAAACTTGAACAAGTTTGCTGGAAGAAGATTGCACATTTTTTTAATTTTGAAATGAAGTTTGATTAAAAAGACACAACAAGAAGATGTTTTTTTAGAAAATATTTTAAAAGGAATAATCGATATAACTCTATGTCTTCATTTACTTAATAATAATTATCATTTAAATCAATATCCCCTTAATTATGATCCCCTAATTTGTTAACCCTTGAACCCTACAAGACTTAACTTAACCACAAAGATGGAATTACTTAAACCCTAGGTTAGCTTCGGAACACGCAATTGCAGCACCCTGCTTTGATTGTTGTTCTAAGGTTAGCTTATGGTCAATGGTTAATTAGAGCACATATCCATTCTAGAAATGAAGATGAATTTTGTTTAGGTATTATATTTGAACTCTACAAATTTATCCCGTGTGGTCTTGTATTACCGATTAAGATCGCACTCTCACAATTTACCCAAAATCTCGACCTCGCGTGTTTTGGTGTTAATTATTCAATTGCTTGCTTAGTTTCTTACAATTTAAAAATAAAATTCATGGATCATATTAAATGAATTACATTATCTCAATGATTCAAAATAATTAAATTAAGAAGGATAGAGGTCGATCGAATACTAAAAAGAACTACTCTTCCATGGGCGGTGTAGTCATCGTGGAGACGTTTTGCATGAGCAGATGATTGAAAGGGTAGAACCAAATATCGTCTCCAATCCTGATTCCATCCCAATTAATAATATTAATAGAATAATAAAAGGGAAGAAAACAGAAGATTATTTGAAGAAAAATTCAAAAAACAAACATAAATGAAAAGAAAGACAAAGAAGAGGTGAGAGAGGAGAGCCTTTTTTGGAAGAGTGGTTTTCACAAAGGCTTACTTCTTCCAAGAGTTTTAAGGGGCTACCAAGAGACACCCTTTCGGAAACACCTTCCAAAAGCCTACACCAGCCCTCCCAAAGAGTTAAAACCCCCTTTAAATAGAGTTTTTGAGGGCTAGGTTTACATAAATTTTTAAGTGTGAAATGAAAAACTCGGCCAAATATTTTATTCCAAGTTTCACCACCTATTTGACCTCTAAAACGCGTGAATTAACCAGCCTTATAGAAGGATGATTTGTTCCAAATAATTTCCCTGAGATGTCCTCATGATATGGGCTCAATCAAAGTCCGGATGAAACGATATGACCCAAATACAGAACCCATGTTAATTCTGCCGAGTCCAGCCCACCATTGGCTTAATGGACCATTTACTCCATTCAAATGAACTCTTTAGCTCTAGTGTCCTGAATTAAAGTTGTGTAAAATTAAGTTAGGAAAACTGTTAAAAATTTTCAAATTCAAATATTTAATATAAAAATATTTATCTTTGAAATACTACAGTGCGCTATAAAGGGTAAAACTGGAATTTTCACCAAATTTTCAAATGAATGATCAAATCCCAAATATTTTATAAATAAACATATTTAACACAATGTGAGGAAATTATATCATTTATTATCAATAAAATATTCAAAAAAATAGTTTCTTATCACTATTTATATGGATAAGGTCACCAATATGCATAACAGCTACCGATAGAAGAAGATCTACCGATAGAACAAGTCTACCAGTATTCACAAGTCTACTGATACTGACCTACCGGTACATAGTCTACCGATAATTAAAGGTCACTCATACGTAGTTACCGATATAAGCTACCCATTCAAATAGATAGACATTTACCGATAGTAACCGACATCTACCAATTTGAAGTCCACCAATACAACTATAAAGTCTACCAATATCAAAGTCTACTGATACTGACAGACAAATGGCTACCACTACAAAGTCTATCGATACACGAATGCCACCAGTACGAAAGTGATACAGATAGAAGGAGCCACTTATAGAAGGAGATACCTATGGATAGAGCTACTGATACATAGAGATATTGTTATAAATGATAAAAACTACCAATATATAAGAACTATCGATAAAAGCTCACTGATACTAAGATCTATTGATAGAAACCAATCACAATTTCTCTAAACTCTATTTCTATTTGTTTATTTAGCAACGGTCATATTTGATGTTTTTTAATGCACCTACTATTAATTAATGATAGTGGTTGTAATTTCAGGAATTGTACCTCGTACCTGTAAAAAGGTAATCATTCCTATTCTCGGAGCAGAAGGTATATAAAGAAGAACCTCGAAAGAATCAAGATATATATACAAAAAATAAGACAAGAAACGAGTACTTTTTCCATGCACATATGAGACAATCTTCGGGAGAGACTCAAGGACTTAAAATCATAGAAAAATAAGGAAGAATACATTCTGAATCCTTAAACCTGAACATTCAAGGAGTGAAGAACTACAACGATCTCTTCATGCACTCAAGAGGATCAAACTGAACCTAAAAGTCAAGGAATCAAACAACACTTTGTTTTTAGACAAAAACCAGAGAAGGACTCAGAAGAATGTATCATTAATCAAAAGGAGTCCAAAGCTGCACTTCAAATCACTAGAGCATTCTAAACTCATATCAACTCTCTCTTAGTGATTCTTTTATTTACATCTTGAGTAGTGTGTATACTCTTTATATTCCATACACACACTGTCTCCTGTGCTGAACTGGAGGATTTATAAATCATCAATCAATCTTTTCCCCATACTCTTGAATCCCATTGTGGATAGTGGTAGAGGTCAAGTGTGACCTGGGTAGCCCATGTGCTATTGTTTTGTTTCCCACATAGAACTGTGGTAGAGGTTATAGGACCTGGAAAGTCTTTGTACTATTGTTTAACCCCGATCCAGGGTGTGGATCAAAGTTTAGATAAATTATTTGAGAGGATTATGTATTGGATTGAGACTGAACCTCTTGGTTAAAACTGCTATGCTTATTTATTTTGTTTTAAACAATATTGATTATTCTGCTGCTAAGTAATTTGAAACATAAATCTATTTTAAAGTAACTCTGATAGTTAAACTACAAAGTGTTTTTATTTATTGTAAAGCAGTTGGTTAGTTTTAAAATTTAATTAATCTTCATATTAGATCAACTGAGAACTAATCAATATCTTGAGAACATAACTGACCCTTTATTGTCTTACAAATTCACTACAGTTTAGTTTGTTATTCAATTTGGGGGATTTTTAATAAGAATCTTGTTAACTGAAATTTTAATTGGAACTCAATTCACCCCTCTTGAGTATCCAATCTGACCAACAATCATATATTGGAATATTGTAAAATTTGTTTCTATATTTCATAAATAAAATATGGTGGTTTTACTTGGATTCTATAGTCATATAATTCCATTTTCTTGGTTTTGAACCCCTAAACAATGTTTTTAAAGACGTTAGTATGTTTGAAACTATTTATTTAGTCATTCTGATCACACCACATGTCATATGTATGTTTTGTCTATGTAAAAACATAAAAAATAATTTAATTGTGGGTTTATCATGATTACCTATCACTTTGAGGTCATTGAATATAGTTCTGACCATTATATGAATGTTTTAGTCTTTCAAAACACATAAAACACATTTACAGGCATCGCCCAAAAATGTTACTTAAAATAAAAATACATTAGTTCTTAAATTTCAAAAATCATTATACTGTCATTTTCCTATGATTTCACAACCATACAATGTTGTTTTCTTTTTTTTGACCCCCCAAAACATGTTTTCATGTACTTTGGTATCTTTTAAAAATAATAATTAAGTCATTCCAAGTACATTTCATGTTAGATGGGCATGTTGTTTGTGTTAACACATAAATAAATAATTCAATGGTGGATGTCCCATGATTTCACTTCAATATGAGGTCATTTTATATGGTTTTTATAGTTACACATGTGTTTCACTGTTTTAAATGACTAAAAACACATTTATGGGAATCATGGGAAAACCATAACTTAGAATGATGTTTCATCTGTTTCTACATTTAAAAAATCAATCTACATTCATTACCTTATGATATCATACTCATATGACACCGTTTTCTTGGTATTTACACCACAACGCTCACTTTTAAATATATTTCTATCATTTATAAATGCTTATAATGTTATTTTTATCACATTTCATATTGAATTAATTTGTCTTATATATTCACATATAAATAATATTTCAATAGTGGCCTTACTATGATTTCACATCAATATGAGATTGTTTTCTATGTTTCTGACTGTTACATTCTCATTTTAGTGTTCTAAATCACTAAGAACTGTTTTACATGAATCCCATAAAAACAATAATTTAAAATTATTTTCCTTTAATTCCTATATTTAAAAAATAAATATACAGTCATTTACTTTTGATTTCATAGCCATCTAATGCTGTTTTTTTGTTTTGACCCCTATAACATGTTTTTAAAGACATTAGTGTCTTCTAAAAATATATATTGATTCATTCTGAGAACAATGAACATCATATAGAAGTGTTTTCTTTATATTGATGTTAAGAATAATTCAATGGTGTTTTTACAATTATTTCACATCAATAAGAAGTTGTTTTCTATGATTTTATGGTTACAAAAACAATTTACTATTTTAAAACATTAAAAACATATTTACGAGCAACATGGGAAAATCATAACTCAAAATGAGGTGTTTTTAGTTCTAAAATATTAAAAATTAATTTATAGTGACTTTACTATGATTTCAAGACTATATGTTGCCTTTTTATTTTTTTTACACCCCGACACATGTTTTTAAATACTTTGGTATCTTTTAATACTCTTTATTGAGTCATTTATAGCACACCAAATATATGATAGATGTTTTGTATATGAGTACACCTAAAAAATAATTAAAATGAGGTTTTCTCATGATTTCATGTATATATGAGTTTTTTTTCTATAGATTCGATGGTTACATGAATGTTTTGGTGTTTTAAAACAATAGAAACACATTTAAGGAATCCTAAGAAAATACTAAATCAGAATGAAATTTCATTATTTTTTACATTTTCAAAATCAAAATATGGTCATTTTACTATTATTTCAAAGTCATATGATGCTGTCTACATGGTTTTAATCCCCAAACACACGTTTTTAAAGAGTTTGGTATCTTTTAAAACTATTTATTGAGCCATTCCGAGCACACCACATGTATGATGGAAGTGATGTCTGTTAATACACATAAGAATAATTAAAAATTTGGTATCCTATAATTTCATGCCAACATGAGTTTTTTTTTCATTGGTTTTTATAGTTATATGAACTTTTTAGTGTTTTAAAACATTAAAAACACTTTTACGGGTATCCCAGGTTAACCATAACTCGAAATGAAGTGCCATCAGTTCGAAAATTTAAAAAATTAATCCATGGGTTTTTATTATGATTTCATGATTATAAGACACAATTTCCTTAATCTTTACACCTCAATGCATGTTTTTAAAGGCTTTGTTATCTTTTAAAATTGTTTATCGAGTCATTATGAGCACACCACATGCTGGATAAATGTTTTTTCTACATGTTCCTGTAAAAAATAATTAAATGGTGGTTCTCCAATATTGTACGTCAATCTAAGTACATATTCCATGGTTTTGACTGTCACTCGCAAATATTAGTGAAAATTTGTTTAAAGAAATATCTCACATTATCAAAACTAAGACAATGATCTCAGGATATTTTCAAACATTACAAAAAAGGATTCATAATTCATTTGTGATGTATTTTAATCAACCGTACATAAATCGAACATAGAAATTTGGTTGTATGACTCAGATCACATGTTTTAAATATATGGTTTATTTTAATTTAGAAAACATTTCACATAGAAAAAACTGAACAAAATATCTTAGATTGTTTTTAAACTATATAAAAATAATAAATAATTTATTTTTGACATATTGGAATCAATAACATGTAAATTCAACACATGATGTGGTCAATATAACATGTAGTGTGTGTTTTCAATAAAAAAGTTTCATTTTAGTCTCATTTATTAAAGTTGTATGTGTTATTTGAATATATGAGAATGATCTATGATGTTTAGAATTTATCTTTATAGACTGAGCTATAACCTTATAAATTTACTTAGGTATCATCCCCTTCACCCCTAAAATAAAAAATAAAGCATTTTACAATACTGAACACCATAAATCATGTGTTTTCCTATAAGATTCCTATTCATTCACTTTTTTAATCCATGAAATTAATATTTGTGCTACACAATCAATGTAATAACTCAAAACCCCATTGGGTATAACAGTAAATGATGAAGATTCCCTATGAAAGACAAATGATGGTGTAGGCCCTCAACCCATACCTTGTACACACCATGGATGCTCCTTCCATAAAAAAACATACAATAACATCATTCTAGGAAGCCAATGATAATTGCGAAGGGTTCACACCCTATGATTCTTTAATTTTATCCTATTAATACAACAATATTATTAATGATTTTATAAATTATTTAAACTTCATAATATTTAATCATTTATAATTTTTTTATTACCAATTAATTTTATTTAATTACTTTCAAAACATAATAATTATAAATAATATATAAAAACAAACAATCCTTAAACTCAATTCATTGGGGCTGACTACATAGTTCAAACAGTGCCAATATAGCTAATTGGAACCATTCGATCTATGTTGTTGGAGCTATTTAATTAGGTTTAATGTGTGCTTGTTGTTATAATTTATTATTCCTTATTATGATTTTATAGTAATGAAATAATATTAAATATTAATTAAAAGTATATAATCCCACATCTCTAGTATGTACATTCAAAAAACTACTATTGGGTCTTATATGATCCTTATGACACATATCTATTGGAAAAACGTAGTTAACTAATTTATTAGCCCTTATAAAAATATATGTACAATTTGGGAAAAATCCTTGACTTATAATAAAATAACATAAATAATTATGGATAAAATACAATCAATATTTTTTTTCTCAAAAAAAATCTAAGACTCATCGATATGAGGAATGACTTCTTTTTCACAATTACCATTTTTTTTTGATAATTCTTAAAAAAAATAGTAACATTAATAAAATTAATATTTTTTTTTGTGTTCATGTTATTAAGATACTATTAAATATTGAATTACCTCATGATATGTTTCTATGTTAATAAAAAAAATTATCTTTCACTTCTCACAACTGACTATTTTAGGAACTTATAATTTTTTGGGATCTTAGAGATGTGTCATTAAAATCATGTCATATTCTCTATTTAACATCTCTCTATTTCTTGCCCAGATTTTCAGAGTCCATGATAATGAAACTGAGAAAGGGGAATCAAGGAGAAAAAATCATATAGAAATAAAAAAATGCTTCATAAATATATTAATAATTTTATTCATGTATTTTAAATTAGTTATAAATGAATATTAAATTAATATTAACTTTTCTTAGATATCAAAAACCCATTTTTTTAACATGTGGGAATATGCTTAAAATCATTATAACTAATGGTAAAGCTCACCATATCATAAGCAAGATTCCTATGAATCATTCCATCGATTCCAAAAACATCACATTCAGGCACCTCAAACTCCTCCAATGGAATGATAATCTTTACATATTTTAGATCTCAAACATTTGATGTGTTCATATTAATATCTTCTATTGCTATCTATATATTTTTTACAAATGCATTAAATAATAAATAAAATACATATTTTTTATAAAATTAAATACATACTAGTAATGTAGACTCTCCAATATCCTCTAGATGGAGGTTTGACCAACTTATCCATCCCTATATGTACATCAGATGGTGTGATTCCAATAATATCTAGGAAAACATTAGGTTCTCTATATGTTCTTAGTATCAAAGAACCACTCAGATCCACTAATGCGACAATCGTAGTGGTGTACTCTGAGATATTGATCAGCTAGGACCATGGGATTTTTTTCTCAACATTCCTATAATTCGAATGGTTTGTAATATATAAAATGTATAAAAAAATGTTGATGATTTTTTTTCAAAAATGGAAAACATAAAACAATCTATATATGTACGAAACACTTATAAATAAGAATTTATAATATAGTTTCATTACCAATTTATACATTCAATTATCTTTATCTTCATTGTATTTATTTTTATTGACACCCATTTGAAAAGTACTTAAATTTCACCCTCTCTTAAAAAATCTATTATTTCAATATTTTTTGGAAAAATCTGTTAAATGTTTTAGGGCTGATGAGATTCACTGTTATAATGTACAAATTAATCTTCTTATACCTTTTCATATATATATCACTAATTTATGTATAAAAAAACACTCCACCTATAACGAATTTTATTATCCACATAATAATTTATCTTAAATATTGAAGAAAATAAAAATGTACCATGCTCTACACGTTCACTGATGTGGATCAAGCGAGATAAGTTGATATAATTAAAATGTAATGAGTCTTTAATTATACACATATCATTTTTTATGAACTTTCATTTGAATAAGACAATTTATAATTGACCAAAATTGTTTAATTCAATTATATCAATAAATATTCAACAGTATCTCACTTCTTCATGTGTAAGTACACAACTATTTTTTATTTTCAGGTTTTATTTATTATAAATTATTTGAATCCTAAATCCATGGATATTGTAGGCATCAAATCTCTTATCCTTCACTAGAGTTCCTTAATCCAAAAACAAAAAATCATTTTATATTTAATCATAATCATCAACCTTAATTATCTAGAAAAGAATGAATAAGGTTTTACTTTTTATAGAGACAAAATAACTTCATGTCAATAATATGAATATGAGTATATACATACATGATGAGTGAACTATTTTATGATCTCATTATTAATTTTTTTGTTAATCATAACTCATTTCTCTCTCAACCCCCTAGTTGCCTATTTTTTTGTAATCTCATTTATTCAATAAATATATTTACAAAAAGAAAATTGAGTAGCACATATCTATGTGGTTATAGAAACTCCATTTCATTTAGTGTAAAATTTGACCCCATTCCAATTGGTTTTCCAATAGTTGGAAATAAAGATAAATATTACCCATTAATATAATTATTATAGATTAAATTAACCCATAAAACATGTTTGAATCTAGTATAAATCCTATACAAATACAAAGATCATAATTTAAGATACTATTCAGCAATGTAACCTTCAACAACAAATCATTATTGTTGATCTTTATTCCAAACATATAATTTCAAATGAACTAAGTACCTGATGAATAAAATAAGAAACATATTAAAAAATTTCACAAAATGATTTGATAAAAATAAATTAATTAATGAAAATAAAAATAATATTAAAATACCTCTCATTTAGATAAATCCATCAATATTGTACATATCTATAATGTTTAGATTCTTAAATCAATTGAATAGTCAAATAAATTATGACTGTGAAGATTAAAGGGGTAAATAACATCTTCAAGTGGAAAAGTGTAATTTTTTAATGAAATTTTTCATGTTCTGTTGGATTTATAGTTTTTCCATAAATCTCTTTGATAAAGGTACACAATAGAACTAGAAAAATAGTTACTTTTTAGGATAATGTATTATTCAATTCCCATGGAAGAAACTACTCTATTAAAATATATAAGTTATGGGAATTAAATACATGTGTCCTCTTATATTTTAAGTCAACTCACCTTGAAATGTTACATAAATACACAAATGAAACATTTATATTCATTAAATTTTGAAGGAATATGTCATTATTATGATTATTCATTGTAAAAATAGTCAAATGAAACATTCCTTTCTAATTTCTCTATAAAACATTCTTTATATTCCCTAATTCCAAATCCTTAAAATAATTACAGCGATCCTTTGATTTACTCTCCTCATTATGCATTGTAAAAATTAAATTATAACAAATATTTTTATCAATATCAAATACATAAATATTATGATGTATCAAATTAAAATCCCAATAAGGAAGTTTGAAAAATATAATCATTTTCTTCCCTTATTCTATACCATATGCTTCAGATATTGTACCTCACACCCTTCCCCCTACGTTAAACTGATTACATTTTCCAAATTCAATAGTTACATTCATTAATTGTCCCATGTTTTTTGAATAAGATAAATCTTCCATTGTATTATTAAATTTAAAATCTCTAATTAATTTTACCTTGTCAAACTTGAATTTATGATAATCATCAAAAAATCAATGATAAAATAGAAAACCAATTTTTTTACTATGAGGTGATCATTTAGGTTCAAAAGTAAAATGAAAATAGGACAATTCAAACTAGTATTAGTGTTCCAAGTAGATAATATTCATAGTCTAAAAATTTCACTAATTTTCATCCATAAAGTGTCATTAATTTTAATAGTTTTCTCATCGAATCATAAAATATTTCCACACCATCATCTTATAATTATCAAAATTCATTGATTATAGGTTGAAGGTATACAAAAATATCATTTCTAGGAATTTTTTCCCAAGAATAATTATCAAAATAATGAAGGAATTCTTCTTGACACACATATATAGTGGTTGATTATACGGGATCAAAACAATAGGATGTATAATATAATTAGTATTTAATGTACTATAAGGGTTAAAACCATCAGAGTCTAATACAAAATGTACATTCCTTGGATTCAAAAAAATCCAGATATAATGAATCAGGCACCTTCCCAGATGTTGAATCTGTAACATCATGAGATTTTATTAAATATATTCTATAAAATTAATTTAAATTATTTAATAGATTTTGTTACACTCAATACATATTTTATCACAAATCACATGAAACAAAAAGGTTATCTTTTATTATATTTAACATCGATTCTCTTTGATGACTTATGTTTAATGAAAGATCAAGATTTACTGGAGAATAATACACTAATAATAGTATTTATTTAACATAATAGTCACCACATTGATATTTGAATGGTGGAAATGAATGAGATTAACTAAATCATGAAAATTATATTTAATCATGTTTATAATTTTTTTTACATTCATCCAAGGGATTTGATAGATATATGATAAGAACAAATCTAGTTTTACGCATAAAAAGATGTATATTTTTAAGTGGAATTTTTACTTCCTTTTAATAGAGAAACTATTTTAAATATATTTTTTCACACTTTTATAACTTCTATTTGTCAAAATAAACTTCATTTTTTAAATCATAATATCAAAATTTACTTTGGGTGATTTTATTTATTTTTCAGGAAGGTTTATTTTTTTGATGAATAGAGAAAAACACTCTATGTCATTGAAAACTACTATTTCATCTATTTTTTAATATATTTAAATAATATTTTAAATTAGTTTTAAAGTATAATTAGTTCAATAAATAATCAATAAATTCAATTTAGGTCAATGGATTCAATTTCACATTGAAATTTGATATAAAAACATTTCAAACATTTAAAATTTTCTCCTTAATAAACCCGCTGTCTCACAGCGTATGTGGGATTATTTTTAAATTTATTTTAGCCACTTATGTGAGATGAATTTGTATAAAAGGGAATACATCATTATAATCAGTATAATATTTATATTATAATAATATCAACTATTTTTGGGAGTTTTTTGAAATAGAATATAAAATGAGTTAGAATGGTTACGTTTAAATTAAGCTTAATAATTTACTAAACCATAAGCATAAGGGAAAAATTGACCTAGAAATTTTTAAAAAATGAACTTGATCCCAATAGTTAAACTGTATAACCTATTGGATCAAATTTTATGATTTATTGGGACACATGATTATGAAGGTGACCCATATAATAGGTTAATTAAAGAAAAATACAAAAAAGTAACCTTACCAACCTTTTAACATTGTTTAAGATTTAGAGTATGGAAGGATCTAAATAGTTTTGATTAGAAATAATATTTTGAATGGTAAATTTATTTTTTATAATTATAATTTAACTATTTTTTTTGAGATGATATAATTACATTAAAGTCTTAACAAACGCTAACACATGGACTATTTAGTTAAAAATTAAACAAGATACAAGATGATAAAAACATTAAAAGTAAAGTAAAAGTAATGAAATATTTTGTTCCATTATTTTTTTAGATAAATATATCATTTTAAACATATTTACACTTAATATATTTTAATTAAAATAATTTTTTTATATTTTTAAATTAAAATTAAATAAATAATGTCAATATTGACATTAATTTTATTTTACAATAAATGATATTTTATTAAATGATTTAAAATTAATTAAAATCCTATATTATTCCAACTGAATTTAATGTGTTAAAAAATATCAAATATGTTAGATTAATTAAAAAATTAATATTTTATATTTAACATATTGGCCCATAGAGAGTAAAAACATTTTTAGCACAGTTCGGGTTAAAGTAGTGTTTTTGCGCGTTACATGCGCTTGTTCTAAAATAAATTTCTAAAAAACATGGGATTTAAATTTCATAAATTAGATAAAATGTTTATAATTCATTATTTATAAATATAATAGTAACTATAACTTTAATTTATTATAATATATTAATTTCATGGGATAGAAAACATGTTATCTAAATGAAAAACTAATTCTTTTTTATAGAATCATAAAGTCTAAGGAAAAAAATTAGAAATATTTTCTTCCTATTTTTAATTAGATATTTAGATCAACCATAAATTTTATTTACTCCATTATTTTTTAGTTTTTAGTGTAAAGACCCGTAAATTTCAAGAAATTTTTTTTCTTAATTTTCTTTGGAATTTTACAAGAGCGCAGTTTCTGACGGCACGTGATTCCGAGGCCCGGTGTGCCCGGAATCATTTTCCGAAGTTTGGCTCGGGTACGTTCAGTGAACGGACGAGCGGGTTTTTCTAACTTTTGAACCGGTGCCCGGAATCGAATTCTGAGGGCACCGATGAAATCGCAGCACCGGTATTCGCTTAGAAACGCCTCTTCTGGAGTTGCGTTTTCTCGGGTGTGGTTTTTAATTTTCGGGCTTAAAGTTAAGAAATAAAATAATTTTGCGACAACTTTATTTTATTTCACTTAAGCCACTTGGAAGCCACTTGAACCCACTTATTGACGGCTTGAACTGAGTTGAACCGGATAGGATGCTATCCAGAAATATCCTACCCCCTTGGTAGGATATTTGTGAGGTGGGGCCCCCACGAGCCCCGCCGTTTCTTTCTGCTAAGAAACGCACCCGCGAAAACTTGTCTTAATGAGAGTCAACTGACGCGTTTCTTAAAATCTTAATAGACCATTTAATTGGGCGGTTTATTTCATGAATTAAATGGGCTGTTTATTTCGTTGAATTAATTCAACGAATTAATTCAATCGTTTCTTAACCTTTTTTCGTGTGTTGGCATATTAATAAAATAAGACCAACCAAAATAATTTGGGGGATTACTCGTTGAGACAGAATCCTTTTTCCTTCTTCCTCCTTCACGAAGAACGCGAAGAACGCGAAGAACGCCGAACCCGAAAATCGACGACGCGACGCCGTGATCCGCAATGCCGACAACGTTCTTCTGCGACGTCTCTTCCTCTGCGACGGATCTTCGATCGACTGCTTGAGGTAAGAGTCTCGGACCTTCCTTTTTATCTCCTTCGTGGTTCTTAACCAAAAACATGGATTTAATTAATTAAATTAAATCTGCTGTTTCATGGTGCGTTGAGTTCGCCGACTCAACACCGGATTCCGCGACGACGCGACGCCTCCCCGTGACGACGCGACGATCCCTCCCTTCCGCGACGAGCTTTTTCGCGAAGAACGCCCGCGCGCGACGATCGACGAGGTAGAGATTTATTTTGGGAATTACCCCCTTTTTATTATTCCCGTCAATGTTTCTTTAAAGAAATTAAAGAACTGAATTGTGAACAATTTTAATCTTATTAAAATTGTTGCTTCCTGTGTGGAATAAAATTCCCCCGTTTGTTTATCTCTAACGCGGAGGGTGCGGGCCAAACGAACATGGCCCGATGACCCTCCGCCGTTCTTCGTTTTGTGCGGATTTGACGGGCGATGAAGGAACGTGCTGCAACGGATGTTTGACGACCCCGCAGTGAAGAACGAGTCCTGGGAGGAGCAATGGCGCAGACGGGAAGGGAATCGGACCACCGGAACGATCCCGGTGGCCTGCGGAACTCACCGGCGCTGCCGGCAGCCCGAAGCGGCGGCGCCCCGGCGCGCCGCCGGACAGGCCACCGGGACTCAGCGCGGCGGCGGCGGCTCCCGCGACCGCGCGGGTCCGGTGCCCTCGGACACGGCTGAAGCCGCGTCCCGACTCAGCGCGGCCCCACGCGAGGGGCCGCGGCACCACCAGTCCGCGGGGGCGGCGCCCCGCGTGCCTCGGCCGTTCTGCCGCTCGACCGAACCGGGCCAGGCCGGTCCAACCAGCCGGGCCGTGCCCTGGCCGGACCGGACCGGGTCGGACCGGTTCGGGTCGACCCGGTTCGGCCGACTCCCGGGGGGGTCGGGCCGGGTCGGCCTGGGCCCGTACCCCCCGTCTTCAGACGGTCTTCGTTCAAACACCCGTAACTTGAGCTACGGGCCTCCAAACGACTCGCCGTCAGCGGAAACACGATCCTTGGATCAAGATGGTCGTTTCGGTATATCACACTCAAGGTTTCTGAGTACTTTGAGTTCAGCCGGGTTGGTTCGTACACGAAACCAACCGGGCCCTCGGAGCGGAAACACTCATATCTTGAGCTACGGACGTCCGATTGACGTGCCGTCAGCTTTGTTGTTTTCCTATAAGTGAGACAGATCTTTTGGCATACTCCGCCCGAGGTTTGGACGCAGGTGGAGTGCGGTCGGGTTGGTTTTTCCTTAAAAACCAACCGGGCCCCTGGGACGAAAATGCCAATAACTCTCAGACCGGGCGTCCGATTGACGCGTCGTCTGCGACGTTGAGTTCCTGTTGATGATACTGAACTTTTTGATACATCAACTTCGGACTTTGTGTCAGTTGATTTATCAGCCTCTCGGCCCGTGGAGCGGACCCTCCCGAACGAGCTTGCTGTGTGCGGGAACCCCAGGCTGGCTGCGACTGCTGCTTCGACAGCGACGACTGTGCAAAGATCCTCCGTGGACTCCGACGATGACCGTGCAGAAATCCTCAGTGGACTGCGGCGACGACTGTGTAGAGATCCTCAGTGGACTGCGACGACTACTGTACTCAGCGATCCTTCGTGGATCAGTGCTACAGGTCCTGTGTGGGCTCGGTCCTGTGTGGGCCCGATCCTGTGTGGGTCCGCGCTCAGCGGTTCTGTGTGAGCCAGCACCTACAGGTCCTGTGTGGGCCCGATCCTGTGTGGGTCATTGCGGGGGTTAGTTATCTATCGATCCTTCGTGGGTCCGACGACTTAGATGGATCAGTGATCATCTTTATCGTCATCCGAAGTAGTATACCTGTGTGAGCTGAATCTTGCGTTACTCTCATTTGTGGATTGTGTTGAGCTATCATGTGTGGATTTACTGTTTACTCTCCTTTGTGGATTGTGTTGAGCTATCCTGTGTGGACATACTGTTTACTCTCCTTTGTGGATTGTGTTGAGCTATCCTATGTGGGTGTACGTTTTTCTTTCCTGTGTGGACTGGGTTGTGCTTGGGCTCGGACGTTGGAGATGAATGGGAATTGATGACTTAGGTATATGTATGGGCATATACCTAAGCCGTGTCA
Source organism: Viscum album (assembly GCA_963277665.1). NCBI lineage: Eukaryota > Viridiplantae > Streptophyta > Magnoliopsida > Santalales > Viscaceae > Viscum > Viscum album. The sequence goes on along the minus strand of OY728137.1, from coordinate 860,210,995 downwards.
GATGTTACTTCGTGATTGTATCCTTCCTTTGTGGATTATCCTTTGTGGATTTCGGGAGACCTTCGGGGGTCTTGGGGTCCCTACTGAGTAGCTTATACTCACCCCTGCACGGGCTTTGCCCGCACTACGTTGTGTTGGTTACAGACGACGGACATCGCTGATCGTGGTGGAGGCGTGCGGAGCAGGACGGTACCTGGAGGTGGACCACTGGGCGGGACGTACTCGGAGCGGTCAGATGGACCCGAGGAGCAGTGGAGGCTATCTATACCCACCCTTCAGGTGGGATTTCCAGAGGACGGCTCGACGCTACAGTTTTCCCTTTCAGTTGCTGTTTTTCCTTTCAGTTGTACTTTACTGTTGGGCTTGTATTTCCGGCCCCATTTACTTTCAGCACAGCTTGTACAGTTTTTACTTAGTGTTTACTTTTCCGCTTGCTTACTATGTGGTGCTTGTTTACTTTTCAAAGGCAATGCCTTCCCTTTTTGTTGGGATTTACGCCTTGGTGCTAGTCGCCAGTCCCTGGCCTATGGAAGGCGGGCTTGGGGTAGTCACGACACGGGCCCCGAGGGCGGGTCGTGACAAATTGGTATCAAAGGTGGTCGGTTCTACCGCAGACTCTGATCTTTCTTCTATGTGAAGCAATAGTGTTTAGCGTATTGAGTGTGGTTATCAGTCCAGGGAGTCCAGTGTTGGTGCGGCGGCTGACGTATCCATACACCAGGACCCTAACTTCTGATTTCCGACTTAATGCACGAAAACATTGATTGCATGTGTGTTTCAAGTTTTCTCTGTGATTACTTGTGTCAGCTCACCAGGTATACTGTTCTGACCGTGGCGCACTTGTTTCCTTTTCAAGATGGCACGACGATAGCAGCCAGCTAGGGTTCCTAGAGTAGAGCGCGACGACAGCCCGCCGAGCGACGAGGCCTCGGTACGGGGCCCGTTGATAGCAGAGGCACCGGTGGTACCTTTACCCACCAAGCCCCCGATGCTTCCAGCACTGGAAGTTATGACGCACGACGCCTCGGAGCTCTGCACGAGTTCCAGCGCCAGCGACCACCTAGGTTCCGTGGGGAGTCGGACCCCCAGGCAGCCGAGGACTGGCTGGAGGCGGTCGTCTGAGTTTTCAGGCTAGTGAGGACACCAGCAGACCTCATGGTGATCCTCACGGCGAGCCTACTGCACGCAGCAGCAGGGCGATGGTGGAGCCTGATGCTCCAGGTACACGATGAGGCCTCCCTCATCTGGACGTACTTCGAGATCCTCTTCCTCTCAGAGTTCGTCCCGGCCACCCTCCGTGCGGTGCGCATCCCGGAGCTTCTTCAGTTGCGGCAGGGCAGCTTGACGGTCGCCCAGTATGCGGCGAGGTTCACCGACCTATCTCGCTACTCGACAGACATGGTACGGGACCCCTTCTTCCGGGCCCGGACCTTCGAGCAGGGATTGAGACACGAGATCAGGGCATCGCTGATCTCCCTCAGCATCCCGTCCCAGGCAGGAGTGCTAGAGCGAGCCCTTCTGATCGAGAGCTTCCTGGATGAGTCCACAGTAAGACCTGCCGTAGGGCGGCAGATAGTGGAGTCTTTGGCAGTAGGTATCCGACGGATGACTCAGGGTTCCAGGCAGACCAGGCCTTCCGGCAGACGACCCCGGGACACTGGCTCAGTGGTGCGGGGCACACAGCGCGGAGCCAGCCTTTCGAGAGGCAGACAGTGCTACGAGTGCGGAGGGCAGGGCCACATGGCTCGTGACTGCCCGACCCGTCGTACCGAGGGGCAGAAGACGGTGGAGGGACCACCCAGGCAGAGGCAGAGGGTCGACCATGGTGGTCCGCAGGGAGGAGGCGGACGAGGCAGAGGAGATGGCCGAGCAGCAGGTGCTGGGCGACGCTTTGAGGCTCTGCCACCACCACCACCAGGAGGCCCGCCCCGACCATAGGGAGCTGGCGGGTAGAGACAGGCGCAGCTCCAGGAAGCTGAGGCCTATGACCACGGCGCGCCAGAGATGATTCGAGGTATGATCTGTGTCTATTCCACCCTTGCTGTAGTTCTGATAGACATAAGAGAGAGTCACTCTTTCATAGCCACTGCCTTTGTTCGGAGCTCGGAGATTCCGACGGAGTCGTTGGCTCGATCCTTACGGCTAGAGACTCCTACGGGAGTAGACTCGACGATTACACACTGGTGTCGGCAGTGTGAGCTTACTCTAGGAGGCGAGAGCTTCGGTTGGGATCTTCTTGTAGCGGCGTCGAGGACTTACGACGTCATCTTGGTCATGGATTGGTTATCTACGGTCTATGCTCAGATTGACTGCATTAGGCGCAAGGTGCGATGTGTGCGCACCGACGGGAGCAGGTTCACCTTCACCGGCGAGAAGGGAGCCTTAGCAGCACAGGATGGACTCACGCAGAGGAGAGGTCAGCCCATCACTCATCAGTTGGCTAGCCTCATCCTGGGAGAAGTCGACGTGCAGAGTCCCAGTTTTCCTGCAGTGGTGGATCAGTACGCGGACGTCTTTCCCGACGACGTTCCAGGACTACCTCCTCGCAGAGAGGTAGACTTTTATATTGACCTGTACCCCGGGACAGCCCCGATATCCACTCCAGCATATCGGATGGCCCCCGCTGAGTTTCGAGAGCTGCGGGTACAATTGGAGGACTTGCAGGGAAATGGGTTCATCCGACCCAGTGTTTCACCCTGGGCTTCCCCGATATTGTTCGCCAAGAAGGCAGATGGGATCTTGTGACTGTGTGTCGATTATCATCGCCTGAACTAGGTGACAGTGAGGAACAAGTATCCACTACCCAGGATTGATGACCTCTTCGATCAGCTCAAGGGAGCACGGTGGTTCTCGAAGATAGACCTCAGGTCAGGCTATCATCAGCTCAGAGTTCAAGATGAGGATGTGCAGAAGACGACCTTCATATGTCGGTATGGCCACTATGAGTTCTTGGTTATGCCTTTCAGCATGACCAACGCCTTAGCAGTGTCCATGAGCCTCATTAAAAGGATCTTCCAGCCATACCTCGATCGATATGTCGTAGTCTTCATCGAAGACATCTTGGTGTACTCGACCACGGAGGAGGAGCACGCCTACCACTTGCGTGTTATACTAGACACACTCCGAGAGCACCAGCTTTATGGAAAGCTCTCTAAGTGTCAGTTCTGGTTATGTGAGGTCCACTTCTTGGGGCACGTCATTTCTGAGGCGGGAGTTGCAGTGGATCCCACGAAGATTGAGGCAGTGCTAGCTTGGGAGCCACCCAAGAGCGTGACAGAGGTGCGGAGTTTCTTGGGCCTAGCCGGATACTATCGGAGATTTGTGCCGGACTTCTCCAGAGTTGCGGCCCCACTCTCAGCATTGAAAAAGAAGGGGAAAACCTTCGTGAGGTCAGACAGATGTCAGCAGAGCTTCCAGGAGTTGAGGCAGAGGTTGAACAGCGCACCTATCTTGAGGTTTCTGGAGGAAGGAGTTGGATACGTAGTCTACTGCGATGCATCAGGGACCAGACTCGGGTGTTTCCTGATGCAGGAGCGGGCCGTGATTGCCTACAGATCATGTCAGTTGAGGCCGCATGAGAAGAACTACGCTACCCATGACTTGGAGTTGGCAGCAGTGGTCTTCGCCCTGAAGACATGGCGGCACTATCTGATGGGCGAGTGCTTCACAGTCTTTTCTGACCACCAGAGTCTCAGGTAGATCTTCTCTCAGAAGGACCTGAACCTGAGACAGCGGCGATGGCTCGAGTTCCTCCAGGACTATGACTTTGAGATAGTCTATACTCCTGGGAAGGGGAACGTGGTAGCCGATTCCCTCAGCAGGAGGACGGGCATCCGGCTGCTTGAGGAGGCGACAAAGTAGCTAGCCGCCTTGCAGATATCCTTCGTGGATAGAGACAGAGTAGCCTTCCTTCAGTCTCTCACAGTCTCTCCTCCACTTCTACAGCGGGTCAGAGAGGCACAGCGTGGGGACGCTGAATGTGAGACACGGCGTGCACAGATATCTTCGGGACAGGGACCTGATGGTTTCTCCCTTGGAGCAGAGCACGATTTCCTTTTCAGAGGACGTACCTTGGTACCAATTGCTTTACGAGAGGAGGTGCTGAGAGAGTTCCACACTTCTCCTTTGGCGGTACATCCTGGAGTGGCGAAGATGTACCAAGATCTCAGACGTCAGCACTGGTGGCCGGGCATGAAGAAGGCTGTGGCAGAGTTTGTTTCGCGGTGCCTCACCTGCCAGCAGGTGAAGGCAGAGTACCAGGTACCAGCAGGCTTGGTACAACCCTTGGAGGTCCCGGAGTGGAAGTGGGATGGCATATCTATGGACTTCGTGACTGGACTTCCACGCACTTCCAGAGGTCACGAATCCATTTGGGTGATTGTTGACCGACTCACCAAGTCGGCAAACTTCTTACCCATCCGAGAGCAGGGCTCAGTGGAGAGCTTGGGACGTCTCTAAATTTAGGAGATTGTACGGCTTCACGGTGTGCCATCATCTATCGTCTCCGATCGGGACGCTCGCTTTACTTCCCGGCTTTGGAAGGGGTTGCAGGAGGCGTTCGGGACGCGGCTACGTCTGAGCACCGCCTTTCACCCACAGACGGATGGTCAGACGGAGAGGACCATTCAGACCCTCGAGGACATGCTCCGTGCATGTGTCCTCGACTTTGGTCGCAGCTGGGAGGACCACCGACCCTCAGTGGAGTTCGCATACAACAACAGCTACCACTCCACCATCGGGATGGCACCCTACGAGGCGTTGTACGGCAGGCCTTGAAGATCTCCTTTGTGCTGGATAGACCCTGGGGAGTCAGCACTTGTGGGACCAGAGATGGTCCGGGCCACGACAGAGAAGGTCCAGGTCATCCAGGAGCGGATGAGGACAGCACAGAGCCTGCAGAAGTCATATGCTGATAGGAGGCGGAGGCCACTAGAGTTCGAGGATGGCGACCACGTCTTCTTGCGTGTCTCACCTCGACGTGGGTTGCGGAGATTTGGCCGGGGCGGCAAGTTGTCTCCATGCTTTATCGGGCCTTTTTAGGTCCTCAGAAGGATTGGCGAGGTGGCTTATCACCTGGCTCTGCCACCTCATTTGCACCGGGTGCACGACGTCTTCCACGTATCCCAGCTGAGGAGATACGTGCATGACCCGACACACATCATTGACTATGGGGAGCTAGACGTGGATGATGGTGCGACTTTTTCGGAGGTCCCTGTGGAGATAGAGGATCGACAGGAGCGGGTCCTACGTGGGCGATCGATTCCTCTTGTGTGCATCAGATGGCAGCACGGGAACCTCCAGGAGAGCACTTGGGAGCGAGAGGCTCAGATGCGTGCTCAGTACCAACATTTGTTTCCCTAGTTTATGATGTATCTTTACGGGGACATAAAGTCCTGAGGTGGGAGTAATGTAAAGACCCTTAAATTCCAAGGAAATTTTTTTCTTAATTTTCTTTGGAATTTTACAAGTGCGCAGTTTCTGACGGCACCTGATTCTGAGGCCCGGTGTGCCCGGAATCATTTTCCGAAGTTTGGCTCGGGTACGTTCAGTGAACGGACGAGCGGGTTTTTCTAACTTTTGAACCTGTGCCCGGAATCAAATTCTGAGGGCACCGATAAAATCGCAGTGCCAATATTCGCTTAGAAACGCCTCTTGTGGAGTTGCGTTTTCTCGGGTGTGGTTTTTAATTTTCGGGCTTAAAGTTAAGAAATAAAATAATTTTGCGACAACTTTATTTTATTTCACTTAAGCCACTTGGAAGCCACTTGAAGCCACTTATTGACGGCTTGAACTGAGTTGAACCGGATAGGATGCTATCCAGAAATATCCTACCCCCTTGGTAGGATATTTGTGAGGTGGGGCCCGCACGAGCCCCGCCGTTTCTTTCCGCTAAGAAACGCACCCGCGAAAACCCGTCTTAATGAGAGTCAACTGACGCGTTTCTTAAAATCATAACAGACCATTTAATTGGGTGGTTTATTTCGTGAATTAAATGGGCTGTATCTTTCATTGAATTAATTCAACGAATTAATTCAATCGTTTCTTAACCTGTTTTCGTGTGTTGGCATATTAATAAATTAAGACCAACCAAAATCATTTGGGGGATTACTCGTTGAGACAGAATCCTTGTTCCTTCGTCCTCCTTCACGAAGAACGCAAAGAACGCGAAGAACGCGAAGAATGCCCAACCCGAAAATCGACGACGCGATGCCGTGATCCGCAACGCCGACAACGTTCTTCTGCGACGTCTCTTCCTCCGCGACGGATCTTCGATCGGCTGCTTGAGGTAAGAGTCTCGGACCTTCCTTTTTATCTCCTTCGTGGTTCTTAACCAAAAAAACGGATTTAATTAATTAAATTAAATCTGCTGTTTCATGGTGAGTTGAGTTCGCCGACTCAACGCCGGATTCCGCGATGAAGCGACGCCTCCCTGCGACGACGCGACGATCCCTCCCTTCCGCGACGAGCTTTTCCGGGAAAGAACGCCAGCGCGCGACGATCGATGAGGTAGGGATTTATTTTGGGAATTACCCCCTTTTTATTATTCCCGTCAATGTTTGTTTAAAGAAATTAAAGAACCTAATTGTGAACGATTTTAATCTTATTAAAATTGTTGCTTCCTGTGTGGAATAAAATTCCCTCATTTGTTTATCTCTAACGCGGAGGGTGTGGGCCAAACGAACACGGCCCGACGACCCTCCGCCGTTCTTCATTTTGTGCGGATTTGACGGGCGACGACGGAACATGCCGCAACGGATGTTTGACGATCCCGCAGTGAAGAACGAGTCCCGAGAGGAGCAATGGCGCAGACGGGAAGAGAATCGTACCACCGGAATGATCCCGGTGGCCCGCGGAACTCGCCGGTAGCGCGGGCCGCCGGCTCGGCGGCGCCGGCAGCCGGGAGCGGCGGCGCCCCGGCGCGCCGCCGGACAGGCCGCCGCGACTCAGCGAGGCGGCGGCGGCACCCGTGGACCTGCGACCGCGCGGGTCCGGTGCCCTCGGACGCGGCTGAAGCCGCGTCCCGACTCAGCGCGGCCCCACGCGAGGGGCCGCGGCACCACCAGGCCGCGGGGGCGGCGCCCCGCGTGCCTCGGCCGAACCGGGCCAGGCCGGTCTGACCGGCCGGGCCGCGCCCTAGCCGGACTGAACTGGGTCGGACCGGTTCGGGTCGACCAGGTTCGGCCGACTCCCGGGGGGGGGGGGGGTCGGGCCGGGTCGGCCAGGGCCCGTACCCCCCGTCTTCGGACGGTCTTCGTTCAAACACCCATAACTTGAGCTACGGGCCTCTAAACGACTCGCCGTCAGCGGCAACACGATCCTTGGATCGAGACGGTCATTTAGGTATATCGCACTCAAGGTTTCGGAGTACTTTGAGTTCGGCTAGGTTGGTTCGTACACGAAACCAACCGGGCCCTCGGAGCGGAAACGCTCATATCTTGAGCTACGGACGTCCGATTGACGTGCCGTCAGCGTTGTTGTTTTACTCTAAGTGATATGGATCTTTTGGAATACTCCTCCCGAGGTTTGGACGCAGGTGGAGTGCAGTCGGGTTGGTTTTTCCTTAAAAACCAACCGGGCCCCTGGGACGAAAATGCCAATAACTCTCAGACTAGGCGTCCGATTGACGCGCCGTCTGCGACGTTGAGTTCCTGTTGATGATACGGAAATTTTGGATACATCAACTTCGGACTTTGTGTCAGTTGATGTATCAGCCTCTCGACTCGTGGAGAGGACCCTCCCGAACGAGCTTGCTGTTTGCGGGAACCCTAGGCTGGCTGCGACTGCTACTTCGACAGCGACGACTGTGCAGAGATCCTCCGTGGACTCCGACGGCGACCGTGCAGAGATCCTCAGTGGACTGCGGCGACGACTGTGCAGAGATCCTCAGTGGAATGCGACGACTACTGCACTCAGCGATCCTCCGTGGATCAGTGCTATAGGTCCTGTGTGGGCCCGGTCCTGTGTGGGCCCGATCCTGTGTGGGTCCGATCCTGTGTGGGTCCGCGCTCAGCGGTTCTGTGTGAGCCAACGCCTACAGGTCATGTGTGGGCCCGATCCTGTGTGGGTCATTGCGGGGGTTAGTTACCTATCGATCCTTCGTGGGTCCGATGACTTAGATGGATCAGTGATCATCTTTATCGTCATCCAAAAAAGTATACCTGTGTGAGCTGAATCTTGCGTTACTCTCCTTTGTGGATTGTGTTGAGCTATCATGTGTGGATTTACTGTTTACTCTCCTTTGTGGATTGTGTTGAGCTATCCTGTGTGGACTTACTGTTTACTGTCCTTTTTGGATTGTGTTGAGCTATCCTGTGTGGTTGTACATTTTTCTTTCCTGTGTGGACTGGGTTGTTCTTGGGCTCGGACGTTGGAGCCGAACGGGAATTGATGACTTAGGTATATGTATGGGCATATACCTAAGCCGTGTCAGATGTTACTTTGTGATTGTATCCTTCCTTTGTGGATTATCCTTTGTGGATTTCGGGAGACCTTCGGGGGTCTAGGGGTCCCTACTGAGTAGCTTATACTCACCCCTGCACAGGCTTTGCCCGCACTACGTTGTGTTGGTTGTAGACGATGGACATCGCTGATCGTGGTGGAGGCGTGCGGAGCAGGACGGTACCTGAAGGTGGACCACTGGGCGGGACGTACTTGGAGCGGTCAGGTGGACCCGAGGAGCAGTGGAGGCTATCTGTACCCACCCTTCAGGTGGGATTTCTAGAGGATGGCTCGCCGCTACAGTTTTCCCTTTCAGTTGCTGTTTTTCCTTTCAGTTGTACTTTACTGTTGGCCTTGTATTTCTGGCCCCTTTTACTTTCAGCACAGCTTGTATAGTTTTTACATAGTGTTTACTTTTCCGCTTGCTTACTCTATGGTGCTTGTTTACTTTTCAAAGGCAATGCCTTCCCTTTTTGTTGGGATTTACGCCTTGGTGCTAGTCGCCAGCCCCTGGCCTATGGAAGGTGGGCTTGGGGTAGTCACGACACGGGCCCCGAGGGCGGGTCGTGACATTTAGTTACTTGAGGTAAAGGATACCTCCCAATATTTTTACCTTTTTATTTGTACAAGAATGACACTCCTCCTCCACTATAAAAGGCATTCATTGTTCCCTATAGTAACTCCTCTCAAGCCACATTAGATCGTATAAAATAAGAAACAATAATATCCAAACATACCTATACTTATCATATAATCCTCACTTTGGTATGAAATCAATCCAAGTAAGATCTTTGGTGGAAAACAAAATGAGTTACCTGAAAAAGAGGTTACTTTTTTTAATGTGAATTTATGTATTATTAGTTTGTGTACCTTTTATTTTGTTATTATTCCATTATTTTATAAAAAAATAAGTGTCATAAATATATTGGAAATTTTTATGTTATTTTTATACCTAAAAATACATACACTCCCATAAAATGGGTAACAAACTTACCATTCTTGTACGGTGAATGGCCGCCTCACGAAACGATTATTTTTTTTCTTTTACTAACTTAAATTGTTTGGAATTTTGATCGAAAAATTATTTATATATTATATATAAGGACCTGGCCTTAAACATTTCATAATCTTGAGTTAAATCAAGAATTTACATTGATGATCTTTTTCGGTTTAGAGTTTTAGAGAATTAGGCCATAACTGTTACATATCAGCTTGAATATTACAAGTAGAAACTACTAATTAATATAACTTTTTTTCATAAAATATAAACTCTTAAAAAGAAACATGCACAATTCCATGTTTTAGGAATCATGAAATTTCCTTGATCACATCCTTGTACCTATTCCTCTTCATGTCCGATGAAAAACATTTCAAAAACTTGGGATGAGAAAAAACCTTAGTAAGGGATTCACAAAGAAGGAAAAATATTATTTTTTCAAAACCACAATTAATCCATGAATACTTTATCATAAGTAATACTTATAACCTTTATGAATTAGTAAATACTCTTCTCTGAATAAATTATCATTGCTTACCCTTTGGTAACCAAAAGATTACCATAAAACCCATAGAAACCACACATAACATATATAGATAACTAGGGAAATAAACATACTTAAATGGAATAACCATATGGTCGAATTCCACACATATCACTAAATGGAATAGTCATACGGCCGACTTCCATACCTAATGCATTGGAGGTTATAACGTCACCACCCATCATTTGGTTTATCACGTAACCACCCGTCAAATGTCTAAGTACCATTATAAAATAATAACACATAAAATATTTTAAATATAAACATTTCACTAATAACATTTCCACATTGAAATTACAATATATCATTTCAAGATATTGACATAATCAATGCTTAATCAAACAATTTTCAAAACCATTTAAAACATTTAATAAAGAGATTTTTGAATCAAAGTGTCCCATAACATTTTGAATCTTTTAAAGGAATTAAAGTTTTAAAACATTAATGTCAACATAAATAAATATTAAAACCCATTTTGAAAACATGTACATTAATGAGAAATATTAATAAGAATAATTCTTTGAAGCTTTTAAAACGATTTTTTAGTTAAAGAGTATCGTAAAACTTGAGTAACACTTAACTAAAAATAATTAAAGAATAGAATAAAAAAACATATTATATCATGGGAATAAGGATATTCATGATATAATATTTCAAAGGGAATTATATACACCATATAAATGTGAATTGGCGCATAACAACAATGAAGTCTCAAGTGAATGTAAATTGAGACAAAATCCATTATAAAGAAGGTATCCTTAAATTGAGGATAAATAAATTTCATTATTATGTGTGACAAATTAAAACACACTAAATATAAGTGGATATTAAGTGTGAAACAATCAGAGGTCATTCACACATATTTATAACAAAAAATAATCAAGAAGTATAAGTTTAACCCAAAGAATTGAAATTGGGTTTAGATGTTCCCTTACAGAAATTCGACAGCCTAACGACGTCACTTTAAAATTCAGAAAATGATTTTATGAGAGAGAAAAGGGTATCTAATCACTTGGACATAAAATTTACATCATTAAGGATATATAATAATATATCCCAACATTAGAATATTTAAATTTAAAAGACATAACAAAAAGAAGTCTTTTAAAAAGAGGAGGGTGAAAGGTTCCCTTACCGATTTGGTAACTTACGAAACATACACTATGTGAAAGAAGGATCATTCAATGAATATGTAAATACCCATAAATGAAATTATATTACACAAATAGTACAAATCATGGGAAGTACATACACCACACAAATGAAATAGTGACAAATATAGCATGAATCTCACGGGAATAAATGTGAGATAAGAAATCCCTTACTACGTTGTAATTAATCGAGTCATATGACCAAAATTTAATAAACACCAAATGAATCACAAAATACCATGAATATACAGAGAATCATGATAATATATATCAAATTTAAGTACACAATACACCACATGCAATAAATAAGTGTTGTACAATGAAAATCACACAGAATTGAATGTGAGATAAGAAACCCCTTACCTTGTGTCCGACTTAACCCGTTCATTCTTTAATCTTATGAATAATAAACTAAAGTTAATTTATAATTACTTAAGAAACTTCTTCAAGTTTATCATTCCTTTTAAATCACTTATTACCATGTTATAAACATTATGTAATCATTTAAGTTAATAATGGTCGTTTTGTTGATATTTGGTACTTGAGTCAAAAATGGACTTCTTATAATTACAAGTTGTTCAAGTGGTCAAAATTTAATTATATAAAGAATAAGATTAAATTTTTAGATATCATATATATCATATATATCTAGTATATACATATATTTATAATAGTACAAAACATTTGGATATAAGAAATTAAATGCACCGTTCATGGAGACGGTAAGTCGTACATACACAGGAAAGCTACTTCCATTTATATTTCGCATTTTAATGAAAATTCAATTCACAAAAACTATTTTTTTTGTATGTTGGATTTTCAAAATTCAATTCACAGAATCAGTAAATTTTCATTTAAAAGAAAAAGACAATTTTTAACTACTACTTAATGGTTTCACTATTCATCAAAAATTGATGTTTTTTAGAAAAATAACAAAAATTCACCCTACGCTATATTTGATATACTGAATTCAAAAATAATTTTTTATTTTAAAAAATTCAAAACATAGATTTTTCATTAATTAATTTAAAATTAATTCCCGTTGTCAAAATAAATAGCGTGTTTTCAGAAACAATATCTATCAAAATATTGACACTTGTTTATGACCAATTTCAAAGTGAAATTTATTCCAATGACCATAATTGGATAAAATGGTAAAAATATAATATAATTAAACTTTAAAACCATTTAAAATGATAATCTAACCATATAAATAAGTAAGATTAAAAGGCAGTTTTGAATTGAAAAATAGTATTTTTCACTATTAAATAAAAAAAAGCAATTTTATCAAAAAAATATCAAAAATTTACCCAAAGTAAATTTTGATGTCCCGATTCTAAAGAAGAATTTTTATTTTCTCAAATAGAATATATAAAAGTGACCAAAACTAGATTTAAAGAGGGTTATCCATTAAAAGGAGTTAAATCAACCTTTTAAAGTAAATTATGCTTAAAATTAGATTCATTCACATTATATGCCTCTAAATTTTATTGGATAAATGTGAAAACATTTTACAAATATGTATAATCATATTTTAGTTAGTTCTATTCATTCCCATGAATAAAATGGCAAGGCGTTAATTACTATTTAAAATAATAATATATTATTATTTTTGAGTATGACTAAACATTGTTTGCAACATACGACTTCAGTGAAACCCATTATTCCGTGTTAAGTACGCCCTTGAATAGAACATCCCCTTTAAAATAAAATTAATATTTAATTCAAAAATAATAATAAATATGAAAATGTCATATTTTTTATTTTCATGGGATGTTACATCCTTCCCCCATTTTGGAAATTGCATCCTCACAATTTTAAAATTGGGCTTGGAAAAACATCATTGAAAGTCCCACATCCAAAAAAGAGTAAATAAAACTATCACTTTAAAAGAAAGAAAGATATGTACAAAGGTCACCCAAGATAAAACATACTAAAATTCCATGAAAACATGGATGTGAAAGAGAAACTAAGTGTCAAGTTCTGGTGCAGAGTGATAGAAAACCTGATTAAGAGAAAGTTAACAATAAGAAAATCACAAATTTGTTATGGGGTAAACGGTCATTAGTTTCCCAGTAGGAAAAGTAAACAGACAATGTTTTAGTTTTAAGTTCCTTTTAATAAAGTTGAGGAATATATTTTTGATCCTAACTAGGAACATAAGGAAACATACTTACTTGTCATGTAGACTTTCATCCATTACTAAATTTCTACCAAAAACTCTTATTTTCTAAAAATGATGAGTATTCAAGTTGACTTGGACACATCAAAAGAACACAAATAAAGTTCTAAAGAATAAAATGATCCACAAAATAGGAACCACATATTTCCCCTATCTTTATATATTAACCAAAAGTAAAATTGGTTAGTATGAGATCAGATAATACCTAAAAGGATAATCCATTATAAAAAGAAATACTACTCTTAATCTCCAAAATCCAACAAAAGTACCCAAAGTTCAAGAAAAACCATTTAATATACAGTTGTCCTTAATATTCTTCAAAATAATAAAAACTAATATTGAAACCCAAAAAACATAAGGATTTAAATCACATAGTCTTCCACAGTAAATCTTAATATTTATCTCCAAAAACATCGATTACTCTTAAAGTCTCATACTGAATTGTTATTAACCAAATCACATATTCTCTATGATAGGTTAATCATTTCCCTAAATGAGCCAAATCACCTTATGTCCACAATAAAAACATAGATTCTTCAAAAATAATATTTCAACCATTACTCCACAAATTAAATACCAAGGTGTTCTATTTTCTTTAAGCATATATTGTTCCCAAAATAGAGAATGCCTTCCAAAATAACCTTTATCACTTAATCACCAAGTCATTTTCCTATACTAAGTATGACCATTTGATAAAACATATAATCCTGAATAAACTTATTCTTGATCCATAAAATTGTTTAACTAAAAAGAATTAGTCATTCTAACCAGAGACTTCACGTAGGCTAGTGGTATGCGATAAATTCCAATCGCACTTTGGTTGTGGGTTCGATTCCCGTAGCTTTGTCCGACGTGATGGGTTCTCACACAGTCTGTGTCTTTTCCTTTTTCAAAAACTATACGATTTCATAAAATTCCAAAAAATTAGACAAATTCCTCAAAAATAACTATAACATAATTTATCCTCTAAGGTTATCTAATACCGTTCATTTTCACCCCAAAATGTAATAACGATTTATTACCTATAAAATAACTATGACTCTTTATAATATGCTAACCATTATGGTTATATCAATTATTCTTAAATTACACCCTAACATATAAAGTTATCTAAACTAACCTTTGATACCAACTATATGGACCTGGCTTTAAACATTTTATAATCTTTAGTTAAATCAATAATTCACATTGAGGATCTTTTCAGGTTTAGAGTTTTAGAGAATTAGGACATAACTATTACATATCAGCTTGAATATTACAAGTAAACAATACTACTAAGTATCCATTTTTTTCATAAAATATAAACTCTAAAAAAGAAACATGTTCAGTTCCATGTTTCAGACATCATGACATTTTTTTGATCACATCCTTGTCCCTATTCCTCTTCATGTACTGTGAAAAACATTTCAAAAACCTGGGATGAGAAAAAATCTCATTACGGGATACACAAAGAAGGAAAACAATTATTTTTTTAAAACAAAAAGTAATCCATGAATAATTTATCATCAGTAATACTTTTTACCTTTATGAAGTAGTAAATACTCTTCTCTGAATAAAAGATATTTGCTTACGCTTTTGTTACCAAAATATTACCATAAAACCCATATAAAGCACACATAACATAACTTGGGAGATAAACATACTTAAATGGAATAACCATACGGCCGACTTCCATAAATATCACTAAATGGAATAGCCATATGTCTGACTTCCACACCAAATTCATTGGAGGTTATAACATAACCACCCATCATGGTTTATCACGACACCACTCATTATTTGGTTTATCACGTAACCACCCGTCAAATGTCCAAGTTCCATTATAAAATCATAACACATATATTATTGTAAATATAAAAATTTCACTAATAAAATATCTACATTTCAATTACAATATATCATTTCAAGATATTGACATAATCAATTTTTAATCAAACCATTTTCAAAACCATTTAAAACATTTAATAATGTTACTTTTGAATGAAAGTGTCCCATACCACATTGATGCTTTTAAAGGAATTAAAGTTTTAAAACATTAATTTCCATATAAATAAATACTAAAAACCATTTTGAAAAAATGTAAATTAATGACAAATTTTTATAAGAATAATTCTTTAAAGCTTTTAAAACGATGTTTTAGTTAAAGAGTCTCGTAACACTTGAGAAACACTTGACTAAACCTAATTGAAGAATAGAATAAAACAAAACATATAATATCATGATAATAACGATATTCTTGAAATAATATTTAAAAGGGAATTATATACACCATATAAAAGTGAATTGGTTCATAACAACAATGAAGTCTCAAGGGAATGTAAATTGAGAAGAAATCCCTTATAAAGAAGGTATCCTTAGATTAAGGATAAATAAATTTCAAAATTGTGTGTAAAAAATAAAAATACACTCAATATAAGTGGATATTTATGTGTGAAACAATAAGAGTTCATTCCCACATATTTATAACACGATATAATCTAGAAGTATAAGTTTAACCCAAATAATGAAATTGGGTTAAGAAGTTTCCTTACAGAAATTTGACACCCTAACAACGTCACTTTAAAATTCAGAAAATAATTTTATGAGAGAAACAAGGGTATCTCATCACATGGAAATAAAATTTACATCATTAAGGATATAGAAGAATATATCCCAACATTAAAAGATTTAAATTTAATAGACATAAAAAAAGAAGTCTTTTAAAAATAGGAGGGTGAAAGGTTCCCTTACCGATTTGGTAACTTACGGAACATACACCACATGAAATAAGGATCATTAAATGAAGATGTAAATACCCATAAATAAAAGTATATTACACAAAGAGTACAAATCATGGGCAGTACGTACCCAACACAAAGTAAATAGTGACAAATATATCATGAATCTCATGGGAATAAAAATGAGATAAGAAATCCCTTACCACGTTGTAATCAATCAAGTCGTATAAAAAAAAGTTAATAACCATCAAATTAATCATATAATACCATGAATATACAGATAATCATGATAATATATATCAAATTTCAGTACACAATACACCACATTCAATAAATAAGTGTCTTACAATGGATGTATCATAGAATTAAAAGTGAGATAAGAAACCCCTTACCTCATGTCCGACTGGACCCGTTAATTCTTGAATCTCCTGAATAATAAACTAAATATAATTTCTATTTTCTTAAGAACATTTTTTAAGTTTATAATTCCTTTTAATTCACTTATCACCATGTTATAAACATTATGTAATCATTTAAGTTAATAATGGCTGTTTTGTCGATATTTGGTACCTGAGTCCAAAATGGACTACTTATATTTACAAGTTGTTCATGTGGTCAAAAGTTTATTATATTCAGAATGATATTAATGATTTAGATATCATATATATCATATATATCTTGTATATACATGTATTTATAATAGTACAAAACATTTGGAGATAAGAAATGAAATGCACCGTTCATAGAGACGGTAAGCCATACGTACGCATGAACGCTACTTCCATTTATATTTCATATTATAATGGAATTGAAACTTTATGATACATAAGTATATAATAATTATAGTATAATATCATATATAATTTCATTAAATCTACCCTTTATACATTCCACATAAGGCATGAACAAGTCTTATCACTTTGAGGGGGCAGTAGTCCGCACTTCCTCAAATGAGATTATCGTATTTACCCACTATAGAAACCATAAAGGTATTCTATAAATGAAAAATACAGAAGCATAGAAACAATATAAATATAATATATATTATATATAAATATAGTTCCATCATAATGGCCACCATGATTGGCAGTTGGAGGTATTTGAAGAATCATCATTTCGTGTGGCAGTAGTTCGCCATCTACAGAAACAATATGTTATTTACCCATTAGATGGAGGTGTGTGTAATTTTAGTTCTAATAATTCTCATAAAAACATCCTAGTATATTAAGGATACTAGTTTTTTTATAAAATAAAGGAATAAAAATATTTTAGGGGTTGGAGAAGTTAAATAAAAGAAAAGAATTTAAGAAAAACCGTTACATTTAATTCGGGTAACTCCCTTTGGTTTGAACCAAAAGGATTTCTTGAAGTGCCTTATGCTTAAGGTAAGGATTATAAAAGGAATATAGTGATATTTATAGTTTATTTGGGTAGGTTTTGGATGACCCAAGGGTCTTGAGAGGTGTGAGGAATGGATTATAAGTGAGAGATTTTTATAAGGGGGAGGAGGGGTTCTTTAGGAAAGTGTGAAAAAATTATTTTATTATATATTGAATTTCGGTTTCTAAAGGTCCCGAACTCATTAAGGTAAAATATATGACGACTCATGGTCGAAATAAATTCATTAAATAATAATTTGATAGGTTTTGGATGTTATTTTAATATTTATAATCTTATTTATTTAAATCATTTATTAATGTGGTAAATACTGCATCATTTTTATGTCATAAATAATTTTATTTATTTGATGTCTAAAAATTATAAAAAATACCATGATTTAGGAAATATTTTTATAATTCCAATGAATATTTATAGTCAAAAAGATAACTTATATAACCTAGTGTAAAAATTAATTTACTAAAAGATATTTGTTTGTGTCATTTTTGTCTTTACTTTAAATTAATTAATCCAAATTGTTATTATCACTTCCATGTGGCTTCATGGGGTCCCAAAATCGACTCAAGGATGAAAATGGTCAGACATGACTCATCCAATAAGTTTATAACAAGTTTGAAGGTAATTTTTTGTTATTATAATATTCTTTTTACCTTGAATTACCATATTTATCTTCAACCGTGGTAAATAAATGTCAAAAGTTACTATTCACCAAAAAATTATTTTCATCTTATTGAACCACTTTTTACTTACTAATTAAAAATGTGTATATATTATTTTAGAAATTAAATTCACAGAATAGGTAATATTTCATTTAAAAGAAAAAGTCAGTTTTTTAACTACTACTTAGTGGTTACACTATTCATCAAAAATTGATGTTTTTCAGAAAAATACCAAAAAATCATCCTCAGTAATATTTGATATTCCGAATTAAAAAATGATATCTATTTTAAAAAATTAAAAACATAGAATTTGAATTAATTAATTTAAAATTAATTCATGCTGTCAAAACAAATAGTGTGTTTTTAAGAAACAATATCTATCAAAAGATTGTCACTTGTTTGTGCCCAATTTCAATTTGAAATTTCTTCCAATGACCCTAATTGGATTAAATCATAAAAATTTAATCTAATTTAACTTTAAAAATATTTAAAAAAACAATCTAACCATATAAATAAGTTATATTAAAAGTCATTTTTGAATTAAAATACAGTATTTTTCACTATTTATTAAAAAATTAATTTTATCAAAAAAATACCAAAATATTACCCAAAGTAAATTTTGATGTCCTGATTCTAAATAAGAATTTTATTTTTTCAAATAGAACATATAAAAGTGACTAAAACTATATTTAAAGATGGTTCACCATCAAAAGGTGGTAAATCAACCTTTTAATGTAAATTATGCTTAAAATTAGATTCATTAACATTATAAGCATCTAAATTTTATTGGATAAATGTAAAAACATTTAAAAAATATGTATACTCATATTGTAGTTAGCTCTATTCATTTCCACCAATAAAATGGATAGGCGTTAATTAACATTTAAAATAATACTATATTATTATTTTTTAGTATGACTCAGCATTGATTGCAACATAAGACTTCGGTGAAACCCATTGTTGCGTGTCAAGTATGCCCCTGAATATAATATCCCCTTTAAAATAAAATTAATATTTAATTCAAAAATATTAATAAATATGAAAATGCCATATTCTTTATTTTTCTGGGTTGTTACATTATATATATGAAATTTATTATTTCATTATGCTTCTATAATTTTTATATAACACATAAATTTATACATTCCATTTTGTGTAAATGCGATATCTCCATTTGTGGATGTGTGGACTTCCACTTCCACAAAGTGATGTGATACGTTCACACATTACATGAAATGTATTAGTATTTTGTTCACTAAATTTTTTGTGAAAAATTTAATATATATGATATTAATTAAATAATTACCTTTATAGGAATATAATATATCATTTTATTTATTACCCTTCCCAAACATTGAAATAGTGATAATGTCATTTGTGGATGTGTGGACTATTGCCTCTTCGATATGTTGTGAGTCATTTTACATAAAAACAATTATAAATATAAGTATATGTGATTAAATAAAATGTTATTTAATATATAATTATTTTTATGGAATGATATAATGTCACTTACCTTTTTTTCATGATGATTATTAAAAAATGGGAAAGTTACTAATGCGCACATATGACCTACTATCTCCATGATTGTAATGTTGGTTCATTTTTCATATCCATGGCTCATGATTTGTATAAAAATTATAATTTATGTATAAATATTATAATTATTTAATGATTATTATTACAGATATGTTTATATTGTAAGAACCCGGATCTTCATTTCAGGTATGTATTTTTTGGAGTTTTTAAGAAAAAATAACATTCTGGAAATTTTCGAAGTACACGCCATGTACTTTATGAGTACACGCCGTGTACTCATCTCCGGCTCAAAGCCGTGTGCTAGCCATGCCCAGGCCACACACACAGTGTGTAGGGGTGACGTGGAGGCCAATTTTGGCGGCGTACGGAAAGGACCCAGTACACACCGTGTACTCTAAAAGTACACACTGTGTACTTTCTTTTTATTTCACAAAATGAACCGGGGTCACGCCTGAGGCACAGAAACAACTCCTTCTAGGTTCCGTTCGTCCGAGAGCAACCCGTACGGCCGAATCTTCGACGAGCTCCTGCCTCTTCATCCGTTCTCTGATGTGAGCACAGTCGATTGTGTTTGAATCGCAGTGGTAAGATCTTCCTTCTTCTTGAGATTTGTTTCTGATTCCTCCTCATTTTCGAGTTATCGTGGGTTGAGCGTTTTGTGCGTTTTCCCAGATCTATGATGTTCTAAGGGGAATCGTTCTTTGCTTTTCATGTATATCGATCTCCTAGGATCGAGGTAGGTGGTTTGTGCCTTTCAGATGAAAGTCGATGAGTATTTTGTGAAAATTCCACAAATTCCCATGGGAGGGGAATTATGAGTTTCCTGTTTTTCCCCTACTGTTTCCTGCTTTGCTTGATTGCTGTAGTAGAGGTTTATGCTTATGAGTAGAGTATTTTATTTTGTGCTCAGGTTGATTTTCCATGCTTGTTGTACTGTATAGAATTTTACAGCTTCCATGCCTAGTTGTAGGATAGTGGAATAATTTCTTTGTATTACCGTTGATCCTTAGAATGGTAGCTGAGTAGTTCTTGAGGTTTACATGGATGTTGCACACGCGCTGAGCATGTTTCTTTCACACAGGACTGTGATAACCTAGTGTAATAGAACACAGGGAGAATAGATTTAAGGGATTCTCCAGAGTTTCTTTTAATACGATGCGAGACCACAGGGGGAATTGACGATGAGTGATTCCTCAGAGAGTCTGTAGTTCCTCGACGCGGGCCACAGGGCGAATGAGACGGTGAGTGCTTCCCTAGAGAGCCTTTAGTATGATACGAGACTATAGGTGGAATTGACGGTGAGTGCTTCCTCGGAGAGTCTATTAATTTCATATCTGAACCAGATGGGTGAGACTTTGTGTGCCTCCTAGAGGGTTTCTAGTACTTGGGTTGAACCATAAGGGTTAGGCTGAGAGATCTAACTAGAGGGTTACCTGTTGTCTTCCTATTGCTGGTTGCTTACTTGTGTACATTATTTGTTAGAAATGTGGACTGTAGCTATTGTGTGAATTACTGTATACTGTTTTCTACAATTTTACTTGCCTTGTATTCATTGACTGTTAGGAACAAATATTTGGGTGATTTCCTACTCGGATTGTATCTCACACCTTTTTTGGGCCATGCTTTTGGGCCCAAGAAGACTATGTTGCTGCAGGTATAGATAAGGGCAAGCACCCTTCTAGTTTAGGTTCTTGATTACACTGGAATTGGAGAGCATGGGACCAAGCCATGGCTTGGGATGATGAGGAGTTTACCGTGTTTTATTTTGCACTTTGTTTTTCAGTTTTACTTCAGCACGTTGGTTTGTCTACTTCTTTTCATAGTCATATGTACCATGTTGCATCTTTATTATTTTTTACATTGCTTCCGCTGTTGAGTTCAGTTGTTGTATGCTGTTTTCTATTTCCACTATTGTTTCTGGTTGTTCTTCCGCTGTATACTTACCGAATGAGGGCATAGTTTTTCCCACTTACTCACCAAGGACCCCGCTTCTAGTCGTCATCCTTTGGCATTTGGGGAAACGAGCTTGAGGTCATGTGGCGAACCGGGTACGGGGAACCAGCCCGGGATCCAGATTCGGGTCGTTACAAAATGGTATCAAAGGAGTTCTTTTCTCTTGCCTTACTATTTAGAGACTTTATCCAGGGATAGGAGGTATTCGGTACTTGGTATTAAGCTGTGCTTAGGAGTAGCTAACCCATGTACAGGGAAAATCCATACTACCTCGTTAATTGTAGTTTGCTAATTTTGAGATTTTACGATTGATATGACTTCACCTAGAGTGATTCACATGGCTTGTGCTATTATTTTTTGATATTTCGATTCTATTTCTGTCACAACCTGATGAGATGAGGGTATTCCATCTCACGCATCATATAGGCACTTGTAGAATCACATGCCATGCATTCTTTCCATGACATCTAGGGTGCATTAGCGATTTCATGCTGTTGTGATAGACTTCCTGTAGATTATCCATGCTGTTGTGATAGATGCTTGATAGAATCCCCGCTATTATATTAGAGATCTATTGTTTTTACATGTATGTGACTGTAGGAGATTCCATGCTTTGATTTGTGGGGAGTATGGGCCCTCAAAAATCGGAATTTAGCACCTCTTTGCCTTGTTTTAGTGTTTCCGGGGTTCTGTGCAGTTTCTGAGCAACTGCCCAAAAAAACCAAGAATACACGGTGTGTACATTTGGATACATGACGTGTAGTTTTCAGGCCATGTCACTGACCGTGTGAGAAGAACACGGTGTCGTGAAAGTAACTTTAGGAACACGCCGTGTATGGTAGGTACATGCCGTGTAGTAATGAGCCGTGTACCCGGCCGTGTCACTAACAACATGGGTCGGGGAAGCTCGAGTGGCACACGCCGTGTTGTAACAGAACACGCCGTGTAGTCCCTTCTAGGTACCCGGCCGTGTCAAGAACAACACAGGTCGGTGTGACCTTCTCTCAGACACGCCGTGTTGCTTTTGGAGCACGCCGTGTAGTCTTGCCAAGTACCCGACCGTGTCATGAACAACACGGGATGATGTCACCATGCCTATACACGCCGTGTTTGTTCAGAGCACTCCGTGTAAGGTTCAGCTGTGTAGACGGCCATGTGTTTAACAACACGGGTCACCAAAGCTTTGTCCACTACACGCCGTGTCCGCAGGGAACACACCGTGTAGTCTTAGTTTAAGAAAACCGTGCGGGTTAGCTGTGTAAGGGACTCGGGCAGGGGAACAGTTTTCTAGTACACTCCATATGTGGGGTCAACACGCCGTGTGGTTTGAGGTGTACACAACATTTGGGGCAAGAGTACACGCCCATGTCAGTGGCTTGAGAAGACACACCGTGTAGATTATATACACGTCTTGTAGTCGAGTCTTGTAAACTTGTGTGTTTTCCTTTCCCTGTTTCTGTTTTTTACTCTTGTGTTCTCTATCCTTGTTTTCCTGATCTAAGGTGTGCTTTTGATCTTTCAAAGATATGCCTCCGAGACGTCCTCCAGTCGTATGTCTATCGTCAGGCAGTGATCAGACGCCAGACAGGGCTGATCAGGGACTTCCTGCCGATCCTCCAGTCGGGCCAGCCTTGGCACTGACTGTTATACCAGTTGCAGGCACTGATTCACAGTTTAGGGAAGGTTTCATGAGGATGATGCAGGCCTTCCAGGGAGCTCCACCTCCTTCCATGACTATGGAAGATCTGACTCAAGTGTTTCAGCAGTAGCATCCTCCCACATTCTCAGGGGAAGGAGGACCTCAGGCTGCAGAGTCATGGCTGGAAGCCATGTTGACTATCTTCAAGAATCTGGAGATACTCCAAAGAGGCGGGTCAATCTCGCTACCTACATGCTACGAGACTCCGCTAAGAGGTGGTGGGACATGATCTCACAGGCGTGTCATCAGCAGGATATGGCTTGGGAGGAGTTCCAGTGCGTGTTCTATGACTACTTTTATCCGGAGACCCTGAGGTCCAACCAAGCCTGGGAGTTCATGAGCTTAGAGAAGGGTAATCTTTATGTCATTGAATATTCCTCTCACTTCACCGAGATGCAGTGTTTCACACCCCTTTGGGATGGAAGTGGGGTGTTCTTAGGAAGGAAGTCTGAGGATTGTCTCAGGAGGGAGATCCGCTCACAGGTGAACATCTTCTAGCTGACTTCCATCACTTCCATCGTCAACCAGGCACTGATTGCGGAGCGCAATATGAGAGACTCTAGAGCTGCAAGCCGGGGCGGTTCTACTTCCAGAGCTAGATTTTTTCCAGATAAAATCAAGAAGCGCCGTACATAGTGTACGCGCGGTGACCCGAGGAACTGTGATGCATCGTCAGGTAGCCAGGTGACATGCTACCAGTGTGGCCGGTCAGGGTACACGAGGCCGCAGTGCTAGAGGGACCCCGTGGAGTGCTGATCTTGCAGCTAGATGGGTCACCTTCAACATTTCTGCCAGGTTTTCTCACTAGCAGCTGCTGACCGGGGTTCTTCCATGACTCCTCATTCAGGAGAAGCACAACCAGTTTATCACCAGTCGGGGAACTGGAGTTATTCCGTTTGTTTGGGCTGAGGTGGAGGTCAAGGCCGTGGCGGTCAGCCACCAGTCCCTTAGCACTAGCAAAGAGGTTCAGCTCAGAGTGGTCATCCAGGGGCCCAGGGCCGCAGGGCAGGCCATCCATTCGTCGTGGAGAAGATTTATCTGAATCATGACCCCGACCCTTCTACAGTTTGAGGTACGATCTTAGTAGCCTTAGTTTTATCTTCATCCGTTTTCGATACTGGTGCTACACATAGAATTATCTCCTTTGAAATCATGGAGAGCCTTGGGTTCTACATATTTTCTTCTGCCGACTCGTTGACACTAGACACACCTTTGGGGAAAAGGAAATCTAGTGTACGCCAGTGTAGAGAGTGCCCTCTCGAGGTTGCATGGTATAGTTTCTTTATGGGACCTCAATTTCCTAGAGATGATAGGCTATGATTTCATCCTCGGGATGGACTGGTTGGTTCCCTTCTATGCAGTCATCTATTGTTATCGCCGTAGAGTGAGTTTCGTTTCACCAGAGGGTGAGTCTTTTCTTCATAGAGGCGAATGGGATGTTCAGACGATTCGAGCAAGGCTCGAGCATCATGGGCTAGGAAAGGTGACGGACCAGATTGCTAGTCTTTATCTGGACGATCAGGGGACTTCGCAGTTGGAATTTCCTCTAGTGGTGGATCGTTTCAAGGACGTTTTTCCAGAGGACTTTTTGGGTTTGACTCCAGAGCGTGAGGTATACTTTTCTATTGTTCTCGTGCCAGGAGAATCACCCGTGTCCATTCCTCCTTATAGTATGTCTACACTTGAGTTGTAGGAGCTCAAGAAGCAGTTGGAAGAGTTGCATCCAAAGGGTTTCATCCAACCCAGTACTTCTCCTTGGGGTTCGCCTATCCTGTTTGCGAAGAAGGCAGACGGTACCCTTCAGCTTTGTGTGGATTATCTGAAGCTGAACCAGTTGACAATCAAGAACTGATTTCCCTTACCGAGGATCGATGACCTCTTTGATCAGCTTCGAGAGCCCGGGTGTTCTCGAAGATCGAATTGAGGTCCGGTTATCATCATTTTTGCGTTAGACCATCAGATATACCTCTGACGGCCTTCAGGAGCAGGTATGGTCTCTACGAGTATGCAGTCATGTCGTTCGGTCTCACGAACGTGCCAGCAGTTTTCATGGCACTGATGAACCGAGTATTCCATCATTACCTGGGATCTTTCGTCGTGGACTTTGTAGACGATATCATGGTGTACTATCACACTCGACAAGACCATGACACACATCTTGAGATCGTTCTGAGTACACTAAGGGAGCATATACTTTATGCTAAACTCTCAAAGTGCCACTTCTGGATGGATCAGATTCACTTTTTGGGTAAATTCATCTCAGAGGCAGGAGTATCTGTGGACCCGTAGAAAGTGAGAGCTGTAGTTTCATGGGAGGATCTGAAGAACATCATTGAGGTAAGGAGCTTCCTAGGGCAGGCTGGATACTACAGACGCTTCATTCAGGACTTTCCTTGTCTGGCAGCACCTTTTACAGGTCTGACCAAGAAGGGGGCGAAGTTCTTATTGTCATATTCTTGTGATTCATCCTTTCAGGAGCTAAAAGGGAGGTTAACATCAGCACCGATACTAGTCATTCCAGATCTAGGCAAGAGCTACACAGTTTACTGTGAATCTTTAGGTATCGGGTTGGGAGTTGTGCTTATGCAGGGAGATGAAGTCGTTGCGTATGGCTCTCGGTAGTTGATGCCAAATGAGAGGAACTACCCGACACACGATCTGGAGTTGGCAGCTGTTGTCCATGCCCTATACTGTTGGAGACACTGCCGGCTGGGAGAGCACTTTGTGGTCTTCACCGACTATAAGAGTCTCACGTATATCTTCACTCAGTATGAACTGAATCTGATACAACACAGGTGGGTCGAGTATCTTCAGTTTTTTGACTTCGATCTTGCCTATACACCAGGAAAGGGAAACGCAGTGGCAGATGCGTTGAGCAAGAGAAATCAGGTTCAGGCGGTCCAAGAAGGCCAACAGTGAGTGGTATCTGATGGTTCTATTCTCTGAGATGCATCTAGAGGTGCACGAAATACAGGGACAGACTTTACTTTCCTCTATATCTGTTACCTCGACACTACTTGATCGGGTACAGATAAGGCATCTATCAGAATCAGAAGGATTAGTCCTGTGGGAGGGTGTGTCAGGAGAGGACCCTCTTCCAAGATGGATAGTGAGTGAGGACGAGATCTTGTGTTTCCAGGGACGCGTATGGGTGCCAGCAGACATAACCGAGGAGCTGATGCAGGATTTTAATTCCGCTGTTTGGGAAGTTCATCCTGGTGTCACCAAGATGTATCGGGATCTTGATCGCCAGTACTGGTGGCTAGGTATGAAGAATGATGTTGCTAGTTTTGTCATGAGATGTTCTACTTGTTATTAGGTAAAAGCAGAGCATTAGTGACCAGTAGGCCTTTTACAATAGTTACTCATTCCAGAGTGGAAGTGGAACGATGTTGCGATGGACTTCGTGACAGGGTTACCGAGATCACCTCAGAAAAATGATGATTTTTGGGTTCTCGTTGACAGGCTCACGAAGGTTTTCCACTTCTTGCCGATCAAGGAGACCTTTATTGTCGATGATCTGGGACGACTTTACATCCGAGAGATCGTTTGTCTGCATGGAGTTCCACACTCCATTGTTTCAGACAGGGATGCGCGCTTTACTTCTCAGTTCTAGTAAGGGCTTCTGAAGGCCTTGGGTACACAGGTACTTTTAAGTACAGCGTACCATCCCCAGACTGATGGCCAGTCCGAGCACACGATCTAGGTGGTTAAGGATATGCTCCGAGCTTGAATCCTAGACATTGGTGGTTTTTGGGAGAAGCATATTCCTCTGGTAGAGTTCTACTATAACAACAGTTTCTAGGGGACCATTCAGATGGAACCATACGAGGCTTTGTAATGTAGGCCATGCCAATCACCCTTGTGCTGGCTGGAGACAAGAGAAACAGCTTTTCTAGGACCTCGTCTTGTTCATGAGGCCTTAGAGAAGATAGAGCTGATTCAGAATAGGATGGATACAACACAGTCTCGACAGAAGTCTTATGTTGATCAGTGGAGACGACCTCTGGAGTTCGAGGTCGGGGATCATGTTTTCCTGCGTGTCGCACTGAGGTTGGGACACAAGAGGATTCAGAGATAGGGTAAGCTTTCAATGCAGTATGTTGGGCCGTTTGAGGTCTTAGAGAGAGTGGTGACGGTCGCCTATCAGTTGTAGCTACCTCAGAGGTATCGGGCCATTCACGATGTCTTCCACGTCTCTCAGCTCTGATGCTACTTTTCAGATCCATCTCATGTCTTTCAACCTAAGGAGGTTGAGCTTGAAGCAGATGCATCACTTAAGGAGAATCCTATCTGGATAGTCGATCGTAGTATGAAGGTTCTCCATGGGCGGCATGTTCCTCTGGTATGGGTGCTATGGTAGCATAGGCGAGTATAGAACGAGACTTGGGAAAGGGAGGCCGATGTACGATCGTAGTGGCCGGAGCTGTTCGGGGATTCTTCTTCTATGCCACGTTCGGGAAATTCGGGGACAAATTTCTTTAAGGGGGGAAGTTTTTAAGAACCCAGATCTTCGTTTTAGGTGTGTTTTCCTTTTTCTGGAGTTTTTAAGAAAAATGAACTTTCTGTAAGTTTTCGAAGTACACACCATGTACTTTCTGAGTACACACCGTGTACTCTTCTCCGGCTCGAAGCTGTGTGCTGGCCGTGCCCGGGCCACACACACGGTGTGTAAGGGTGATGTGGAGGCTGATTTTCGTGGAGTACGGAAATGACCCAGTACATGCTGTGTACTCTAAAAGTACACGCCGTGTAATTTCTTTTTTTTTCACTAAATGAACTGGGGTTGATCCTGACGCACAGAAACACATCCTTCTAGGATCAGTTCGTCCGAGAGCGACCCGTACGGCCGGATCTTCGATGATCTGCCGACTCTTTATCCATTCTGTGATTCGAGCACGGTCGATTGCATTAGAATCGCAGCAATAAGATCTTCCTCTTGCTTGATCTTTGTTTCTGATTCCTCCTCATTTTCATGTTATCGTGGGTTGAGCGTCTTGTGAGTTTTCTTAGATCTACGACATTTTAAGGGGAATCTTTCATCTCTGTTCACGTATATCGATCTCCTAGGATCGAGGTAGGTGGTTTGTGCCATTCTGATTAAAGTCGATGAGTATTTTGTGCAAATTCCACAAATTCCCTTGGGTGGGGAATTGTGGGTAACCTGTTTTTCCCCTGCTGTTTCCTGCTTTGGTTGATTTCTATAGTAGAGGTTTATGCTTGTGAGTAGAGTAATTTATTTTGTGCTCAGGTTGCTTTGCCATGCCTGTTGTACTATATAGCATTTTCCGGTTTCCATTCCTAGTTGTAGGATAGTGGAACTATTTCTTTGTATTACCGTTGAGCCTTAGAATAGTAGCTAAGTAGTTCTTGAGGTTTACATGGACGTTGCACGTGCGCTGAGCATGTTTCTTTCACACAGGACTGTGAGAACCTAGTCTAATATACCATAGGAAGAATAAACGTAAGGTATTCTCTAAAGTGTCTTTTAATACGATGCGAGACCACAAGTGGAATTGATGATGACTGCTTCCTCAGAGAGTCTATAGTTCCTCAACGTGGGCCACATGGGGAATGAGACGTTGAGTGCTTCCCCGGAGATCCTTCAGCACGATACGAGACTATAGGGGGAATTGACGGTGAGTGCTTCCTCAGAGAGTCTATTAATTTCATAGCTAAACTAGAGGGGTGAGACTGTGTGTGCCTCCTAGTGGGCTGCTAGTACTTGGGTTGAACCATAAGGGTTAGGCTGAGAGAGCTAACCAGAGGACTACCTGTTTTCTTCCTGTTGCTAGTTGCTTACTTGTGTACTTTATTTGTTAGAACTGCGGATTGTAGCTATTGTGTGAATTAATATTTAATGATTTCTACACTTTTACTTGCCTTGTATTCATTAAATGTTAGGCGCAAATCTTTGGGTGATTTCCTACTGGGATTGTATCTCACACCCTAATTGGGCCATGCTTTTGGGCCCAAGCAGACTATGTTGCTGCAGGTATAGATAAGGGCAAGCTCCCTTCTACTTCAGGATCTTGATTGCACTGTAATTGGAGAGCATGGGACCAAGCCGTGGCTTGCGATGCTGGGGAGTTTACTTTGTTTTCTTTTGAACATTATTTTTCAATTGTACTTCAGCACGTTGGTTTGTTTACTGCTTTTCATAGACATATGTACAATGTTTCATCATCATTATTTTATACATTGCTTCCAATGTTCAGTTTAGTTGTTGTATGTTGTTTATTGTTTCCACTGTTGTGTATGGTGGTTCTTCCGCTGTATACTTACCGAATGAGGGCATAGTTTCCCCCACCGAATCACCAAGGTACTCGCTTCTAGTCAGTATCCTCTGGTGTTTGGGGAAACACACTTGAGGTCATGTGGAGAACCGGGTACGGGGCACCAGCCCGAGCTCTGGATTTGGGTCGTTACATATATGATGACCCATTTGACCATAGTTGACCTACCAAAGTCATTTTGGTCATATAAACTGAACATGTTCAAAACACCCATTGTAAAATTAATTGTTTAATTTGTTTTTAGAAAACATTTTTAAGTGAATTAAAAGTAATGATAAACAATAAAATGTTCTAATATAATTCAATAATTAACATAAGTTTATTATTCAAGAATATAAAAACCCACATGGTATGCCAGACACAAGGTAAAGTGTTTAATCTTAATTTACATTTCTTTTACACTTAATTGTTTTTATATACCTAGTGTCTTTTATAAGATATATATACATTATCATTGACATGTTATACCATTAATATAATTTATTTTATGATATTAAATTTTTTATTGATGTTATTCGTTCACGGATCACATGATTAAAAAGTTACTCAAGTTGTATGGGATTCTTGTCTCGCTTTTACTATTGCGAGTCATACATCATAATCATCACTTATTTCTTTTGGGTGGTGTATCTACTACCATTTTGAAATATTATATAATTTTTTATTTATCTTAATGGAATTTAAATTTTTTTATTTAATGATTATTATTTCATGGGTTTTATGGTTTCAAAGCTACTAAAGTAGTAATGGTCTTTTTTTTACAATATGCCTTCTTCGATACAATTGATATGTAATAAACCTTTCATATTTTTGAGGAGTATATACTTCCACTTTAAAATATTATATAATGAATCTCATTATTCTCATGATATTATATGTTTCGTTGGTTTTCATTCCATTCATGGGGTTAAAGGTTCAAATGTTTCAGTGTGGTATAAGATGATCTGGAATGTTTACATATTATTTTCCTAAAAAATTATTTAATGATCTTTTAGTGTCATTTAAATTAATAAACATTAACAACCGTTGTTGTTACCTAACATATACTGAGAAAATTTTTCATTAATACCATCATGATTCATTCAATGAAATAATAATAATTATTTAATATAGATTTTCTTGAAACCTATTTATTTTTAATGGTTTGGTTATATCCTAAAGATATTTTTGTGAAACCCATTTCATTTTTATGGGTTTATTATGTCCTGAATAAATTTTTATGGAAACTATTTCTTTTCAATGGGTTACACATGTTTTAAAGAGATTGTTATTTTACTAATTTATTTTCCATGGGTTAATCATTTTTAAATGATATTTTAATTTAATAAATTTCATTTACATGGGATAATAATGTTTCGAAGAGATTTTATTGGAACACATTTCACTTACATGGGTTAATCATGATTCAAAGATATTGTATTGGAACCTATTTATTTTCCATGGGTAAATCATGTATAAAATATATTCATTTGGATTGCATTTCATTTCCATGGTCAAATCCTATTTCAAAGAGATTATTTTGGAACCAATTTCTTTTAAATGTGTTAATCGTGTTTCAAAGAGATTGAAGTGGAACCTGTTTCCTTTTCATGTGATAATAATTTTTTGAAAAGAAAAAATTTTATTTAAATGAGTTTTGATTAATTATTTATGTATTCTATTCTTGGACATTATAAATTAAGGGTGAATGCAAATAGAACAGGGTTAGCCCATAATAGCTTATATTATGTGTAACACCCCGAGATTTTATGAAAAATATTCTTTTTAATTTCATTAATGTCTTGTGTTATACGCTACACCAAAAGGAGCTTTCACAACACACATCTCTGACCTGGCTTGAATTACACGCAATCGCGACCTTCCACGATAGCGTGTGTTGTACGCAACACCAAGTTTCGTTAAACAACGATATGCTATTAAGATATTATTAATACTAGCCGTTATGAATAGTAATAACCACTTTTTAAAATTTTGTAAATTTTATTTTTCAAAATGGACTTCATTTATGGATTCAGAGTATCGAATTTAGCCTAAGGTTAAATTTTGGTACTTTTCGGATAACTTTCATATTCTGATGAATAGTGAAAATTACTAAATTTTAATTAAAAACAACTTTTTTTAATCGAAATAATTAATAGTGATAAACTATTAATTTGAGTGGTTCTAAAGTATATTTAGAATATATTTTTTACAATTTAATACAATGTTTGTCATTGGATGTAATTTCACATTTAAACCAGTTATAAACAAGTGTCAATCTTTTGATAGTTATTATCTCTTAAAAACATGCTATTTGTTGTGACAGCGGAAATTAATTATAAAATTAATTAATGAAACTTATATGTTGGGAATTTTGTAAAATAGAAATCTTTTTTGAATTCGGAATATCAATTATAGCTTAGGGTGAAATTTTGGCATTTTTCTGAAAAACTTCAATTTTTGATGAATAGTGAAACCACTAAGTGGTAGGTTAAAAACTGAATTTTGAATAAAACTTATGTTTACCGCTTCTGTGAATGAAATTTCGAAAATTCGACAGACACGGTTGATATCAGTAAGTAAAATGTGGTTCAATGAGATAAAAATAATTTTTTGGTGAATAGTAATTTTTTACTTTTTTTACCGTGATTAATAGTAAATAGGGTAACTAAGGGTAAATATGATATTACTATTACCCTAACACATGTCCTAATTCTATTGGATAAGTGTAATTCGACCAAAAACAACCTTATGAATATAATATGACCATTTAGGTCCACTTGGATTAGATTATGACATTAAATATTTTTTTATTTAATGAATAGTTAAAATAGTTAAAATCAAAGTTTAATAACTAAAACATTTTTAATATGGTGTTATACATAAGATAAATTCTACTATAAATATTTATTAGAAAGCTAAAAAGATTTCCTATATAATGGTATTTTATTTGTAATTTTTAGACATTAAATAATTTAATTTATTTATGACACAATGATGATGTAGTAATTATCTTATTAATGAAATATTGACATAATTGATGTTATAAACAACAAACTAAATGTAATTTGAGACTTTTTATGAATTACACTAATTTTATAGGTTACTATTATATATTATTGTTGATTTAATAAACTTGGTTCGAACATATAATTCTGTTATGACTTTCACAAAAATCATATATCAAATAGTGTCAAAATTGACACAAAATAGTTGTTAAATCAAATATTATATTATTAATTGTTATTTTATTCCTAAAAATATAAGGTTCAGAAAAATGACTTAGATAAGGATATATATATTAATAATAAACAATTTGGGGTTCGTATGGCATGTTATAGTAAGTGTATTAACCATATAGTGTAAGAAAACAAAAAGACACGGTAAAAGTTAAATTATTTAACTTAGAGATAAATCTAATTGATAAAGTTAAAATAATAACCTAAACTTGTCTAAATCCTATTGGTTGATAGGATTTATACCCATCCCCACTTTATCTTCGAAATAAGACCCTTTGGAACCATTATAAATCGTTTTTGACTTTAATATAAAATAATATTTTGAGATATTCCCAAGGTGCCCCTCTCCTCCCTTATAAAAGGACACCACCTCCCCCTCGTCCTCACACCAATTTGAGCACTCATGCTCGGCCAACCCCTGCCCAAATCCCTTATCCACTTCCCTAGAATAATCCTAGAGGTCCTGGTCTTCTTCAAAGACCAATATTAGTTCCCTAAGTGGAGGATTCAAAGAGGCGTTTCAAAGAAGAGGTAATATCCATTACCGATCTTTTCAATTTATTTCTTCTTCAACTTCTTCTTCTTTAGTTGTTTCATGACAAAGTAATAACATAAGTATTAATTACATAATGATATGTTATTATAAATTTGAAACAACCCTAATTCACCTTCTATCAATCCTACGGAAAAATTAAATCACCGCGTGTGCGTACGTACGGAATACCGTCTCCACGCCGTGGTGTAATCTATTTTCCACCACCACCTTAATAGGATGGGTATAATGGTTTAATGAGTAACTATATATGATTATTATAAAGTGATATTGATACTGAAATAGTCTACATACACTTCAACACAATTCCACGACCATGGGAACGATATCATCGCTCGGGCGTACGTACGGACTACCGTCTCCACGACGCGATGAGATTCATTATCAATGATTAACCATTCATGAATGATTATAAAGTATATATAAGAAATAATAATGAAATATATGACATTATAAAGCTACTGTATTTATGTATATATGTATGTCATCTACTTAATTCCAGTCAACTCGATAAGGAAACAAAAACAGCGTTCATGCGTACGTACGACCTATCGTCTCCATGAACGGTGTGTTTCATTTCATTTATCTATCAATTATATATATATATACTGAATATATATGATATATAAATCATGTTTTATATTCTGGAAGTATGTAAATCATGATATAAGTAATAATAATGTCAAGAACAACAAGTCCAAACACCTACGGTAAATGAAACGATTTTACCCAAAACGCTTCTTTAACAAGGAATTTACAAAAGAACAGGTAATATAAAGTCATAAGTGAACCATATATGATATAATAACAACGAATACGATTATGTAATAATTTAATGACATTATTTAAATCATTATACAGGAGGTTCGGACACTTACGAAGCAAATCGGACTTAAGGTAAGGGAAATATCACAATCTAATTTTTATCCGAGATTGTTTATACTTTGGTATTTACTGGTGTGTATTTTATCATCCACATCCATGATTCCTCAATATGTAATATTTATATCCTTATACAATAGTTTATATCCAATTTTACCCTTCTGTGTGTTTTTAGTAAAAGATATGAAAGGAATCTTTTGTCATTTTTCGTACGAGGTACTTTTTGACTTTTTCGACAAAAGTACGAGAAGAATGTTTTTTTTAACTTAAACGGAACGAATGGATTTTTACGGTGTTATAAACCCTTATTTTCATAAAGCTTCCTCCAAAAGATTTCATTACTATTTTCAATAAAATCTCTTTCTTTTAAAATTGCATGATGTTTTGTGAAAAGAAATTGATTTTGAAGAAGAAAGGATATTTTCCTCAAGAATTCATTTCAAGTGTTTTATCAAAATTATTTTCCATCTAAGATAATAAAGGGTTCTTTTTCTATCCATAATTTTACATTGATTTGACTATTTTGTGATGGAATTATGTTTATGAATTCCTTTATCTTATATGAATGGTTTTATGATGTCATGTTGTTTAAGAATCCCATTTTTATTACATGGGTTATGCAATGATGTACGATTTATGATTTTGTGGCACACATAAGAATGGTATAATTATGAGATGGGTGGGACCTATATCTCCCTCCAATGCATTGGGTAAAGATTTTATCTCTCATGAGATAGACATGGATGGAATGGTAGGTTATACCGGTTCTGTGAAACAGGACTGAAACGAGGGTGACTCGGTTCAGAAAGGGACTTTGTCCACTAAGATAGTCTTGGAAATATGTCTTGACTAATATGATATGATTCTCTATGATTATATGTGTATGCCACAAAGTTTCATGTTTTAAGTTATGATTATTGGGATTTCATTTCACTATTATGATTTATCCCATGTTATGAAATTACGCTCTCTTTTGGAGGTTATGATTTCCAAAATGTTATGTTCTTATTAATATGATGTGATTGATTTTTGTTTTTTTTTACCCTTACTGAGAATTTGAGCTCACCCTTTTTATGTTTTCTTTTCCCCCGGATATAGAGAAAGTTTTTAGGTAAAAAAAATAAGGAAGATCTTTATGGGAGATGTCGAAGATCTTTCACCACGATTAGAAGATTATATTCTGAGTTTCCAAAGACACTAAACTATTACGATCCTTGTGTGTGTGTTTTTGTAATTTACTAAGTATTCCTCAAAAGTAATGTAATGTCCATGTACGTCAGGCTTCGGGTCTCTACAGTTGGTATCAGAGGAAAGGTTTAGTCAACCTTTGGAAACTAGGATGCGAAAGCATTAGTGAGATCCCTAGAGATATTTCTAAGGTATGTCTAGGGATGTCCCTAAGGATAAGTATATGTATAGGATATAGTCCTAGAACTATGGTAATGATATTAGATTAAACCAAAGATGTTAGATATTGACGTTACTCCCCCTTTATTATGATTTTTGCCTCTCATACTATCCTTTTTGGGTTTTAGAAAATGGCTGGAAATAAGTTGATTCACGATAATGGAGGATATGATGGACAATGGAATGATATTATTCCTGAGCAAACAAATGAAATGGGATTTGGAAATCCAAACATCATTATTATGCCGAATCAGAAATCTCATAATATGATCAATAAAGTAAAATTTGGTAAGTTTCCTGACTCGGCTAATAAGAGAAAGATGGAGTTTCATGATGATCATAGAGGAAAGAAAGTTCAATTTCCCCTATGTAAATCATGTGGGAAGAGGCATCAAGGAGAATGTTTCAAAGGAACTGGAAGATGCTTTGGGTGTGGAAAAGAAGGACACAAAGCCAGTAAGTGTAAAGGAAAAGGTTCAGTTAACACCAGGGATGAGGATAATGGTATTGCTACGACATCAGCAATGGTTAAATGTTTTAAATGTGGAATGTACGGGCATTATGCAAACCAATTCCCTAAGGGAAAGTCTTAGGAAGAGAATCAGTATGGTCGTATGGGTAGTATTTATGTTGATGATGATGATGAGACTACAAATGATATTTGATATGAAAGAATTGTTGAAGCTCGGTCAATGGTTTAAGAATGTAGTGGAATGATTACATGTTTATCATGTTTAATGTTGTAGAAGTAATCTCATGGTACTATGGAATAAAGAGACATCTAAGGATTGTTACACTGTTTCCTTTCCTTGAGTTTTGAAAGTGTATGATTAATGTTACCAGTATCCATGAAAGGTTATTCAGATATTTTTGGAATGTAGATGATATGCGCATAATGAAGGGATAAGGAGAAAATTAAATGTTTGATAGTATTCATGAGCTCATGACTGATATAAGGAGAAGGTTATATCATGGTTTGAGTATATAGAATTTTGAGGATTTTGGTATGTGGAAAGAGTTAACTTTTAACAGCACTCATGTTTTCAATAAGGTTCAATGGGTATTCAAGAGAGTACATGATTAAGGCCTGTGAATGTTTGGAATGTGACCAATAAGATATATCTTATGATATATGGGGATAAACGATGGTATTAAATCTGTGAGAGTGGACTGCAGTATTATGGATAAGCCTAAAGATTGGAATGGATTATGTTGGACATAAGTTAGTATTGTTTGTTTTTCGATATTATTGATGGGATGTTATAGTAATATAGTTTTAGAAAAAGGACAACCTGCAGGATGGGCAACAACCCATTGCGTCAGACAAGGATGTGGGAATCGAACCCACAACCGAAGTGCAACTGGCCTTTATCGCCTACCACTGACCTACAGGAAGTCCCTGTTTAGTAGAAACTAGTTTTATTATATTAAGCAGTATGATATATGAAGTATATGTCCATTTTAGGAACCATATATGATTAATCTCACTATAGAATGACTTATTCTAACCTTTTGTTTGAGACAGATGGAATGACCCGTCATTCTATCACATGATCTGCTAACACTTCATGAATAACAAATTCAACTTCATTTATTTAAGAGATGGAGTGGAAATTGTTCAAGGCACGAACAACAGTGAGA
This sequence comes from Viscum album, assembly GCA_963277665.1. Classification (NCBI taxonomy): domain Eukaryota; kingdom Viridiplantae; phylum Streptophyta; class Magnoliopsida; order Santalales; family Viscaceae; genus Viscum; species Viscum album. Next base: position 860,173,720 of record OY728137.1, on the reverse strand, counting down.
ATGTACCAAAATAAAGTAAGTATTTATTCTAATTCAAATTCTTCAACTTTAGGGAAACGATATTGAAAACCAAAAATGTTGTCCTAGTGCTCTTATATCTGATTAATCAGATGGTACCTTAAATTGTCAAAAATTTATGGATTTGTGATTGCTAGCTTTTCCATAGCCATGTTCTCTACCACTCTCCATCAGAACATGATGGTTAGATTTCTCTTCCATATCCATATTTTCACCTATGTGGAAACCCAGTGATTAGTTTATTTGGGTAACCATTACGTTTCATACTTTTGTTTTTAAAGATTGGTTTTGGTATTACTTTTTACAATGTGGGTTTCGATTAAAGAAACTTTCGAATAGTAAACCATTTATAACCCCGACGAATTTCGAGGACGAAATTCATTTTAAGGGGGGTAGAATGTAACACCCCGAGATTTTATGAAAAATATTCTTTTTAATTTCATTAATGTATTGTGTTATACGCTACACCAAAAAGATCTTTCACAACACACATCTCTGACCTTTCTTGAATTACACGCAATCGCGACCTTCCACGATAGCGTGTGTTGTACACAACACCAAGTTTCGTTAAACAACGATATGCTATTAAGATATTATTAAAACTAGCTGTTATGAATAGTAATAACCAATTTTTGAAATTTTGTAAATTTTATTTTTCAAAATGGACTTCATTTATGGATTCGGAGTATCGAATTTAGCCTAAGGTGAAATTTTGGTACTTTTCGGATAACTTTCATATTCTGATGAATAGTGAAAATTACTAAATTTTAATTAAAAACAACTTTTTTTAATCGAAATAATTAATAGTGATAAATTATTAATTTGAGTGGTTTTAAAGTATATTTAGAATATATTTTTTACAATTTAATACAATGTTGGTCATTGGATGTAATTTCACATTTAAACCAATTATAAACAAGTGTCAATCTTTTGATAGTTATTATCTCTTAAAAACACGCTATTTGTTGTGACAGCGGAAATTAATTATAAAATTAATTAATGCAACTTATATGTTGGGAATTTTATAAAATAGAAATCATTTTTGAATTCGGAATATCAATTATAGCTTAGGGTGAAATTTTGGCATTTTTCTGAAAAACTTCAATTTTTGATGAATAGTGAAACCACTAAGTGGTAGGTTAAAAACTGAATTTTGCATAAAACTTAATTTTGCCGCTTCTGTGAATGGAATTTCGAAAATCCGACAGACACGGTTGATATCAGTAAGTAAAATGTGGTTCAATGAGATAAAAATAATTTTTTGGTGAATAGTAACTTTTTACTTTTTTTACCGCGATTAATAGTAAATAGGGTAACTAAAGGTAAATATGATATTACTATTACCCTAACACATGTCCTAATTCTATTGGATAAGTGTAATTCGACCAAAAACAGCCTTATTAATATAATATGACCATTTAGGTCCACTTGGATTAGATTATTACATTTAATATTATTTTATTTAATGAATAGTTAAAATAGTTAAAATCAAAGTTTAATAAGTAAGTCATTTTTATTATGGGGTTATACATAAGATAAATTCGACTATAAATATTTATTAGAAAGATAAAAAGATTTACTATATAATGGTATTTTATTTGTAATTTTTAGACATTAAATAATTTAATTTATATATGACACAATGATGATGCAATAATTATCTTATTAATGAAATATTGACATAATTGATGTTATAAACACCCAAATAAATGTAATTTGAGACTTTTTATGAATTCCACTAATTTTCTAGGTTACTATGATATATTAGTGTTGATTTAATCAACTTTTTTCGAAAATATAATTCTGTTATGACTTTCACAAAAATCATATATCAAATAGTGTCAAAATTGACACAAAATAGTTTTTAAATCAAATATTATATTATTAACTGTTATTTTATTCCTAAAAACCTAAGGTTCGGCCAAATGACTTAGATAAGGATATATATATTAATAATAAAAAATTTGGGGTTCTTTTGGCATGTTATAGTAAGTGTATTAACCATATATTTTAAGAAAACAAAAAGACACGGTAAAAGTTAAATTATTTAACTTAGAGTTAAATCTAATTGATAAGGTTAAAATAATAACCTAAACTTGTCTAAATCCTATTGGTTGATATGATTTCGACCCATCCCCACTTTAGCTTCGAAATAAGACCCTTTAGAACCATTATAAACCTATTTTGACTTTAATATAAAATAATATTTTCAGATATTCCTAAGGTGCCCCTCTCCTCCCTTATAAAAGGACACCTCCTCCCCCTCCTCCTCACACCAATTTGAGCACTCAAGCTCGGACAAACCCTGCCAAAATCCCTTCTCCACTTCCCTAGAATAATCCTAGAGGTCCTGGTCTTCTTCAAAGACCAATCTTGGTTCCCTAAGTGGAGGATTCAAAGAGGCGTTTCAAAGAAGAGGTAATATCCATTACCGATCTTTTCAATTTCTTTCTTCGTCAACTTCTTCTTTTTAGTTGTTTAATGACAAAGTAATAACATAAATATTACTTACATACTGATATGTTATTATAAATATGAAACAACCCTAATTCACCTTCTATCAATCCTATGGAAAAATGAAATCACCGCGCGTGCGTACGTACGGAATACCGTCTCCACGCCGTGGTGTAATCTATTTTCCACCACCACCTTAATAGGATGGGTATAATGGTGTAATGAGTAACTATATATGATTATTATAAAGTGATATTGATACTGAAATAGTATACATACACTTCAACACAATTCCACGACCATGGGAATGATATCATCGCTCGTGCGTACGTACGGACTACCGTCTCCACGACGCGATGAGATTCATTCTCAATGATTAACCATTCATGAATGATTATAAAGTATATATAAGAAATAATAATGAAATATATGAAATTATAAAGCTACTGGATTTATGTATATATGTATGTCATCTACTTAATTCCAGTCAACTCGATAAGGAAACGAAAACAGCGTTCATGCGTACGTACGGCCTACCGTCTCCATGAACGGTGTGTTTCATTTCATTTATCTATCTATTATATATATATATACTGAATATATATGATATATAAATCATGTTTTATATTCTGGATGTATGTAAATCATGATATAAGTAATAATAATTTCAAGAACAACAAGTCCAAACACCTACGATAAATGAAACGATTTTACCCAAAACGCTTCTTTAACATGGAATTTACAAAAGAACAGGTAATATAAAGTCATAAGTGAACCATATATGATATCATAACAACGAATACGATTCTGTAATAAGTTAATGACATTATTTAAATCATTATACAGGAGGTTCAGTCACTTACGAAGCAAATCAGACTTAAAGTAAGGGAAATATCACAATCTCATTTTAATCCGAGATTGTTTATACTTTGGTATTTACTGGTGTGTATTTTATCATCCACATCCATGTTTCCTCAATATGTAATATTTATAACCTTATACAATACTTTATATCCAATTTTACCCTTCGGTGTGTTTTTAGTAAAAGATATGAAAGGAATCTTTTGTCGTTTTTCGTACGAGGTACATTTTGACTTTTCCGACAAAAGTACGAGAAGAATGTTTTTTTAACTTAAACGGAACGAATGGATTTTTATGGTGTTATAAATCCTTATTTTCATGAATATTCCTCCAAAAGATTTCATGACTATTTTCATTAAAATCTCTTTCTTTTAAAATTGCATGATGTTTTGTGAAAAGAAATTGATTTTGAAGAAGAAATGATATTTTCCTCAAGAATTCATTTCAAGTGTTTTATCAAAATTATTTTCCATCTAAGATAATAAAGGGTTCTGTTTCTATCCATATTTTTACATTTATTTGACTATTTTGTGATGGAATTATGTTTCTGAATTCCTTTATCTTATATGAATGGTTTTATGATGTCATGTTGTTTAAGAATCCCATTTTTATTACATGGGTTATGCAATGATGTATGATTTATGATTTTGTGGCACACACAAGAATGGTATCATTATGAGATGGGTGGGACATATATCTCCCTCCAATGCATTGGGTAAAGATTTTATATCTCATGAGATAGACATGGCTGGAATGGTAGGTTATACCGGTTCAGTGAAACAAGACTGAAACGAGGGTGACTCGGTTCAGAAAGGGACTTTGTCCACTAAGATAGTCTTGGAAAAAAGTCTTGACTAATAAGATATGATTCTCTATGATTATGTGTGTATGCCACAAAGTTTAATGTTTTAAGTTATGATTACTGGGATTTCATTTCACTACTATGATTTATCCCATGTTATGAAATTACACACTCTTTTGTAGGTTATGATTTCCAAAATGTTATGTTCTTATGAATATGATGTGATTTATTTTTTTGTTTACCCTTACTGAGCATTTGATCTCACCCTTTTTATGTTTTCTTTTCCCTAGGATATAAAGAAAGGTTTTAGGTAAAAAAAATAAGGAATATCTTTATGGGATATGTTGAAGATCTTTCACCACGATTAGAAGATTATATTCCGAGTTTCCAAAGACACTAAACTATTACGATCCTTGTGTGTGTGTTTTTGTAATGTACTAAGTATTCCGCAAAAGTAATGTAATGTCCATGTAAATCAGGCTTCGGGTCTCTATATTATGTGTTCACCAAGATATTGCTATACATAGGGTACTATGGAGTAGAAAGTCAGGAATATTGGTTATTGAATTTTTTATGGATCTATAAGGGCTCAATGAGATGATTTTATAAGACACCATCATGTTTTATATATCATTTCCATGGGTTTATAATGTTTCTAATGATTGAGATTGATATCACATGGCTCATGATTGTTGAATATGACGACTCTTTACTTTTCTATGTTTTCATATTTGATGGTCTATGTATTTATGGGTATTAATATTTTTATTTTATACTCATACATTTTGATTATGTAATCATAATCTCATTATATTCTTATGCTCATTGATGATATTCATTTGTTAATGCTTACGTTTTCCCTTACTGAGCATTTGACCTCACCCTTCTTATGTTTCAATTTACCCTTGTTTTAAATAATTATTCTAACCAATTTATATATATAATGGATTTTTCAAGGATTATGTTGACTAACTATTTTAAATAAGAAGATATGGGTTAAATTTTAGATTATGTTCATCTTTTTGAACTAGTTGTTTATGAGTCCATGTTGATATGGATTATTTATATAGGTGTTATTCCTAATTATCTAACACTATAAACCTAAAAAGTTCATCCATAATTTATGTGATCCATATTTTCCTTTTGATGTTGTAATTTTTTGATGGAAAAATTTGAGTCAAAATTATCAAAAGAATAGTCTGAAATGAAATGATATGAATTTCAACATAGGATTCGGGAGTGTGAGTCCTAGGATATCCAGTTGGTATCAAAGGTCTATTTATATAAATTTGTAGATTAAGATGTTTTCTTATGATTTCATGTTAAGTGTAATTCCCACCATTATAGGACTATAATATTATGTTTTATCATATGTTTAAAGTATAAAGACACTACAATTAAGGTTTTAATGTAGTAAAAAATTTGTGGTTACCAATAAATTTTTTGGGACTTTTTATTGGGTTAAGGTATATGGTTCAATTTAATAATTCCTTTATTTTTATTTTTTAGAAATAAGTTTTAAGGTATTTATAACCATTAGGTTTTATATGATCTTCTATATTGAGGTAATTATTGGAACAAATTATAACCATTTGGTTTTATATGATAGTTGATATTGAGGAAATTATTGGAAATATATTACCATGTTCTAGCAATTATGGTTTTGGTTAATGTATTAATAATGTTGGAATATATTTAAAATACCTTTTATGGATATATGGTCCTTAAAAGTTGACTTTTTTTGCTTCAGGAATTAAATCATAATCTTGAATAGTCATCGTTTCGAGAAAAAATAGAATATTTTTTTGTGAAATTGTTTAGAGGAAGGAATAATTATCATAAATTAAGAACATTTCCTATTGGATTATATGGTATGATAATTATTTAACCATAAAAAAGGATCTTTAAATAATATGTTACCATATTTCTATCTTTTATGACAAAATCAATGAATTTTTCCACACCTATTTGGATTGTGGTTTTGTCATCATTGACTTCCTCTTGACATTGTTCTCTATCACTCTCTACTACTCAATGAGAATTAGTTTCCCCTTAAAAATCCATCTATTAATTTTCCCACAATCTTCTCCCTGTGTGGAATCCAACTTATGCATAACTTCATGTGACCTTTATGTTTCCAACATTCTTGTTTTTTAAGTTGATGTTTTGTTTACCCTTAGTATGATGTGGGATTAAAAAAATTAATTATAAAATCTTAATCCTTTGATTACTAGGATGAATTTTGAAGATGAAAATAATTTTAAGGTTAATAGGATATAAAATCCCAAGAGTTTATTAAAAATAATCTTTCAAATTATTCAAAATTATTCAATAGATTGTTTTACACACAATAAATAGTTTTCATTTTATCTCATGCAACACCAAGTTTATCGTGAAATGTATGAAACACAGAGTCTCATTGATTACTTATGTTACATTCAAGGATGAGACTTATTAGACACAAATATACTATGAAAAATATATATTTTAAAAAATATTTATCACATATCTATTGTTTGGTCAAAAATGAATGAGATTTACTAAATTTTAAAAATTATATTTAAAAAAGCTTATAAAATGTTTTTTAAATTTATCTAATAGATTTGATAGAAATAAGATAAGAAAAAATCTAGTTTTATGTTTAAAATTTTTTATATATTTAAGAGGTCATTTTACCACCTTTCAATGAAGAACATATTTTAATTAAATTTTTTGACACTTTTATAATTTTTATATGAAATAATAAACTTAATTTTTTAAATAGAAATATCAAAACATACTTTGGGTGAATTTTTGGTATTTTATTGAGAAGTTTTTTTTATGAATACAATAAAACAATGAATTTTAATTGAAAACAACCTTTTCATTTAATTTTTTTGATATATTTAAATAATAATTAAAATTGGTTTAAAGTATAATTATTTGAATTATACATCAATAAATCCAATTTGGGTCAATGGATTTAATTTCACATTTATATTGGGTAAAAAACCTATGAAACTTTTGAACTTTCCTCATTGAAAAACCCATTTTCCCGTAGAGTCTACGAGATTAATTTTAAATTAATTTATCCACATATACAAATTGAATTTGAAAAAATGGACATAGAAAAATTTAATCATTTTAATAATTTTATTATAATAGGATATAATTAGTTTTTGACCAAAAAAATTGTAAATTTAATTAAAATATATTACAATGATTAAGATAAAATTAAGTTTAATAAGGAATTAAACCTTAATCTTAATTGAAAAATTACCAAAAAACTTGTACAAAAGTCATTGGATGAAAATATAAAGATAATAACCCATATTGGTTTAATTTTTATGAGTTATTGGGACCCATTTTCATCAAAGTGACCCATATAGTAAGTTAAGGAAGAATAAAAAAGGTACCTTCTTAACCTTTAACATTTTTAATGCTTTAGAGTATGAAAGAAGCTACATAGCTTTAGTTATAAATATTATTTTGAAACATAAATGAGTTTTTTATCATGATAATTTTTCTATATTTTTTAATATGAAATAATTACAATAAAATCTTAACAAACACTAATACATATATTATTTAGTTAGTAATTAAATAATATAAATGATGCTAAAAACATGAAAATTAAAGTAAATGTAACGATTTTTTATTCCATTGTTTTTATAGAGAAATATATTATATTAAAACAATGTGAAATTAATCTATTTTATTTCCAATAGTGTTTTTATATTTTTAAATTAAAATAAAATAAATAATTCCAAAATTTACATTAATGTTATTTTATAATAAATTCCATTTTATTAAACGATTTAAAATTAATATAAATACTACAAATTTTTAAGTTAATTTGAAGTTTTAATAAATATCAAATTTTTTCTTTTAATTTACCAACTGGTCTTTCATAATTAACTTATTAAACTATAGATAGTAAAAACATTACTTGCACGATCATGGTAAAAGTAGTGTTTTTTCATGTTACATGCACTTGTTTTATAATTAGTTTCCAACACACGTGGTATTTATATTTTAAAAAATAGATATAATATTTAGAATTAAGTGGTTCTAGTTTTCTAATAATTTTTACTTTAATTTAACCTTAATTTATGAATTAAATAAGATAGAAAACTAGATACCTAAATGAAAAACCAAAATGAAAAATACAAGGAATCATATTTAATAAGGATGAAAATTATAAAAATGCACTTATTTTTCCATGTTAGAGATTTGTATCAACTTTAATTTTTCATTAATTCATAATTTTTTAATTTTATGGAACATGATTTAATAGATACCTACCAATAGTGTTTTCCATTTTATATTAACAATAATTCCACTACTCCTCCACTATAAAAAGAAATTAATTCCTACCCTTATTCACACCTCTCAAGCAACATTGTCTCATAAAAAATCTTCCAAAATAATATCCAAACATCCCTAAAATATACTAGAATGTCTGTCCTTTTAAATAAATAAAACCATGGAATCTCATTGGTGTAAACGTAAAAGAGTTACCTAGAAAGAAGTAACATTATTCAATGTGAATCTATGTTTTATTTGTTTCTCAAGACCTTAATTTCATGTTATTGCATGACTATAAAAAACAGTATCATAAATTTACTAAAATGTTTTATGTTAATGGATCAACCTAAACCTAAACACACATCAATCAAATGGGTAATGAATATACTGTTTGTGTATGAAGAACTACCACCTCATGAAATGATATTGTTCATTTTTCATTTACCACCTTTTATGGTTGAGTGTTTTGATTGAAAAATTGTTTCTATATGACATATATGATATTTATTATGTATTTATGATTTTGGAATTTTTATACAACACATAACGTTATTCATTCCATTTTGTGTAAATATGATAACTTTGTTTCTGGACATGTGGACTACCATCTCTCAAAGGGATGTGATATGTTCACAAATTACATGGAATGTATTAATAAAGTTTTTAATTAATCAAACCTGAAATAAATGAAATATATACGATATTAATGAAATAATTAAATTTATATAAATATAATATTTTATTATCATTATTACCCTTCTCAGACACTAAAAAAGTGATAATGTCATTCGTCGACTTGTGGACTACCACCTCCTCGACGTGATGTGCTTAATTTTACATCACAAGAATTTTATATATAAGTGTACATGAATAAGTAACATGGTATTTATGATATAATTATCATTATGGAATGATATATTGTTAAATAACTTTTTTTTATAAGGATCATTGAAAAATTGGAATGTTACTTATGGATACATATGGCCTACATTCTCTATGATTGTAACATTGGTTCATTTTTTATAACCATATTTTATGATTTGTTTTAAAAGTATAAATTATGTATAAATATTATAATTATGTAATAATCATTATTCCCAATATGTTTATTTAATTACCCCTTTGACCAAAATTTACCTACCATAGTCATTTTTGACATGTAAACTAAATATGGTCAAAATAACCAATGTAAACTTAATTGTTTAAGTAGTATTTTACAACATTGTAATAAGTAAAATAAAAGTAATTATACAAATGAAAAAGTTTAGGTATAAAGTATATAATTAACATAATTTTATTATTAAGGAATATTATGAAATACGTCACAATCCATACTCAAGGTAATGGGTATTATCTCAATTTACATTTCTTTGTGACTTAATTGTTTTTATGAACCTTGTTTCATTTATAAGGTGTATATACTACCTCATTGACATGTTATTTCCAAATTTTGATTTATTTCATGATATTAAAAGTTATCATTGATTTTATTCATTCATGTATCTCATTATATAAATGTTACTCATGTATTAAGGGTTTCCTGTCTATCTTTTACTTTCGTGAGGTGTACATCATAATCAAAACTTATTTCATTTATTTAGTATATCTAATACCCTTTTTGAAATATTATATAATTAATTATTTTATCTTTAAGGTATTTAAATGTATCATTAAATTGTTATTCATTCATGGGGGTTTTGGTATTGAAGTTACCAAATCGTTAATGGGATTTTGTCAAAATTTACCTTCTTGGAGAAATTTGATATATTATACACCTATATTATTTTATGATGTGTATATACTTATAACGTGGCATTTTATATCATGAATCTTTTTATTATAATGATATTATATGTTTCATTTTTTTTTATTCCGTTCCTGGTGTTAATGGTTCCATTATTTCAATACATTATGGGATGATTTGGAATGTCTAAATATTTTCTCCACAAAAATGATTTATTGGAATTTCAACACAATTTAAATTAATAAATGTCAAAAAACATTGTTTTTAATTACCCACCACTAGGTATATTTTTCATCGATTCCATTCTTATTCATTCTTTTTATGGATTATGATTGTTTAAATGATAGTTTTGTGAAACTCGTTTCTTTTTACATATGTTGATTATATACAAAAAATATTTTTGAGAAAACCATTTATTTTCCATGGGATGATTATTTCTTATAGATATTTTTATGGAACACGTTTCTTTTATATGGGTTACTCATGTTTTAAGTAGATTTTTATTTAACCCATTTCTTTTCCACAGGTTAATCATGTTTCAAAGATATTATTATTTAACCTATTTCTTTTATCAGTGTTAATCATATTTCAATGAGATCTTTTTTGAACTCATTTCCTTCCTATCGGTTAATAAAATTTTAAAGAGATTTTATTGGAACCCATTTATTTTATTTTGGTTAATAATGTTTCTAAGAGATTGTTTTGGAAAGAATTTCTTTTACATGGGCTAATTAGGTTTCAATCTTATTTTTAGAGCCCATTTCATTTATATGGGTTAATCATGTTTGGAAGAGATTTTAGGGGAGCCTATTTATTTTTCAGGGGTTAATAATGTTTTGAAATAAATAAAAGTTCTTTTGATGACTTTTTATTAAATATCTACTTATTTGGTTATTTGATAATATAAATTATGGGTGTGCCCAGATAATATCGGGTGAGTCTGTTATAGCTTATATGATGGGTGATCCCAGGTAGCAATCCCATGAATTGGGTACTCTGGGAATGGAAGTTGACCATACTGGTTATTAAAATTTTAAAGGTTCTATAAGGGTTCAATGAGATTATGTTCAATGATACCATAAAGTTTTATATATTCTTTTTATGGGTTTATACTATTTATAAAGATCAATATTGATATCACATGGCCCATGATTACTGATTCTGATGACACTTGACTTTTCCATGTTTTCATAATTTATGCTCCAGGTATTTTAGGTTATGAATATTCTTATTTTATACTCATTCATTTTTATTAACTCACCATACTCTTATTCTCTACTAATTCTCATTAATGACACTCATTTTTTAATTCCTACAATTTCCCTTGATGATTGTTTGAGATCGCCCTTATTATGATTCATTTCCACCAATTTTATAGAATGATGTTGAATGATTTATGTTTATAAAGGAGTTAATAAGGATGATATTGATGACCTATTATAAAATAAGAAAAGGTGGGTTAAATGAGAGTTGATGTTCAACTTTATGAACCAATTGTTTATGATTCCAAGTTGATAAGGATTTTTAAATATGATTTTCTTATAATTCCATTAACACTAAATATAAAAATTTGACCAATAATATACATGATCCATGTTTTCATTTTTTTTAATATGGTTTTGATGGAATAATTTAGTTTATTATTGCTGGAACCATAGCTGAAAATGTAAAGTTATGGATATCTATATTGGATCTAGGAGTCTATGTCTTGGTCTGTTATAAAATATTTTAGATATCACATCAAGAAATAATTTATACTATAATGAGAATGAAATTCATGTCATATGAAGTCTTATATAACATGAAAAATATTTTCAAGCATGGTTTTATTGGAAATCCATGCAATAAATTTTCATGAATTTTCTTCTTCAACATCTTCTCGGTATTTAATTGATTCTTACCGAATTTTTTTCACATTGAGTTGCATATACTTTATGAAAAATTATGAATTATTATTTACCATACTCTTCTACCACTTTAATAATGAAATAATTAAGTCATGCACATATTTTTGTATAATCATGTCTAAGTTTTTTAATGATTTAATTCATACCATATAACGATGTAGGAAAGTTAGATTCACTAAATTAATTATGAAGTAACTCTAGAATCTGGGAAATTTATTTTTCAATAATTCCATAGATACACATGACATAATATAAATTAAGTAGAAAATAAAACATTGAATACTTGACACAACCTTCATATAGTTCTTATTTTCCCTCTTCAATGATTTTCTAAAACTCATTTTTATTCACTAATATTTTGAGCATGATTTACCTAATAAATATCAAAAGAAGGTTATATTGATCTATTAAAATCTAGGACATTGAATTCTAAAAATATAAATGACTTATTTATCATTCATTGAATTTAATTCTTCTCTACTGTTTCACTTTTGTTTCATTGTTAGGATAGTCATTGTTTTGACAATCTATAAAACGCGATTCACCATGCCAAATATAATATAAATATTAAGTAGAATAATATTTAAATACCATGTTATCATAAAAATTTTTTCTATTCAACCATAATTTGAATTTACAGTTAGGACATGGAAATTTTATTCTACCATCCACTGATCAGATTGAAACTTTATAATATTAAAATTATTCCAGACCCTTGTCATACTGATGTGTGTTTCAACATAAATAAATCCAAATTTTATCCATATCTATTAGATTGTAAATATTATCCATGTAAATTTATATATAAATATATAAATTTTTAATTAATCAATTGAAATATATTTATAACATCAACCAATTAAATATTTGATTAGGGTAGGGTCTTGATTTGACAAAAAAAAAATTTATCATTAAGTGATTAAATTAAACATGAAAAATAGATATATAAATGTATAAATATTAAAACTCAAATAAAAAGTTGGATATTATTGAAGTAGCTCACTAAGGAAAGTATAAAGAAAAATATAATGTGGTAGTTAGGAATACATGCCAAGAAATATCCCCAATTTTTTGAAATAAAGGATATTGGAAGGAATGAGAGTTAGTGGTGAAGGGGTTCTCAAAATCCATTGGTGATGCTGGTTACTTGGAAATAGGGAATATGGGCTCCTGTTTCTAGAGAAAACCCATCAAGGGGAATCATCATGGTTTTCATTGAGGGATTTGGGGTGGGTTCATGGTCAGTGTCGAGGGAGGTCTATAGGAGGCTGGAGGTCATCATTGAGGAAGGGGTTCTCATGTGGGTGGGGGGGGGGGGGGAGTGTGGGTATTGGTTCCACATGGGTACGATCAGGGTGAGGTGTGGGTGGGGGTGGGTGGGAGGTTGGTGTTGGTGCAGGGGAGGTAAGTTTAATTATAGGGTTGTAAGGATTCAATATTGGTTTTATTAAAACCACCACTCAATCTTTCTATTTGTGGCCTTTTATGAAACTATTTTTATATTTGGAATAATATTCATGAAATTTTATTTAGCAGCGGTTATAAGAACCATCCCAAATAAACCACCACTAAATCTGCCTTTTTTTATTCTATATTATGATCTTCTCCTCACTACAAAAATTATTAATTCATATTTTTTTTGGAAAATATGTGATGGTTTAAACCATTGAAACATGGTTTAGTGGCTGTTACATAAACCACTACATATTTCACGGCCGACAAACATTTATCGTTAGTTTTTCATTTTTAATGGTGGATTTTATATGTTTCCTTTTTTGGGTATATAAAGTTGGGTTTTAATTAATTTATTGGTAGTTTATATTAAATATATCACAAACTAATAATAGTAATAAATCTCCAATATGTAATTTAGTGACAATTAGCTTTATCTACAATTATAAGAAACAAATACAAAATGGATAATGAAAATCTATTTACCTACAGTTTTTAGTAAATACCCCAATATATATTACATATTTAAAAATACAATATTTAGTAAAATAATAATAATAATATATATATAATTAATAGAATAAACTAAACCATAAATTCAAAAAAATAACATCATACATACATAATACTAAATCCACATTCATATATATACAACCTCAGTCAACCCATAAACTCAGTAATAAATAGGTAGATATAAAATATTACCAAAAAAATTGAATAATGGCCAATATATATAAATCATACAAACTCTAATATTTCTATCTACCATTACATTATGTCATCAACTAGAATTGACTGCATCTTGTTATCAATTGGTTCAAAAAAGAATATAGAAATTATAACTGCACATAATAAATCAGAATTACAGTAGAATCATTTATAATATTTAAACATACCACAAAAACTAAGAAATACCACAAATACCATATAAATAATTTTGTGGATCATAAAGTTCAACCTCTTCCCTATATATGACAACAATCACCTATAATATACAAACTAGAATATTTTAGAAAAAAATACGAAAAAAATAAATACAAAATATATCCATAATGTTTCACTTTGAATTTGTTATTTTTTAAATGAAATAGAAATTTTTTTAATACAAAAATAATAAAATATCATTAAAGATACATTAAAAACATAAAATTACCTATTTAAGATATGATTCATTTCTTGGAATAGAAAAGGGATAAGTATATGAAAATCTAGTAAATTTTTAAACAGATGGTCTATGTTTTAGAAATTAATTAATAGAATTTTTTTAAATAATTTAACATGGAAACATGTATTATATTTCAAAAATAATTCAAATATGGTGGTCCCATGATTTCACATCACTATGAGGTTGGTTTTTATGGGGTTGACCATTAAACCCATGTTTTAGTGTTTTTAAAAAATAAAAATGAATTTATTGGAATCCTTGGAAAACCTTAACTCAGATTGACAATCTACAACTTCCAATATTTCTAAAATAAAACTACATTCATTTTTCTATATTTTTATTTCCATTAAATGTTATTTTATTGTTTTTACCCCCCCCCCATAGTTTTAAATACATTGGTGTTTTTTAAACCGTTAATTGAGGCATTCCAAGCATAACACACTTCATATTGACATTTTTTCTATGTATAAACTTAAAAAATAATTCAATGTGTGGTATCAAATGGTTTGTTTCCAATATAAGTTCATTTTATATTTTTTTTATGGTTATAGACCTGTTTTAGTGTTTTAAAACACTGAAAATGAATTTATGGGAATCCTGAAAAATACGTATATCAGAAGAACATGTTTTTAGTTCTCACATTTCAAAAATCAATCAATTTACAGTTTGTAATGATTTCACGGTCATTAGATGCTATTTAATTTGATTTTTACTCCCCCAAAACACATTTTTAATGTCTTTAGGAATCTTTTAAAACTATTTATTTAGTCATTCTAAGAACATTGCATGTTTGGTGTAAGGACCTGACCCCTGTTGCCTAGAGCCTATGCCATATTTTATTACATTAGAATATAAACACGGAATATGATTTCAAAAGGACCAAGTAGTTTATTATAATTTGAAACAAGATACATATATAAGTTTAACATTACAACTAAAAAAACAACATAGAAATACCCTCGACAACATCCATAACTCCAAGGTTATTTCTGCATGTAATTCATAATAAAAATTTTCATTTCCTGAGAAAATAAAACACAAGAAAGTTTTGAGCTCAACAAATCAGTACAAGTAAGCAATAAAGAAGAAGATAACATAAACATAATCTTTAGGAATTTTGAATAACTAAAAAAACATACTTTTAACAATAAACTTGATCACATTATGATAGGAATAAGAGTTGAATAAATAATGCCACAATAAAACATAATCAAGGGAATTTTACTAGTAGAATAACCACACGAACCATCAATTATATTTTTATAACGAGGGAATTCATAATTCTTAACATCATAACCATACCATTAAGGCCTCATTCCATGACCATAAACAATCCATTTGTCAAGGACTTGTTCCAAGATCATAGTTTGTCTAATGAGATCAACTGATGCACTACGGGGCTATAGTGGGCCACAAATGACTATTAATATGTATAATTAATTCCTCATATGAAAGTGTATAAACATAAAAAACATATAAATTCATATTGAAACTAATATATGAAATGTAAATAATATTCCCTGAACATTAAGCATAAATACTAAACATTCAGAGTAAATTGGTGAATGGTTTTACGATACCGCATTCACAGCCCAAACTAATCATAAACCATTTAATTAAATATTTTATATGATATCATAAAATATTAATCCCAATAAAACATATTAATCAACAAGAGTGTTGAAATATATGAAGACACTCTTATAAAATCATTGAGTAATTCTTGAGATAAATACTCTTTTACTTTGAAAAGAAGAGTTCTTTTGGAATATTATTTGTATAAAATGAGAAGTGAAGTAAGATATTATTTTCATAATAAAATGAGTGATTTTATAAAGATAATGGTTTCCAAAATCAGATTATTTAGTGACCTTGAAAATAATTAAGAATTTGGGAAATTCCCTTAAAACAATATTGTTTATTGGGAATGATTTTTGAATGATCCATTTATAATATATAACTACAAATAAATGAAAGAATGATTCTGGTTAGAAAAAATATTTTGAAAATTCACCTAGAAACTATGAGGATTAAATATTAGTTAATAATAATTTAATTAAGTTATTTATAAAATAAAATTATCTCGAATGAAAATAGAGGTTCTAGTAGAAACCCCTCACCTTAAGACCAAATGTTCTTCTTTTGAAATTATGGTCCTGGAATATGATGTTAGACTCGTTAATAACTTAATTAAGAACATATTAGACATGTATTTAGTTAATAATAATTTTTTACTTCATTTATATCCTTATTTATACCTTATAATATTGAATTATTCCATTCCAAAGTGTTCATTTTATTGATTTTCATAATCGGTTCACTTGTTTTAAGTACCGGAGTTCATGTGGAATGGATTAAAACATCCATAATTTAATTTAAACATTAATTATGAAAATAAATAGGTTATAGTGGTAATTTATATCATTTGGTTATGTGGAATGGGGATGAATCATTAGATTAATATTAATGACATGTAATAGATTATTTTGACGGTATTTTGATTATTAGAAACTAGTTTTGTCACATGATTTAATATTTTGTATATATACTACTTATGGAAAATTAAAAACGTTATAATACATATATTTTAGCCTGTTAAATCTATAAAAATAATTTTTTTGCTAGTATTTAAGGGGAAAATGAATAATGAAACTTCATCATTTATAAAGGTTGTAAATTGGCACCTTAAAGATGAAGATTTCATTTATAAAATAATAGAGAGAGAGAGAGTAATGATATTTATGATGTTTATTCCATTAATATTATATAATTATATTATATATATGATACTAAAGTTATAATTGTCATTTTAATAGTATAGGTGAGGATATGATAACAATAGAAAGGAACATTAAATGAAATTGAAAGAAATAGAATGTGAATTTACCTCTTGAATCAACCTCATTGAGAATCTCATTAAAGGAAGGGGTTTTGATCTTTTAGAGAGTAAATGTGCTCCTGGACATGGAGAATTAATAGGGAATAGTATATGGTCAGAACATTGATGATCTTGAAGGCTTAGAGAAGTGAATAGAATAGGGAGTGGGGGGTGGGGGTATAGTGGAGGAGAGGAGGGTTTTCCCATTATTTTAGTCATTATATTATTATTTCCCTCAAGACAACCAATAGTGTTGATTCATATGAAAAATTATAGTAATAAGTGAATTTGAGTTTGAAACAAGTGTGATTACATAATCCATGATGCTAAGAATAGTTAATTTAACTAATAATGTATATATACATTAAATTACCATATTTTACTATTCATAAAAAATTCAAGTATCTCAGAAAAATCAAAAAAATTCACCCTAACCAGTTCTCAAATTGTAAAATTAAAAAATTTACTCCATTTTTTGAAAATAATTTTCTAAATATAATAAATTTTAATTTTAAATAAAACCATTATTTATTCAAAAAAATAACAATTTTAAGACAATAATTCGTTTATATCACGTTGGAAAATTAATCAAGATCTCATTATCTTATATACTTAAGACAATAAAATAATAATTGGTTTACTATTCATAAGGTTCATATTAATATTAATATTAATATTCTTAAGGGTATGTTACTATTCACAAAAAAAATAAGTGTGTCATATCATACTCTAAATATATTACTAAACACAAATGTGTATGTCAGTTTATTGAAATACAAATCACAGAGGTAGAAAATTATATTTACTAGATAGGTTATAAAAAAGTGGTGTTTTATAGATAATCAATTTTTTATGCATTCAATTTATTTAAAAAACCATTGGGTGTTACTTTATCCACTCCTTGAAAACATTTCTTCCTCAAAATTACCAGAATTTTACCTCACAAAAAGATTTGTGTAGTTTTTCATCATAATATATGTAGGATCCCATGTTGCCTCTTAGATTTTATGATTTACTCAAAGTATCTTTACCAGTGGAGTCTTATGATTACTCCACACTTTTTCTTTAGTGTCCAGAATCAGGATAGGCTCTTCAAAGTAATATAGGTTAGGTTATAATTATATACCTTTAAAAGTTAGGACCTGTGCTGGGTCTGGCATGCACTTTCTCAGAAATGATACATGGAACACATTATGTACTTTATAAAGGCTAGGTGGCATAGAAAAACTATATACAACAACTCTAATTATCTATATAATTTTAAATGGTCCTATGTAACTAGGGCTCAGTTTCCCTTTCTTCCTAAGCCTTATAACTCCCTTCCATAGAGATACTTAAAAAACATGACCTCCCACTTGAAGCTTTAAATCCTTAATTCGATTATCGACATAACTATTTTTTCTACTTTAAACTACTTTGAAATTTCCTTGGATAGTCTATACCTTCACTTTTGTTTCCTCCACAAGATCTGGAACTACAAGCTTCCTTCCTCCAACTTCATCCCAAAAAGTTGGTGTACGACATCTCTTTTTGTACAATGCTTTATATGGAACCATTTGAATACTTTAATCAAAACTATTATTGTATGGAAACTCCACCAAAGGTAAATAATGATCCCATATACTTTGAATGTCGAGCGAGAAAGATCTTAACATGTATTCTAATTTTTTTATTGTCCTTTCCAATTTCCCATCAGTTTGAGGATGATAAAAAGTACTCAAAGATGCTCAGTATCCAAATCCTTTTAAATAATTTTACATAATTTTGATGTAAATCAAGGATTATTATCATACACTATTTAATGAGATGCTCTATGATGTCTTACAACTTCATTGATATAGAGTCGTGCTAAGAATTCTAGTGAAAAATCATCCCTTATTATAAGTAAATGTGAATATTTCATTTGTCGATCAATAATTATCCATATCATATCATTCTTCCTTGGAGTTTTGGGTAATCAAGTAACAAAATCCATTGTGATTTCATCCCATTTCCATGTAGGAATAGGTAGAGGTTTCATAAATCATCTCGGATTTTGTCATTCATCCTTCCCTTGTTGATAAACTAAATATCTCTATACTTAATCAAGCATTTCCCGCTTCATATCATCCCAATAGAAATGTTCCTTCAAATCACTATACATTTTAGTGCTACAATGGTGTATAAGGAAATTTGAGCTATGGTCATCATAAAATAACTCCATTTTCATCTTGGGTATAGATGGAACACATACTCAATTCCCAAATTTTAGAATTCCATCTTCACATATAAAGTTATCCAACTTCCCATCTCTAAAAGAATTAATTTTCTTTTGTAGGTTCTCATCATAAGGATAAGAGATTTTAGTCATTTCTAATAAAGATGGTTGGTCATCCAAATGAAAAAGTAATCATGTGTCACCTTCTTTGATAATTACCATATCCATCCTTACTAGATCCATATACAAAGGATCCTTATTAATCGACATTCTAATGAGAAATCCATGATCATTACTTCTGAAAGCATCAGTTACATTATTTTTCTTTCATGGGTGGTAGTGTATGGTACAATAACAATCCTTGGGTAGTTCGAGACATCACCTTTACCTCATTTTGATTTATTTCTATGAGAAGATATACTTCAGAATCTTTTTATCCATATATATCTCACATATTTCACCATATAGATAGTTTATACATATTTTTAGGGAAAAGAAAACAAAAAATAACTCAAGATATTGAGTGGGACACCTTTGTTCCCTAATTTTTAACTTCCTTGATGCATATGAAATAACTCTATCATTCTGTATAAGGAAACTACCAAATCTATTTTTTGATGCATCACTATAGATCACAAACCCATCATTCCCCTATGGTAGAGTTAGTATTGAATTTTTCACTAATATATTCTTAAATTCTTTAAAACATTCCTCACATTTTTTTGTCTATATGAACTTTACCCCGTTACGTGTAAGATTGGTCATTGGGTTGGATAAACGGATGATGTTCTGAATGAAATTCCGATAATAACCTACTAAAAAAATAAATCTTCATACCTCTGTTATGTTTGTTGGAGTAGGCCATTATTTCACAACCTTTTTATTCATAGGATCAATAGTTATTCTAGCCGTAGAGACAATGTGGCCATGAAAGGAAACCGATTGAAGCCAAAATTCGCATTTTCTAAACATACCATATAATTCATTTCTTCTAAGAGTATTTATAATGGTGCATATGTTATTTTCATGATCCTCAATGATTTTGGAGTATTCAAAGATATAATCGATAAATACCACCAAAAAGTCATCAAGATATTCCTTAAAAACACTATTCATTAGATCTATAAAAATTGTGGGGGAATTAGTTAGTCCAACAAAATTACCATAAACTTGTAATGCCTATACCTAGTTTAAAATGATATCCTTGGAATATTTTCCTTCATCACATGCAACTGATGATATCTAGATCAAAGAAAAATCTTCCAAAAATATTGTCCTCCATGAAGTAGATCAAATTAATCACCAATACAAGGTAGGGGATATTTTTTCTTTATTTTTATAGCATTGATATCTTTATATCCAATTTAAAACCTCCTATATCCATCTTTCTTCTTAAGGAAAAAATAGGGGCTCCCCATTGAGAAACACATGGGTGAACAAATACTTTGTCACACAATTACTCTAGTTGTTTATTTTGTTCCACTAACTCCATAGTGGACATTCTATAAGGGGTAATTGAAATGGTCCTCGAATCAGGAAGTAAGTCATTAGAAAACTCAATTTCATTCTCAAGATATTATCTAGGTAAATCTTGTAGAAACACATCAACATATTATTGCACAATAGGAATGTCCTCTATTTGAACATTCCCTTCATGAGCCATAGTTATTTCATTACCTTCCTCCCCAAAAACAGAATTTAGTAGATAAACTAGGGGTGGATCTATATGAGAATCAGATGGTGATGTTTCTTCCATAAAGATAAGGGATTCCACATCATCCTCCAAAATTGTAACCTTCTTCTTCTTGTAATAAAATCATTACATCATGTTTCAAAATGAAATCTATACTGAGGATTATATTAATATCAATCATGGGCATGATAATAAAAATACCAAAAAAAGAACATTTATATTCCATAATGGGGAATACCTGACACAACTTTGTTGTAATGATACTTCCCTTAGAAGTTTTGACTGACAAACCTGTAATTAAATCAAATTGGAAATATCGAATTTTCTTGGAAAACCGGGAAGATATAAAAGAATGAAATGATATAGAATAAAATAAATCATTGGCTAAGTTTGAGGAAATTGTTAAATTACCTTCCACCACATCATTAGAAATATCATCCTCCCTAGTATTGACCACATAAGCTTTGTATTTCTCCCTTTATATTCTTTGGGGAATGTTTCCCTGAAGTTTTGGAAATTCGTGTGCATAAAGTCTCATCTCCCTGCAATTATAGCATTGAACATTGGAAGGTTTTGTCTTCCCCTTACAATCCTGAGATAGGAGGAATTTTTCTCCTCACTTGTAACAAACTCTCATTTCCTTCAAGAAAGTTGCATGGTGTTTCTTCCCATAATTTCTGTAGGATGGATGGTCAATTATTCCCCTATTCTCCATTTCTTTATTTCATTTTCTATAGTTTTTGGCAGCTCTCCTCTTCTCATGTTTTCCTTTAAGGTCATATGAATTATAAAATTCCTTTTCCATCTTAATGTAACTTGAGACTATATCTTCATATGATGAGAAACTTTGGGAGACTAGTTCCCTTAGGAGGAATGGTTTTAAAACATCAATGAATAGATCAATATTGCTCCTTGGATTACGTATGTAGTCCGTGGCATATCTTTCTAACCTTGTGATGTTAGCTTCATAATTTTAAACATCTTAATCCTCCTTATACCTCATATTAAATAATTCCCTTTCCACATCCACTCATTTTTGGGGGGGAAAATATTTTTCTAGGAATATTTACTTAAAATCCCTCTATTCCATTTCTTCTAATTATTCCCCCTGCTTTATGTTTTGGATTAACGAACACCACTGATCCGCATATCCCGATAGATGATAAACATCCAAGACAACCTTCTCTCTTTCATTAAATCCCAAATCGATAAATATCATCTCTAGGGAACTTATGCATTTCTAAACTACAATTTGGTTTTGTAGTACCATTTAATGATAGAGGATAATGTCACATAATGAAATAAAATATAGATACTTTGTATTGTGGTTAAGGATTCCTTATATTGGTAAGGATAATGTTAAAAACCTAAGTCAGTTATCCTAATATAGTTATAAGTTTCTCCGCACCAGTCGTAGCTCCATGGCCAATATCATTATCTTGCACAGGAGGGAAATCCCTACATGGGACACACACGTTCATGCGATTTCCATTCTTTCCACTAGGAACCATTTCTAATTAATTTCATATAGTAGATTAGGGTATTGATCATAATCTATAATCAAAAGAAAGAAAAATACTTGTCATAGCTAATCTCACAATCATAAACATGGTTTCTTTGAGGAAAAATTTACATTTAAATCCTTCATAATGTCTTGTAAAGAAAATGTGAATTATCCTAAGGATATCCCCTGGGAGTGTCAAACTAGGTGTGTAGTAAAGACCATTTTCATGTACTTGGATACCCTAGGTCAAGCCTAAAACTCCTTGTTGGAGTTCTCACTCTTAGGTACATCTGTACTAGAACCACGTCCATTTTTAGTATCTAGACATGGATATATTTTCTAGAAAGGTCCACATAATATATTAATTACCAAAATACCAGGATGTTCTGGTATGTTTATCCTTAAATAATATCTTAGGGGTTTGTTCCCTAATATATTTTTTCTAATTATAGTTTCCATGTTTTCTACTAAACATCCTCTAATACCAACTGTAAGGACCTGACCCCAGTTTCCTAGAGCTAGTTCCTTATTTTATTACATTGGTATATAAATAAGGAATATTCCTCCAAAAGTATAGGGTAGTTTAGTATAATTGGGAACAAGATAAATACATAAATTCAACATTACAACTTGAAAAAAACAACATATAAATTCTTTCGACAACATCCATAACTCTTAGGTTTTTTCTTCATGTCATTCCTAATTAAAATATTCATGTCTTGAGAAAATAAAACATAAGAAAGTGGTGTGATGAACTTCTCAGTAAGGGTATGAAATACAATAGAAGATATCATAAACATAATAATTACACATGTTGAATAACTAAAAACACATGCCTTTAACAATAAACATGAACACATTATGGTAGGAATAAGAGCTAAATAAATAATGCCATAGTAAAAAAATAATCATGGGTATTTTACTGGTTGAATAAAAACATGAACCATCAATACTATTTTCATAATTAGGGAATTAATAACATAGGAAATCATAACTATTCCTTCAAGGCCTCATGCAGAGACCATAAATAACCATTTTGTAATGTCCTTGTGCGAAGACCGTAGTTTGCCTCATGAGACTGACCGATGCACCGAGGGGATATAAAGGGCCCCACCCAACACTTAATATGTAAAATTCAATCCTCATATGAGAGAGTATAAATATAAAAAAAATATAAATTCATATTGAAACTAATATATGAAATATATATAACTTTCCCTAAACATTAAGCATAAACACTAACCTTTCAGAGTAAATTGCTGAATGGTTTTAAGATAGAAAATCAACAGCCCAAACTAATAATAAAACATTAAATTAAATATATTAGATGATATCATAAAATATGAATCCCAATAATACATTACAATCAACATTATTTTTGAATATTTTAAGATATTATAAAATCTTCGAGTAATTCTTGAGATAAATACTATTTTACTTTGAAAGGAAGAGTTATTTGGAAAAATATTTGTATAAAACCAGCAGTGAAGTAAGATGTTATTTTACTAATAAAATGAATAATTTTATAAAGATAATAATTTCAAAAAATATATTATATAATTCCTTTGAAAATAGGTAAGAATTTGAGAAATTCCCTTGAAATAGGAATGTTTATCATGAAGGATTTTTGAAAGATCCTTTTAAAACATATAACTCCACCTAAATTAAGGCATGATTATTGTTCCAAAAATTATATAGAACATTAAAATATAAATTATGAGGATTAAATATTTATTAATAAGAATTTAATTTTGGTAAGTAGATAATAAAATTAACCTGAATGAAAATTGCAGTTTAGGTGGAAACTCTTTACCTTAAGTATGAATGTTCCTCTCTTGACCTTGTGGTCCTAGAATATGAAATTAGACTGATTGATAACTCAATTAATAACATATTATACATTAATTTAGTATATAATAATTTTTTAATTCATTTATATCTTTATTTATAATTTATAATATTGAATTCCGATATTCCAGAGTGTTCGTTTCTTGATTTTCATAATCGGTTCACTTGTTTTTAAGTAATAGAGTTCATGTGGAATGGATGTAAATCTATAGAATTGAATTTAAAAATTATTTATGAAAATCCATATGTGTTAATGGTAATTTATATCATTTGGTTACATGTAATGAGGATGAATCATTATATGAAATATTAATGAAAATCACTTAGATTATTTTAGCGGTATTTTGATTATTTAGAACTTATTTGGTCATATGATTTAATATTATATACATATACTGGTTCTTGAATATTAAATAGGTTATAACACAAATATTATATCCTATTTAAACCTTTAAATTTTGATTCATGACCAGTATTGAAGGTGAAAATGATGAACACAATTTCATCTTCAACGATTGTTGTAAATTGGAATCTCATAGACGATAATTTTGTTTATAAAATAAAACGGAGAGAGTAAGGATATTGATGATGGTTCTTCCATTTTCATGATATAATTCTATTATATAGACTATAATTGAGTTATAGTGGTAATTTGGACATAGAATATTAGGATAGGACAACAATAGAATGGAACATGAGATGAAATTGAATGAAATAGAATGTGAATTTACCTCTTGAATCCACCTCCTTTAGAATATCATTAAAGGAAGGGGTTTTAGTCTTTTGGAAAGACCAAGAGATCCTAGATGTAGGGAGTGAATATGGAAGTTTACTTGGGTATAATATTGAGGAGATTCAAGGATTACAATAGTGAAGATAAGGGGAAGTGGGGGGGGGGGTTATAGTGGAGGAGAGAATGGTTTTCCCATTATTTTACTCATTATTTTATTATTTCCCTAAAAGAAACCAATAGTGCAGATTCATGTGACCCATAATAGTAATAAGTGAACTTTAGTTCGAACAAAGTGTTTTTACATCATCCTCGATGCTAGGAATAGTGAATTTAACTGATAGTATAAGGCCCCGACCTTATAACATTACTTAATATTGAATTACATTTAATAATTCACACTAAGGATCTTTTTAGGTTTTGAGTTTTAGAGAATTAGGTCATAACTATTACATCTCAATGATTACAAAGTAGACACATCTTCACAGCTTCCATCTTTTCCATAGAAAAAACTCTTGAACAAAAGAGTCATGTCTACTTCCTTGTTTTAGACAACCTGACATTTCCTTGATCCCATCCTTGACCCTATTCAACTTTATGTCCTACGAAAACGTTTAAAAAATTTTGGATGAGCATAAAAAGATCAGTAAGTGTTATAAAAGTATGAAAAGAATACATTATACCATGTATGAAATCATACTTTACTCATAAAACATAATCATTTTACCACACCTCATCAAATCATGAATAAATCACAGAAATCATAAGGCAAAAAGGTAAATTGAGGCATTAATAACATTCTTACGTAGGGAGTAACCCTCTTGGTTACGTTTGGAATACCCATCACAGTATATTCCTGAAATCTCTTCAGAGAAACCTTAACGTTTAACTCCTTCGCGTTACCCAACGCATTGGAGAGCTATATCGAGCTCACCAGCCCTTAGTTTTTCACGAAACTACCCGTATTCATAAACAATGCCCAAGAACCATAACATAATCATAGCACATAACTTAAGCATAAAGTAAATATAACATTACCACATATAACATTTTAAGATATTGAAATAATGAATCCATTCTAAAAACCATTTTCAAAACCATTTAAAACATTTAATAAAGAGATCTTTGAACCAAAGTGTCCCATGCCACTTTGAAGCTTTTAACATTTAAACCATTAATATCCATATAAATAAATCCTTAAAACCATTTTAAAAACATGGATATTAATTAGAAATATTTATAAAAAATAAATCATTAAAACATTTAAAATGGTATTTTAGTTAAAGGGTTTTTAACAAAATGAGAGTCACTTGAAAACAATAATTGAGGAATAACATATCATTAGAACTTTATAATATCATGAGAATAAAGGAATTAATTATATAATATTCCAAAGGACAATATATACACCATATAATAGTGAATTGGTGCCTAACAATAATTAAGTCTCAATAGAAATGTAAAATGAGATAAAATCCCTTGTAAAGAAGGTACCCTTAAATTAAGGATAAATCAATCTCATAATTATGTGTGACAGATATAAATACACCAATGTCAATTGGATATTAAGTTTAAAACAATCAAAAAACATTCACACATATTCAAAGGAGGACATATTAAATAACTTCATGTTGAACCCAAAGAAATCAAAATTGGGTTAAGAAGTTCCCTTGGAAAAATTCGACAGCCTAACAGCGTCTCTTTAAAATTAAGAAAATGAGTTGATGAGAGATAAACACGGTATCTCATATCTTGGACATAAAATTTACATCAATAATGATATATAAGAAAAAATCCCAACATTAAAATATGTAAATTAAAAAACCCAACAAAATAAGTCTTTTAAAAAGAGGAGGGTGAAAAGTTCCCTTACCCACTTGGGTATCTTTCGAAACATACACCCCATGAAAAAAGGACAATACAACATTGATTTAAATAATCATAAACGAAAGTATATTACACAAAGAGTAGAATAATCGGCAGTACATATACCACTCAAAGTAAATGGTGGCAAATGTAGCATAAATCTCATGGGAATAAAAGTGAGATGAAAAATCCCTTACGAAAATTCAGCAGCCTAACAGAGCCACTTAAAACATCAAAAAATGGATTGATGAGATCAAATAGGGTCTCTGATCATATTAGCATAAAATGTAAAGAAATAAGAATATAAAATAAAATCCCCAAACATAACAAATATGAGCTTAAAATAAGTGACATAATGGAGAGTACTTAAAAAGAAAGAGAGAAGTTGGATCTCTTAAGAAAATTCAGCAGCCTAACAGCACCAATCAAAACTTCCAAAATGGATAGATGAGAGAAAATAGGGTCTCTCTTAATATGAACATAATAAGTACAGTATGTGTAATATAAAATAACATCACAATCATAAGAAATATGATCTTAAAAGTAATGACATAAAAGAGTGTACTTAAAAAGAAAGGGAGGGGTAGGATCCCTTACAAAAATTCGGCAGCCTAACGACGCCACTTAAAAATTCTAAAAAAAGAATTGATGAGAGTAAGAGGGGGTATCTCATCATATCAAAATAAAAATTAGAGTATGGTTAATATAAAAGAACATCCTTAAACATAATAACATGGAGCGTAAATGAAATGAAATAAAAGAGGGTACTTGAAAAGAATGCGAGAGGTCGGATCCCTTACCTCAAGTCTGACTTGTCTTGTTCGCTTCATTATATTCCTTTAAATCTGGTAACTCTTTTTGATTTGAGCTCAAAGGCTTACTTGGAAAGGATTCTGCCCAAAGGTGAGGCATCAACGATGAAGAGAGGGATGTGGAGAGATGAAATGGGTAGGGGTTGGCTGAGCCAAAGGCTTGAGAGGTGTCGGTAAGGAGGTAGAGGTGGGGGCCTTTTATAAGAGGAGAGGAAGGGCACTCTTGGAAAGTTATAATATATTACTTTATTATAAAATGATTTTCGGATTTTTAAGGTCCCAAAAGGATATATTACGAGGATAAGGTAATAAGGTTTTGAAATCCACCCATCCAATAGGTTTTTGACATGTGTAGGTCTTATATTTTACATTATATTTTCATTTTATTTAAATCGTTAAATAATGAGGTAATCGCTGCATCATCATTATGTCATAAATAATTTAAATTATTTAATGTCTAAAAATTATAAAAAAAAATACTATGATGTAGGAAATCTTTTTATATTTCCAATGATAATTTATAGTCAAATCTCTTACTTGTATAACTCCATGTAAAAATTGTTTTAGTAAAACAATACATGTTTGTGTCATTTTTATTTTAACTTTAAATAAAAAGTTATTTATGTAGTTTTCCTACCAAAGTGGATCCATGGGGTCCCCAAGTTGACCCATGGATTTTCTTGGTCGGCCATGACACATCCAATGATGGTAGGACATGTGTCTAGGTCATTTCATATTATTAAAACATTATTTTTACCTTAAATTACACTAATTACCTTTAATCGCGATTAATAAAACATAAAAGTTATTATTCACAAAAAATTATTTTAGTCTCATTGAACCACATTTTACTTCCCAATGACAACCATGTATGTAGGATTTTTGAAAATCAAATCATAGAAGTGGTAAAATTTCATTTAAACGAAAAATCAGTTTCTTTAACTACCACTTAGGGGTTTCACTATTCATCAAAAATTGAAGTTTTTCAGAAAAATTTCAAAAAGTCACTCTAAGATATATTTGATACTCCAAATTCAAAAATGATTTTTACAAAATTCAAAATATATAATTTTCATTAATTAATTTAATAATTAATTCCCGCTGTCAAAACAAATAGCATGTTTTTAAGAAACAATATCTATTAAAAGATTAACACTAGTTTAAGTCCAATTTCAAAGTAAAATTAATTCCAATTACCACCATTGGATTAAATGGTAAAAATATATTCTAAATACACTTTACTCTCAATTAAAAATATAATCTATCCATATAAATAAATCAGATTAAAAGGAGGTTTTGAATTAAAATTCAACATTTTCACTTAAAATGATCTTTATCGAAAAAATAACAAAAATTTACACAAAGTAAATTTTGATTTCCAAATTCTAAAGAAGGATTTTATTTTGTCAAATAAAACATATAAAATTGTCAAAATTATATTTAAAAAGGGTTCTCCATCAAAAGTCGGTTAATCGACCTTTTAAAGAATATTAGAATATGTATGCTTAAAATTGGATTCATTTGCATTTTACGTCTCTAACATTTATTGGATAAAAGTAAAAATATTTGAAAAACATATATAATAATATTTTAGTTAGTTACTCTCTTTCCCACCATTACAATGGCTAGGCATTAACTACCATTTAAAATAATATTATTTTATTTTTAGAGTGCAACACATGATTTCAAAGGAACTCGTTGTCTCTTATTGGGTACGCCATCGAGCATCGCGTTCCCTTTAAAGTAATATTAAAATTTTATTCACAAATATTGATAAAAATTAGAATGTAATATTATTTATTTACCTGGGATGTTACATCCTTCCCCCATTTTGGTAATTGCGTCCTCGCAATTTCAAAATTGGGATTGGAAACTCCATTTAATGTCCCACATCGAAACAAGAGTCAGTAAAACTATCACTTAAAAAGAATGGGAGAGAAGTACAAAGGTCACCCGAATTAACCCATAATAGGATTATAAGTATGAAAATAAGGATATGGAGAAAAAAACAAAGGGTCATGTTCTGATGGAGAGTGATAGTAAACATGTCTAAGAGAATGTTAACCGTAAGAAAATCACAAACTTGTGATGGGTTAAACGGTATTGGATTCCCCAGTAGGAAAAGATAACAGACAAATTTTTTTTAAGTTACTTTTTATTGAGGAATTTATTTTTGAGCTTAACTAAAACATAAGGATGAATTTTTTACATTAAGAGAGCTATAATAAACTTCTAGAGAATCACCTAATCCACAAAAGAGAACTATATACTTCCCATCTCTTTAGACCTTAACCAAAACTAAAACCAAAAAGGTTAGTATGAGATCAGATAATACCCGAAAAGGATAATCCTTTATAAAAAAAAATCAATTCTTAATCTCCAAAATTTTTCAAACAATACCCAAAGTTCAACAAA
Organism: Viscum album; assembly: GCA_963277665.1. Classification (NCBI taxonomy): domain Eukaryota; kingdom Viridiplantae; phylum Streptophyta; class Magnoliopsida; order Santalales; family Viscaceae; genus Viscum; species Viscum album. Next base: position 860,143,087 of record OY728137.1, on the reverse strand, counting down.
GACCATTAAATAAACAATTTGTCCATAAAATTATTCAAAGTAAACCAAACTAAGATTGAAACCAAAATATTTTAAGGATTTAATCACATAGTCTTCCAAGGTAAAAATTAACATTTGTCTCCAAATAACAATAGTTTATCTTAAAGTCTCATATTGAAAAGTAATTAACCTAATCACATATCCTCCATGATAGGTTAATCATTTCCATAGATAACCCAAAAAAAACTTTCTCTTGATTCCTAAAATCATCTAACTAAAAAGAATTAGTCAAACTAACCAGGGACTTCATGTAGTCCAGTGGTAGGCGATAAATTCCAGTCGCACTTTGGTTGTGGGTTTGATTCCCGTAGCTTTGTCCGACGTGACAGTTTGTCACACAGTTTGCGTGTTTTCCTTTTTCCAAAAATATATAATTCTTAAAACATTCCCCAAAATGAGATAAAATCTTCAAAAATAATCATAACATATTTTAACCTCATGTTTATCTCATGCCATTCATTTTCCATCATAATATATAATAACCCATAATTACCTCAAAAGTAAGGATTATATAAACCCTAATGGATACCTTTATATTTATTACCTGAAATTCCATGTTGATTTGGTTCTCTCATACATGATGCATTACAGAACATAACAAGGTTCAAGTGGTTGATCATGACTTTTTGATAGTTGGTTTATAACATCCACAAGTTTCCTCATTGAATTCCCCATTTTATCCAGTCTCTTATTCAGAGAACCACCACAGTTTACTTCAAACCTATTGTCACTTTGGTGCCTGCTAGATCCATCCATTCACTGAAAACATAAAAGTCAGTGTGAGTATATCAACAAAACCATCATGTACTAATGAGGAAGATAAAAACTAAGATATACATACTCATTCACTTTATCTAAAACTAGGACTCTTTCTGAAATCCTATCCATTATGGTAATGCCACATATGCATAGAGAATACTCTAACCTCTAAAGTTTTCTAAACTGACCACTGATACCAACTATAAGGCCCCGACCTTATAACATTACTTAATATTGAATTACATTGAATAATTCGCATTGAGGATCTTTTCAGGTTTATAGTTTTAGAGAATTAGGTCATAACTATTACATCTCAAAGATTAAAAAGTAGACACATCTACACAGCTTCCATCTTTTCCACACACAAAAACTCTTGAACAAAAGAGTCATGTCTAGTCCCTTGTTCTAGACAGCCTGACATTTCCTTGATCCCATTCTCGACCCTATTCAACTTTATGTCCTGTGAAAACGTTTCAAAAACATGGGATGAGCATAAAAATCTTAGTAAGGGTTATAACAGTACAAAAAGAAAACATTATACCATGTATGAAATCATACTTTACTCATAAAACATAAGCATTTTAACATACCTCATCAAATCATGAATAAATCACAGAAATCATAAGGCATAAAGGTAACTTGATGCATTCATAACATTATTAAGTAGGGATTAACCCTCTTGGTTACATTTGGAATATGCATCACAGTATATTCCCAAAATCTCTTCGGAGAAACCATAACGTTTAACTCCTCCGCATTACCCAATGCATTGGAGAGCTATATCGGGCTCACCCACCCTTAGTTTATCATGGAACTACCCGTCTTCATAAAAAATTCCCAAGAACCATAACATAATCATAGCACATAACATAATCATAAAGGAAATATAACATTCCCACATATATCATTTTAATATATTGAAATAATGAATCCATTCAAAAAACCATTTTCAAAACCATTTAAAACTTTTAATGAAGAGATCTTTGAATCAAAGTGTCCCATGCCACTTTGAAGCTTTTATCATTTTAAACCATTAATATACATATAAATAAATCCTTAAAACCATTTTAAAAACATGGATATTATTTATAAATATTTATAAGAATAAATCATTAAAACATTTAAAACGATATTTTAGTTAAAGGGTTTTTAATAAAATGAGAGACTATTGAATACAATAATTGAGGAATAACATTTAATCAGAACTTTATAATATCATTAGAATAAAGTAATTCTTGATATAATATTCCAAAGGACAGTATATACACCTATAAGAGTTAATTGGTTCCTAACAATAATGAAGTCTCAATAGAAATGTAAAATGAGATGAAATCCCCTGTAAAGAAGGTACCTTAAATTAAGGATAAATCAATCTCATAATTATGTGTGACAAATATAAATACACCCAATATAAATGGATATTAAGTGTAAAATAATCAAAAAACATTCACACATATTCAATGGATGACATATTCAATAACTACATGTTGATCCTCAAGAAATCGAAATTGGGTTAAGAAGTTCCCTTGATAAAATTCGACAGCCTAACATCATCACTTTAAAATTAAGAAAATGAGTTGATAAGATATAAAAAGGGTACCTCATCTCTTGGTCATAAAATTTACATCAATAATGATATACAAGAACATATACCAACATTAAAATATGTAAATTAAAAGACCCAAAAAAATAAGTCTTTTAAAAAGAGGAGGGTGAAAAGTTCCCTTATCGACTTGGGTATCTTTCGAAACATACACCCCATGAAAGAAGGACAATACAACATTGATGTAAATACTCATAAACGAAAGTATATTACACAAAGAGTAGAATAATGGTTAGTACATATACCACTCAAATTAAATGGTGGCAAATGTAAAATAAATCTCACGTGAATAAAAGTGAGATGAAAAATCCCTTACGAAAATTCGGCAGCCTAACAGCGCCACTTAAAACATCCAAAAATGGATTGATGATATCAAATAGGGTCTCTCATCATATTAACATAAAATTTACATCAAGATGAATATAAAATAACATCCCCCAACATAACAAAGAGGAGATTAAATTAAGGGACATAAAGGAGAGTACTTAAAAAGAAAGAGAGAGGTTGGATCTCTTACGAAAATTCAGCAGCCAAACAGCGCCAATCAAATCTTCCAAAATGGATTGATGAGAGAAAATAGGGTCTCTCATAATATGAACATAATAAGTACAATATATGTAATATAAAAGAACATCCCAATAATAAGAAAGATGAGCTTAAAAGTAATGACATAAAACAGTGTACTTAAAAAGAAAGAGAGGGGTAAGTTCCCTTACGAAAATTCAGCAGCCTAACGGTGCCACTTAAAAATTCTAAAAAAAAGAATTGATGAGAGTAAGAGGGGGTATCTAATCATATAAAAATAAAAATTATAGTATGGTTAATATAAAAGAACATCCTTCAACATAAGAACATGGATCATAAATGGAATGACATAAAAGAGGGTACTTGAAAAGAAAGTGAGAGGTCGGATCCCGTACCTCAAGTTTGACTTGTCTTGTTCGTTTCTTTATATTCCTTTAAATCGGGTAACTCTTTTTGATTTGAGATCAAAGGCTTCCATGGAAAGGATTCTGCCCAAAGGTTAGTCTTAAAAGATGAAGAGAGGGATTTGGAGAGATGAAATGGGTAGGGGTTGGCCGATCCAAAGGCTTGAGAGGTGTCGGTAAGGAGGTAGAGGTGGGGGCCTTTTATAAGAGGAGAGGAAGGGCACTCTTGGAAAGTTATAATATATTACTTTATTATAAAATTATTTTCGAATTTTAAAGGTACTAAAAGGATATATTACGAGGATAAGGTCACAAGGTTTCGAAATCCACCCATACAATAGGTTTTTGACATGTTTAGGTCTTATATTTTACATTATCTTTTTATTTTATTTAAATCGTTAAATAATGAGGTAATCGCTGCATCATCATTATGTCATAAATAATTTAATTTATTTAATGTCTAAAAATTATAAAAAAAATAATATGATGTAGGAAATCTTTTTATCTTTCCAATGATCATTTATAGTCAAATATCTGACTTGTATAACTCTATGTAAAAATTGTTTTAGTAAAACAATACATGTTTGTGTCATTTTTATTTTAACTTTAAATAAAAAGTTATTTATGTCATTTTCCTACCAAAGTGGCACCATGGGGTCCCCAAGATGACCCATGGATTGTCTTGGTCGGCCATGACACATCCAATGATGGTAGGACATGTGTCTATGTCATTTCATATTATTAAAACATTATTTTTACCTTAAATTACAGTAATTACCTTTAATCGCGATTAATAAAACATAAACGTTACTATTCACCAAATATTATTTTAATCACATTGAACCACATTTTACTTCATAATGAAAATCAATTTGGTCGGATTTTTGAAAATCAAATCACAGAAGTGGTAAAGTTTCATTTAAATGAAAAATTAGTTTCTTTAACTGTAACGCCCCGACCCCAGTTACCCAGAGTCGGTGCATTATTACATAACATTGGCATGATCACAAGAAAGATCAAATCTCGAAAGACCGATTGGTTTAGTAGCCTTGGAAACACTAGATATATTCATAAGTTTTACATTACATCATAAAATGAAAAACTAATACAACAACATAATGTTTCCACAATCCACACTATTAACCCCTCATAAAATCCCTGCAGGTCATTCATAACTTACTTCTTCACATCCTGGGAAAAATAAAACATAGAAAAGGGGTGAGCTCAAATGCCCAGTAAGGATAACAATATAGCAGAAACTTTCATAAATAAGAATAAACATTTAAGGCAATGCATTACTAAAACAAAAGCCTTTTAAACTTTAACTTCAACATGGTATGGCAAAAGTAAAATGAAATAATTCCATTTACTTATTCACATGGATATTCTACTAATCGAATAATCACATGCAAAAATCAATAACCACTTTCATAATGTTGGAATGCATAATGCCAGACTATCATAACCACATAGTCAAGGCCTCGTGCCAAGACTACAAATAAGATTTTGTCAAGGCCTTGTGCCAAGACACTAGTTTGTATCATGAGACCTACCGATGCATCGAGGAGCTATAGCGGGCTCCACCCGTCACTTATTAAGTCCAATGCATTACCACATGAAAAGGTTTAAACATAACATAAACATTCGTATTAAAACTAGCATACGAAATGTCAATAATTTCACCATAAACTATGAATGGTATAAAAATAGCACATCCACAGTCAAACATATCACAAAACCTTCAATACAATATAGAAGTTTTTGTATCATCTTAAAATCCATCAAAGGATGTTGACATAGATGAAATCAAAATTCTTTTTAAAGAAGTATCTCCTTTTATTTTGAAATCATTTAAGATCCATATAAAATAAAACATTTTCTTTGAAAATATTCTTATAAGCTTGTATGGAAAGCTTTGACGATTTTATAACGGCGGAATATAACCGCACCCGCCGTATAAGTTAAAAAAACATTCTTACCTCAATTCTGTCGAAAAGGTTAAAAAGGACCTTGTTTTGAAAACGACGGAAAGATTCCTTTATTAACCTCTTATAAAAAGTCAAACAAGGGTATAAATGACTTTAACCCATATTCTTGTAAATAGTAAAAATGTTTTGAAATACATTTCGAAAAAACATGGATGTGGATGATAAAGAGGTCCCAGTAGATTATTACGTATAATACAACCTCGGATAATGAAGAGATTGTGAAATAACCCTTACCTTGTACTTTTCCATGGTTGGGGTAGGTTAACCTCCTGTATAATGGTGAAATAATTGTTATTAAATTATAAAAGAATCATATACATTAATATGATATCATATATGATCTTTTAATATTGATTTGATAATATCTTAGTATTATCGTCGTTTCGTGTGTTAACTTACTCATTTTCTTTTATATGTTTTGTTACATAAGTCATGTTTGTTGTATCTTATTCATATCCAGAATGATATCAAGTCCTTAAACATCATTTTTAAATCATTAAATGATAATTATACTTGAATGGATACGATGGAGAATGAATCTCATCGCGTTCGTGGAGACGGTAGTCCGTACGTACGCACGAACGCTACTTCCATTTAATTTTTATTTTAAAAGAATCGAATCCAAATGATACATAGGTATATTACTATTCCAGTATAATATAATATTTTATATATGTTACTTAAGTTCATTAACACCATCCTTTATATGTTCCATGTGTGGTATGAACGAGTCATATCATTTTAAGGGGGCGGTAGTCCGCACTTCCTCAAATGAAGTTATCGTATGTATATACAACATGAAACGAATAATGGTATGAAATAAAATGGAATTACAGAAGCTTATATATAAAATATATATCATTAATATCATATTTAATTACAGTTCCATCATAATGGCCACCATGAGAGGCGGTAAGATGTATTTGAACAATCATCGTTTCGTGAGGCGTTAGTTTGCCATCCACAGAAACATTATGTTCATCATCCATTAGATGGAGTTGTGTGTATGTGTAGTTTGAATCCTTCTTATAACAACATCCTAGTATATTGAGGATACTGGTGTTGTTACAAAAGAAAGGAAATAAAAAGAATTTGGGGGTTTGGATAAGCAAAATAAATGAAAATAATTTAAGAGAAATCGTTACCTTTAATTTAGGTAACTCACTTTGGTTGGAACCAAAGGACTTCTTGAAATGATTTTTGCCTAAGGGGAAGCTTCAAGGAGGAGGAGAGGGATGTGGGGAGCTTATTTGGGCAGAGTTTGGACGAACCAAGTGGCTTGAGAGGTGTGAGGAATGAGTAGAAGTGGTCTCCTTTTATAAGGGAGAAGAGGGGCTCTTTAGGAAAGAGTGAAAGTATTACTTTATAATATAATTATATTCGGTTTATAATGGTCCAAAAATCATTGAGGTCGAAGATAAGATGACTCATATTCTAAATAACATCAACCAATAAGAATTGGACAGGTTTTAGATAATATTTTAATCATTATAATATTATTTATTTAAATGATTTATTAATGAGGTAAACATTGCATCATTATGGTGTCAATAATAATTTAAATTATTTGATGTCTAAAAATTATAAATAAAATATCATTATGTAGGAAATCCTTTTTATCTTTCTAATGAATATTTATAATCGAAAATCCAACATGTATAACCCTATGTAAAAATTGTTCTTTTAAAAGATGTAAGCTTATGCCATTTTTGTATTCATTTTAACTTAATTAAAATAAAGTGTCATTATCACTTACAAGTGGATCAATGGGGTCCCAAAATTGACCCAAAGATGCCCATGGTCGACCATGTATCAACCAATAGGGTTAAGACACGTTTTAGGGTAATTTATTATTATTATAATATTATTTTTTAACCCTTATTTACCGGATTTACCCTTAACCATGGTAAATAAAATATTTACCGCAGTAATTATTCAAAATGTCTAAAAATAAAAGTTACCTATTTACACAATTTGAACATCCTGATTCCAAATATGGAATCCATTTTTCTAAATTCAAAACACAGAAGTGGCAGAAATTAATTTAAAATTAATTCCCGCTGTCAAAACAAAAAGCGTGTTTTTAAGAGATAATAACTATCAAAAGATTGACACTTGTTTATGTTTGGTTTAATTGTAAAATTATGTCCAATGACCAAAATTATATTAAATGGTAAAAATATATTCTAAATATACTTTAAAACCACTCAAATTCATAATTTATCACTATTAATTATTTTGATTAAAAAAGTTGTTTTTAATTAAAATTTAGTAATTTTTACTATTCATCAAAATATGAAAGTTATCCGAAAAGTACCAAAATTTCACCTTAGGCTAAATTTGATATTCCGAATCCAAAAATGAAGTCCATTTTGAAATATAAAATATATATAATTTCAAAAAATTAAGTATTACTATTCATAACGGCTAGTTTGATCGGTTGTGGTGTGTGTTAAAACTCGAAGTTGCGTAAAACACACGCTACTGTTTTATTCAAAGGAAAGCGTACTGTGGAAGCTTGGGATGTTTTATTTTAAATTTTTTGATGTCCCCATTTAGTCAAAAAGTTTAAAATATTTTATTTAAAAAGGGTTCACTATTAAAAGTTGGTAAAACTACAATACTGAAGATGAATTTGTTCTTACATTATGTCTAAGAAACTCATAATATGGATTCTAAAATTATAAGGATTATATAAAGTTTAAAATTTAGTTAATACTATTCATAACCTTTTTTGAATGGTTTGTTTGGTAAGTCATGGTGCGCTTGAACTCGGTGTTGCGTGTAGTGCAAGTTATTGAATTATTTTGAAGAAATAACACACTATGAAATCTTGGGGTGTTACATTAACTACCACTTAGTGGTTTCACTATTCATCAAAAATTGATGTTTTTCAGAAAAATACCAAAAATTCACCCTAAGCTATATTTGATACTCCGAATTAAAAAATGATGTCTTTTTTACAAAATTCAAAACATATAAGTTTCTTTAGTTAATTTAATAATTAATTCCCGCTGTCAAGACAAATAGCGTGTTTTTATGAAACAATAACTATTAAAAGATTAACACTAGTTTAAGTCCAATTTCAAAGTGAAATTAATTCCAATGACCACCATTGGATTAAATGGTAAAAATATATTCTAAATACACTTTAATATCAATTAAAAATATAATCTATCCATATAAATAAATCATATTAAAAGGAGGTTATGAATTAAAATGCAACATTTTCACTTAAAAATGATCTTTATCAGAAAAATAACAAAAATTTACACAAAGTAAATTTTGATGTCCATATTCTAAAGAAGGATTTTATTTTGTCAAATACAACATATAAAATTTTCAAAATTATATTTAAAAAGGGTTCTCCATCAAAAGGCAGTTAATCGACCTTTTAATGAATATTATAAGATTTATGCTTAAAATTGGATTCATTTGCATTTTACGCCTCTAACATTTATTGGATAAAAGTAAAAATATTTGGCAAACATATATAATAAATTTTTAGTTAGTTCCTCTCTTTCCTGCCATTACAATGTCTAGGCATTAACTACCATTTAAAATAATATTATTTTATTTTTAGAGTGCAACGTAAGATTTCAAAGGAACTCGTTGTCGCGTATTGGGTACGCCATCGAGCATAGCATTCCCTTTAATGTAATATTAACATTTTATTCACAAATATTGATAAACATCAGAACGTAATATTATTTATTTACCTGGGATGTTACAGATAATGTATACATACAGTAAATTACGGTATTTTACTATTCATAAAATATTCAAGTATCTCAAAAAAATCCCCAAATTTCACCCTAACCATTTTTCGGTGTGTAATATTCAAAAATGAACTCCATTTTTTTAAAAAAAATTCTATAATAGATCTATTTCATTTATAAATAAAACAATTATTTATTCAAAAAATTAACAATTTTAAATCAATAATTAGTTTATATCACCTTGAAAAATTAATTAAGATCTCATTATCTTATATCCTTAAGACAATAAAATAATAATTTATATACTATTTATAAGGGACATAATATTATTAATATTAATATTAATATTCCTAAGGGTATGTTACTATTAACCAAAAATTATATTTATCTTATCACACTATAGATATCTTACTGAACAAAATTGTGTATGCTAGTTTTTTAAAATTCAAATCACAGAGGTGGAAAATTATGTTTACAAGCTAGGTTATAACAAAGTGGTGTCTTGTAGATACTCAATGTTTCATGTATTAAATTTATTTAAAAAATAATGGAATGTTACATTAGGTGGACGTCTTTTCTATATGTACACATAAAAAATAATTCAACTGTGCTTTTCCAATGATTTCACATCAATATAACAGATTTTTCTATGGTTTTTATGGTTACATATATGTTTTAGTGCCTTAAGACACTAAAAACGAATTTATGGGAATACCAGGAAGACCGTAACTCTTAATGAAATTCATTTCATTCCTAAATTTCATTAATCAATATATAGTTGTTTTAATATTATATAACTATCCTAGGACACTATTATTTTGGTTTTAAACCCCCGGAACACATTTTTAAAGACATTAGTGTCATTTAAAACAATTTATTAAGCCATTGTGAGAACACCCCATAATAGATAGATGTGTTTTCTACACATACACATAAAAAATTATTAAATGGTAGTTTTCAATGATTTTACATAAAACCAAGTTCTTTTTTATGGTTTTTATAGTTACACACACCATTTAGTTTTTAAAACACTAAAACATGTCAATGATAATCCTAGAAGAACCATAACATATAATGACATTTCATCAGTTCCTATATTTAAAAATCAATATATAATTATTATACAATTATTACACAGTTATATGACCACTTTTGTTGGTTTTTAAACCCCAACACACATTTTTAATGACCTTGGTGTATTTTAAATTAGTTTATTGATTTATTTCAAGCACACCACACATAGGATTAATGTGTTGTATAATATTACACATAGAAAATGATTCAATAGAATGTTTTCCCTGATTTCACATCAATATGATCTTCTTTTCTATGAATTTAAAAATTACACACATGTTTTAGGGTCATTTCAGTTTATAATGCCTATCACATTTTTAAAACCAATAAAATAAGATCATATTATTTTAAAAAATTATGAAAATGATCCATAATTAATATTAGATGTCTAGGAATTGACTGCTCATGAATCAAAAAGGAAAAGTTGGTGGAATTATTTAATATTTTTTAATATAAGTTCCATTTTACTTTAGAACTCCGGTCAAATAGTAAAAATCAACAAAATGAAATTGTATTATTTATAAAATTTAGAACAATGATCTATAACACATTTTTAATGTGTAGGAATAAAAGACACTTCATTCTGACACATGAAGTGGTTGGTATAACTTCAAATGTGTGTTTTCAATATAAAAATGACCTTTTAGTTTTATTCCTAGAAGTTTTATATGTTCATTGGAAATGTGTGAATGATCTATGACGCATAGAATTTACCTTTTTAGGATAAGCTATAAGGCTGAAAATTTTATTGGGGATCATTTCCATTGTCATATGAAATAAGAAAACTAATGTTATTAAATTCTAATAAACTCATGTTTTCCAATAAGTGTTATATTCTTGCACTTTTTATTTCAAACTCAAAATTTATCTTTGTGATTTCTGATCAGTGGAACTAGTCGAACTCCCACTATGTGGAGTAGTAAATAATGATGATTCCCTACCAATTATTGGTGATAGGGTAGGCCCATAAGCCATCCCTTGTACAATCTTGAGATGATCCTTCCCTAAAACAATTGAAACTGCATCATTCTAGTTAACCAATGATGGTTTGAAGGGTTCACATCACATGATTCTTAAATATTAACCCATTTATATAAAAATATTAATAATTATTGTTTAACTTATCAAATCATCATAATATTAACTTATTTATAATTTTTCTACTATTTAATTTTATTTCATATCAATAAAAAGATAAATAAAAAAAACTAACAAAAAACAAGTCTTAAATAAAATTAATTGGGAAAAATAAATGGAACAAATAGTGAAAATAAATCTAATTGTTACCATTTGATCCTTGTATCAAGCCCCATTTAATTAGTTTTAAGGTGTGTTTTTTGTTAAAATTTATTTTTCATTATATTATTTTTATAGTAATGAAATATCATTTAATAGTAATGAAATATTCTTAGTCCAACATATATGGCTTGTTCATTCAAAAATATTCCATTTGGTTTCTTATGAACATTAATCCACATATCATTTAATCCAATAGAGTAACCTAATTCATTAGTCTTTATAAAAATAATTTATATATGTTAGATAAAAACCCTCACTTTTAATAAAATTATATAAATAATAATTGATAAAATAAAATAAATATGTTTATTTCTCTCAAGAAACTGTGAGACCTAGATATATGGTGAGTGTAAGGTTTCTCATAACTTATAGTATTTTTTGGATAATTCATTAAAAAAATAATCACATTAATGAAAATTATAATTATAATTTTTATGTCATAAAGATAATATAAAATTTTTAATTAACTTATGAGGTGAATCTATTTTAATATTTAAAACATATTCCACTGCTCATGAGAAACTCATTTAGGCACATTCTCATGCATGTATCATCATCTTAGAGACGTGACTTAAAACTCGTTCCATATTCCCCATTTTGAATCTCTCAATTTCTTGCCCACATTTTCAGGGCCCATGGGTGTAAAATGGAGTAAGGGGCATCAAAATAAAAATACATATCAAAATAAAAAATGTAATATTTCATAAGAATATTAATAATTTTATTAATTTAATTTAATATTAGTGATTAATGAATATTAAATTAATATTACATTTACATAGTTATCAAATACCACATTTTCCCAAGAAGTGTGAATATGCGTTCAATATTTATAATTAATAGAAAATCTGAACATCTCATAAGAATGATACCTAAAAATATTTCAATAGATTCAAAAAAAAATCATTTTTAGGAACCCCAGGCTCATAAAAAAAGAATTATAATCTTGATTTTTTAAAATCTTACACATCATATGTGGTCATATTTATATCTCTTCTATTTTTGTGAACATCTCTTTGAAAAAGAAATTTAAAAAATAATAAATTATTTAGTTTTATTTATACATTGAATGAAATAATAATAATGGTAACCTACCAATATACCCTATATGTAGGGGTGACTAACTGATCCATCATTAGAGGAGCTTCAGATGTTGGGCTACTGACAACATCTGTGGAAACTACTAGATCTCTAGAAATATCTGGTACATCAGAATCACTTGAATCCAATGTAGGTGACAATAGTGGTGTTGGGATATGATATATTGATATACTAGGATCTATAATTTATTTATCACATAATACCTATAATTAAATTAGTTTAAAATATATTAAATTTATAATAAAATTAAGAAGTAAAATATTTTTACAAAAAAATATATAATAATGTGTATGAAAAACTTATAAAGGAGAAATTTTAATATTGTTTAATTAAAAATTTATACAATCAATTATATTCATATGAATTGTATTATTTTTTATAAACTTTTATTATGATGAGTAACTCATTTTCACCATATATTATATGTTCTATTGGTTCAATATTTTATGGAAAAAATTATTCACTGTTTTGTTGTTGATGAGGTTTACTTATATAAAGTACCAATTATTCTTCATCTTATTTAAAATATATTTAACTTTGAGGTTTGTGTACAATAACACAACTAAATTCATGTATTTAATCTTCCATATAATAAACTATATTAACTTGTGAAATAAAGATAAATGGATCATTCCCTGCACGTTCATCAGTATAGATCAAGAGAGATAAATTGATAGAAGTGAAATGTAATGAATCTTTCATTATAATCTAAACAATAATTGTAACAACCCAAGATTTTATAAAAAAAATATTCTTTTTAATTTTATTAAAGTCTTGTGTTGTACGCTACACCAAAAGGAGCTTTCACAACACGCATCCTTGACTTTCCTTGCATTACACGCAATCGCAACCTTCCTCGATAGCGTGGGTAGTACGCAATACTGAGTTTCACGAAACAACTATATGCTATTAAAATATTATTAAAACTAGCCGTTATGAATAGTAATAACCACTTTTTAAAATTATAGAAATTTTAGCTCTCAAAATGGACTTCATTTATGGATTCGGAGTATTGAATTTAGCCTAAGGTGAAATTTTGGTACTTTTCGGATAACTTTCATATTCTGATCAATAGTAAAAATTACTAAATTTTAATTAATAACAACTTTTTTAATCGAAATAATTAATATTGATAAATTATTAATTTGAGTGGTTTTAAAGTATATTTAGAATATATTTTTACAATTTAATGCAATGTTGGTCATTGGATGTAATTTCACATTTAAAGCAGTTATAAACAAGTGTCAATCTTTTGATAGTTATTATCTCTTAAAAACACGCTATTTGTTGTAACAGCGGAAATTAATTTAATTAATGCAACTTATGTGTTGTGAATTTTGTAAAATAGAAATCATTTTTGAATTCGGAATATCAATTATAGCTTAGGGTGAAATTTTGGCATTTTTCTGAAAAACTTCAATTTTTGATGAATAGTGAAACCACTAAGTGGTAGGTTAAAAACTGAATTTTGCATAAAACTTAATTTTACCGCTTCTGTGAATGGAATTTAGAAAATACAACAGACACGGTTGATATCAGTAAGTAAAATGTGGTTCAATGAGATAAAAATAATTTTTTGGTGAATAGTAACTTTTTACTTTTTTTTACCGCAGTTAATAGTAAATAGGGTAACTAAGGGTAAATATGATATTACTATTACCATAACACATGTCCTAATTCTATTGGACAAGTGTAATTCGACCAAAAACAAGCTTAGGAATAAAATATGACCATTTAGGCCCACTTGGATTAGATTAGGACATTTATTATTATTTAATTTAAAGAAGAGTTAAAAGAGTTAAAATAAATGTTTATTTACTAAAACATTTTTAAAATAGGGTTATACATAAGATAAATTAGATTGTAAATATTCATTAGAAAGCTAAAAAGATTTCCTACATAATGGTATTTTATTTGTAATTTTTAGACATCAAATAATTTAATTTATTTATGACACAAAGATGATGCAGTAATTATCTTATTAATGAAATATTGACATAATTGATGTTATAAACACCAAACTGAATGTAATTTGAGACTTTTTATAAATTCCACTAATTTTATAGGTTACTGTGATATATTAGTTTTGATTTAATAAACTTTGTTCGAACATATAATTCTGTTATGACTTTCACAAAAATCATATATCAAATAGTGTCAAAATTGACACAAAATAGTTTTTAAATCAAATATTATATTATTAATTGTTATTTTATTCCTAAAAATCTATGGTTCGGCCAAATGACTTAGATAAGGATATATATATTAATAATAAACAATTTGGGGTTCGTTTGGCATGTTATAGTAAGTGTATTAACCATATAGTGTAAGAAAACAAAAAGACACGGTAAAAGTTAAATTATTTAACTTAGGGTTAAATCTAATTGATAAGGTTAAAATAATACCCTAAACTTGTCTAAATCCTATTGGATGATAGGATTTCGACCCATCCCCACTTTAGATTCTAAATAAGACCCTTTGGAACCATTATAAACCGATTTTGACTTTAATATAAAATAATATTTTTAGATATTCCTAAGGTGCCCCTCTCCTCCCTTATAAAAGGGCACCTCCTCCCCCTCCTCCTCACACCAATTTGAGCACTCAAGCTCGGCCAACCCCTGCCATTTTCTCTTCTCCACTTCCCTAGAATAATCCTAGATGTCCTGGTCTTCTCCAAAGACCAATATTAGTTCCTTAAGTGGAGGATTCAAAGAGGCGTTCCAAAGAAGAGGTAATATCCATTACCGATCTTTTCAATTTCTTTCTTCTTCAACTTCTTATTCTTTAGTTGTTTCATGATAAAGTAATAACATCAGTATTACTTACATACTAATATGTTATTATAAATATGAAACAACCCTAATTCACCTTCTATCCATCCTACGGAAAAATGAAATCACCGCGCGTGCGTACGTACGAAATACCGTCTCCACGCCGTGGTGTAATCTATTTTCCACCATCACCTTACAAGGATGGGTATAATGGTGTAATGAGTTACTATATATGATTATTATTAAGTAATATTGATACTGAAATAATATATATATATATACTCCAATACAATTCCACGATCATAGGAACGATATCATCACTCGTGCGTACGTACGGAATACCGTCTCCACGATGTGATGCGACTCGTTCTACATGATCTTCATTTCATAATGATTATATAAAAGAATTGAATGAATTAATATGGTATATACTACACTAATACCATTCTGGAAATGAATTATCTATAACCTAAAGATAAGAATAAGAATTTATTCAACAAAACACGCATAAGAACAAAAAGTTATAAAGACCCGAGTAACAAGTAACAATGAAATATTACTAACATGAAGCTAATAATATGACCATATATGATATCATATCAATATGTATGATTCTTTAATAAGTCAATAACATTATTTAAACCATTATACAGGAGCTTCGGACACGAACAAAGCAAATCGGACCTAAGGTAAGGGAAATATCACAATCTCATTTTTATCCGAGATTTTTTATTCGTAAGTATTTACTGGGGTGTATTTTATCATCCACATCCATGTTTCATCAAAATGTAATATTATTTCCATCCACCTAAAATTGTTTAAATCCTTTTTTTTACCCTTCGGTGAGTTTTTAGTAATATCTATGAAAGGAATCTTTTGTCATACGCGGTACTTTTTGACTTTTCCGACAAAAGTACGAAGAATGTTTTTTTTAACTTATACGGAATGAATGGATTTTTAAAACATTATTTCCAAGAAGCTTCCTTTACAAGTTTTAAAGTTTATTTTTAATCAACTTCTTTTATTTTAAAGTTGTATGACATGTTATGAAAGGAAAAATGTTTTTGAAGAAGAAAGGATATTTTCCTCAAGAATGGAGTTCAAGTGTTTTATCAAAATTATTTTCCATCTAAGATAATAAAGGGTTCTGTTTTTATCCCTATTATTACATTGATTTGATCATGTTGTGATGGAATTATTTTTATGAATTCTTTTATCTTATATGAATTGATTTATGATGTCATGATGTTTCAAGAATTTCATTTTTGTTACATGTGTTATGAAATAATGTATGATTTATGATTTTGTGGCACACATAAGAATGGTATCATTATGAGATGGGTGGGACCAATATCTCCCTCCAATTCATTGGGTAATGATTTTATATCTCATGAGATAGACAGGGCTGGAACGGTAGGTTATATCGGTTCAGTGAAAAAGGACTGAAACGAGGGTTACTCGATTCAGAAAGGGACTTTTTCCACTAAGATAGTCTTGGAAATGAGTCTTGACTAACAAGAAATGATTCTCTATGATTATGTGTGAATGCCACAAAGTTTCATGTTTTATGTTATGATTATTGTGATTACATTTCACTGCCATGATTTATCCCATGTTATGAAATTATGCTCTCTTTTACAGGTTATGATTTCCAAAATGTTATGTTCTTATGAATATGATGTGATTGATATTTCTTTTGTTTACCCTTACTGAGCATTTGAGATCACCCTTTTATGTTTTCTTTTCCCCAGGATATAAATAAATGTTTTAGGTAAAAAAAAGGGGAAGATCTTTATGGGAGATATTGAAGATCTTTCACCACGATTAGAAGATTACGCTCCGAGTTTCCAAAGACACTAAACTATTACGATCCTTGCGTGTGTGTTTTTTGTTATGTACTAAGTATTCCGCAAAAGTAATGTAAAGTCAATGTACGTCAGGCTACGGGTCTCTACAGTTGGTATCAGAGGAAAGGTTTAGTCAACCTTTGGAAACTAGGATGCGAAAACGTTAGTGAGATCCCTAGAGATATTTCTACGGTATGTCTAGGGATGTCCCTAAGGTTAAGTAGACGTATAAGTTATAGTACTAGAAATACGCTAACGATCATAGAATTAAACCTAAGATGTTAGATATTGAAGGTACTCCCCCTTTATTATGTTGTTTTCCCTAGCATGATTTTTGCCTCTCACACTATTCATTTTGGGTTTTAGAAAATGGCTGGAAACAAGATGATTCACGATAATAGAGGATATGATGGACAATGGAATGATATTCTTCATGAGTAACCAAATGAAATGGGATTTGGAAGTCCAAAGATCATTATTATGCCGAATCAGCAATCACATAATATGATCAATAAAGTAAAATTTGGTAAGTTTCCTGACTCGGCTAATAAGAGAAAGATGGAGTTTCATGATGATCATAGAGGAAAGAAAGTTCAATTTCCCCTATGTAAATCATGTGGGAAGAGGCATCAAGGAGAATGTTTCAAGGGAACTGGAAGATGCTTTGGGTGTGGAAAATAAGGACACAAAGCAAGTAAGTGCAATGGAAAAGGTTCGGTTAACACCATGGATGAGGATAATGGTATTGCTACGACATCAAAAATGGTTAAGTGTTTTAAATGTGGAATGTATGGGCATTATGCAAACAAATTCCCTAAGGGAAAGACTCATGAAGAGAATCAGTATGGTCATATGGGTAGTATTTATGTGGATGATGATGATGAGACTACAAATGATATGTGAGATGAAAGAATTGTTGAAGCTCGGTCAATGGTTTAAGAATGTTGTGGAATGATTACATGTTTATCACGTGTAATGTTGTATAAGTAATCTCATGGTACTATGGAATAAAAAGACATCTAAGGATTGTTACACTGTTGTCTTTCCTTGAGTTTTGAAAGTATATGATTAATGGTACAAGTATCCATGAAAGGTTATTCATATATTTTTGGAATGTAGATGATATGTGCATAATGAAGGGATAAGACGATAATGAGATGTTTGATTGTACTCATGAGCTCATGATTGATATAAGGACTAAGTGATATCATGGTTTGAGTATATAGAATTTTGAGGATTTTAGTATGTGGAAGGTGTTAACTTTTAACTGCATTCATGTTTTCACAAAGGTATTCAAGAGAATACATGATTAAGGACTTTGAATGTTTGGAATGCAACCAACAAAACATATCTTATGATATATGGGAATTGACGGTGGTATTAAATCTCTGGTAATCATTTTCACTATGTTATGAGAGTGGATTGCAGTATTATGGATAATCCTAAAGATTGGAATGGATTATGTTGGACAAAAGTTAGTATTGTTTAAGGATAGAAGTTTTCTCGATGTTATTGATGGGATGTTATAGTAATATAGTTTTAGAAAAGGACAACCTGCAGGACGGGCGGCAGCCCATCGCGTCGGACAAGGCTGTGGAAATCGAACCCACAACCGAAGTGAGACTGGCCTTTATCGCCTACCACTGGCCTACAAGAAGTCCCGGTTTATTAGAAACTAGTTTTATTATATTAAGCAGTATGATATATGAAGTATAAAGTCCATTTTAGGAACCATATATGATTAATCTCACTATAGATCGACTTATGCATATAATTTTTGCTAACCTTTTGTTTGAGATAGATGGAATGACCCGTCATTCTATCACATGATCTACTAATAACAAATTCAAATTCATTTATTTAAGAGATGAAGTGGAAATTGTTCAAGGCACGAACAACAGTGAGATTGTACCAAAATAAAGTAAGTATTTATTCTAATTCAAATTTTCAACTTTAGGGAAATGATCTTGAAAACCAAAAATGTTGTCCTAGTGATCTTATACCTGATGAATCAGATGGTACCTTATATCATCACAAATCTATGGATTTGTGATTACTGGCTTTTCCATAGCCATGTTCTCTACCACTCTCCATCAGAACATGATGGTTAGATTTCTCTTCCATATCCATATTTTCACCTATGTGGAAACCCAATGATTAGTTTATTTGGGTAACCATTACATTTCATACTTTTGTTTTTAAAGATTGGTTTTGATATTCCTTTTTACGATGTGGGTTTCTATTAAAGAAACTTTCGAATAGTAAACCATTTATAACCCCGACGAATTTCGAGGGCGAAATTCATTTTAAGGGGGGTAGAATGTAACAGCCCAAGATTTTATAAAAAAAATATTCTTTTTAATTTTATTAAAGTCTTGTGTTGTACGCTACACCAAAAGGAGCTTGCACAACACGCATCCTTGACTTTCCTTGCATTACACGCAATCGCAACCTTCCTCGATAGCGTGTGTAGTACGCAATACTGAGTTTCACGAAACAATGATATGCTATTAAAATATTATTAAAACTAGCCGTTATGAATAGTAATAACCACTTTTTAAAATTTTAGAAATTTTAGCTCTCAAAATGGACTTCATTTATGGATTCGGAGTATTGAATTTTGCCTAAGGTGAAATTTTGGTACTTTTCGGATAACTTTAATATTCTGATCAACAGTAAAAATTACTGAATTTTAATTAATAACAACTTTTTTAATCGAAATAATTAATATTGATAAATTATTAATTTGAGTGGTTTTAAAGTATATTTAGAATATATTTTTACAATTTAATGCAATGTTGGTCATTGGATGTAATTTCACATTTAAAGCAGTTATAAACAAGTGTCAATCTTTTGATAGTTATTATCTCTTAAAAACACGCTATTTGTTGTAACAGCGGAAATTAATTTAATTAATGCAACCTATGTGTTGTGAATTTTGTAAAATAGAAATCATTTTTGAATTCGGAATATCAATTATAGCTTAGGGTGAAATTTTGGCATTTTTCTGAAAAACTTCAATTTTTGATGAATAGTGAAACCACTAAGTGGTAGGTTAAAAACTGAATTTTGCATAAAACTTAATTTTACCGCTTCTGTGAATGGAATTTCGAAAATCCAACAGACACGGTTGATATCAGTAAGTAAAATGTGGTTCAATGAGATAAAAATAATTTTTTGGTGAATAGTAACTTTTTACTTTTTTTTACCGCAGTTAATAGTAAATAGGGTAACTAAGGGTAAATATGATATTACTATTACCCTAACACATGTCCTAATTCTATTGGACAAGTGTAATTCGACCAAAAACAATCTTAGGAATAAAATATGACCATTTAGGCCCACTTGGATTAGATTAGGACATTTATTATTATTTAATTCAAAGAAGAGTTAAAAGAGTTAAAATCAAAGTTTATTTACTAAAACATTTTTAATATAGGGTTATACATAAGATAAATTAGATTGTAAATATTCATTAGAAAGATAAAAAGATTTCCTACATAATGGTATTTTATTTGTAATTTTTAGACATCAAATAATTTAATTTATTTATGACCCAAAGATGATGCAGTAATTATCTTATTAATGAAATATTGACATAATTGATGTTATAAACACCAAACTGAATGTAATTTGAGACTTTTTATGAATTCCACTAATTTTATAGGTTACTATGATATATTAGTGTTGATTTAATAAACTTGGTTCGAACATATAATTCTGTTATTACTTTCACAAAAATCATATATCAAATAGTGTCAAAATTGACACAAAATAGTTTTTAAATCAAATATTATATTATTAATTGTTAT
This sequence comes from Viscum album, assembly GCA_963277665.1. Classification (NCBI taxonomy): domain Eukaryota; kingdom Viridiplantae; phylum Streptophyta; class Magnoliopsida; order Santalales; family Viscaceae; genus Viscum; species Viscum album. Next base: position 860,122,143 of record OY728137.1, on the reverse strand, counting down.
TTTATTCCTAAAAATCTAAGGTTCGGCCAAATTACTTACATAATGATATATAAATATTAATAATAAACAATTTGGGGTTCGTTTGGCATTTTATAGTAAGTGTATTAACCATATAGTGTAAGAAAACAAAAAGACACGGTAAAAGTTAAATTATTTAACTTAGGGTTAAATCTAATTGATAAGGTTAAAATAATACCCTAAACTTGTCTAAATCCTATTGGATGATAGGATTTCGACCCATCCCCACTTTAGCTTCGAAATAAGACCCTTTGGAACCATTATAAACCGATTTTGACTTTAATATAAAATAATATTTTGAGATATTCCTAAGGTGCCCCTCTCCTCCCTTATAAAAGGGCACCTCCTCCCCCTCCTCCTCACACCAATTTGAGCACTCAAGCTCGGCCAACCCATGCCATTTTATCTTCTCCACTTCCCTAGAAGAATCCTAGAGGTCCTGGTCTTCTCCAAAGACCAATCTTAGTTCCTTAAGTGGAGGATTCAAAGAGGCGTTCCAAAGAAGAGGTAATATCCATTACCGATCTTTTCAATTTCTTTCTTCTTCAACTTCTTCTTCTTTAGTTGTTTCATGATAAAGTAATAACATCAGTATTACTTACATACTGATATGTTATTATAAATATGAAACAACCCTAATTCATCTTCTATCCATCCTACGGAAAAATGAAATCACCGCGCGTGCGTACGTACGGAATACCGTCTCCACGCCGTGGTGTAATCTATTTTCCACCATCACCTTACAAGGATGGGTATAATGGTGTAATGAGTAAATATATATGATTATTATTAAGTAATATTGATACTGAAATAATATATATATATATACTCCAATACAATTCCACGATCATAGGAACGATATCATCACTCGTGCGTACGTACGGAATACCGTCTCCACGATGTGATGCGACTCGTTCTACATGATCTTCATTTCATAATGATTATATAAATGAATTGAATGAATGAATATGGTATATACTACACTAATAACATTCTGGAAATGAATTATCTATAACCTAAAGATAAGAATAAGAATTTATTCAACAAAACACGCATAAGAACAAAAAGTTATAAAGACCCGAGTAACAAGTAACAATGAAATATTACTAACAAGAAGCTAATAATATGACCATATATGATATCATATCAATATGTATGATTCTGTAATAAGTCAATAACATTATTTAAACCATTATACAGGAGCTTCGGACATGAACAAAGCAAATCGGACCTAAGGTAAGGGAAATATCACAATCTCATTTTTATCCGAGATTGTTTATTCGTAAGTATTTACTGGGGTGTATTTTATCATCCACATCCATGTTTCATCAATATGTAATATTATTTCCATCCACCTAAAATTGTTTAAATCCATTTTTTTACCCTTCGGTGAGTTTTTAGTAATATCTATGAAAGGAATCTTTTGTCATACGCGGTACTTTTTGACTTTTCCGACAAAAGTACGAAGAATGTTTTTTTAACTTATACGGAATGAATGGATTTTTAAAACATTATTTCCAAGAAGCTTCCTTTACAAGTTTTCAAGTTTATTTTTAATCAACTTCTTTTATTTTAAAGTTGTATGACATGTTATGAAAGGAAAAATGTTTTTGAAGAAGAAAGGATATTTTCCTCAAGAATGGAGTTCAAGTGTTTTATCAAAATTATTTTCCATCTAAGATAATAAAGGGTTCTGTTTTTATCCCTATTATTACATTGATTTGATCATGTTGTGATGGAATTATTTTTATGAATTTGTTTATCTTATATGAATTGATTTATGATGTCATGATGTTTCAAGAATCCCATTTTTGTTACATGTGTTATGAAATAATGTATGATTTATGATTTTGTGGCACACATAAGAATGGTATCATTATGAGATGGGTGGGACCTATATCTCCCTCCAATGCATTGGGTAATGATTTTATATCTCATGAGATAGACAGGGCTGGAACGGTAGGTTATACCGGTTCAGTGAAAAAGGACTGAAACGAGGGTTACTCGATTCAGAAAGGGACTTTTTCCACTAAGATAGTCTTGGAAATGAGTCTTGACTAACAAGAAATGATTCTCTATGATTATGTGTGAATGCCACAATGTTTCATGTTTTAAGTTATGATTATTGTGATTACATTTCACTGCCATGATTTATCCCATGTTATGAAATTATGCTCTCTTTTACAGGTTATGATTTCCAAAATGTTATGTTCTTATGAATATGATGTGATTGATATTTCTTTTGTTTACCCTTACTGAGCATTTGAGCTCACCCTTTTATGTTTTCTTTTCCCCAGGATATAAAGAAAGGTTTTAGGTAAAAAAAAGGGGAAGATCTTTATGGGAGATATTGAAGATCTTTCACCACGATTAGAAGATTACGTTCCGAGTTTCCAAAGACACTAAACTATTACGATCCTTGCGTGTGTGTTTTTTGTTATGTACTAAGTATTCCGCAAAAGTAATGTAAAGTCAATGTACGTCAGGCTACGGGTCTCTACAATAATGATCCAAATTCATTTGAATATAATAACTAACAATTTAACATGATAAATTAATTTTATTATATCCATCATTTTTCCATAGTATTCCACACTTTCAAGTGTAAATACACCACAATTTTGAGTTTTCATGTGTCCTTCATGATAAATTGTATGTATCATAAATCCATAAATATTGTTGGAATTGAATCTCTTATCCTAACATATAGGACCTCATACAAAAAAAATCCTTTTATATTTCATATCTATTACCATCATTTATTATCTTTAAAATAAGATATAAGGTGTTACTTTTAATATAGATAAAATAACATCAAGTCAATAACACAGATATGAGTATATACTTATAGGATTGTCGAACCATTTGGTAATCTCTAAATTACCACCTTTTGTTAATTCCATCTCATTCTGAGCTTGACCACTTTTTCTCTTATTTTTCACAATATACATTTTTTAATAAATGTATCTCAAATAATGATATTGAGAGTAATTTATCTATGCTCTTGTAGAAACTGTAACTCTAACAGTTCAATGTTTTACCCATTTCCAACTAGTTTTCTAATAGTTGGAAATATCGATGACTGGTTTTCAGAATTTAAATTATTAGAGATGTCAAAAAAAATGTCAAACTTGACTGAATCTAGTCTCAAATCCATCAAAATACATAGAATATAAGTTCAAAAACTCTTAAACTATGTATAATTTAACAACAGTTCCATATTTTTGATCATCACTCTATATATATGATTTAAAATGACCTAAGTACATGATGAAAAAAATAAGAAACCTATTAAAACAATTTACACAATTATTTAATAAAATTAAATTAATCAATGAAAATAATTTTAAAATTAACATACACCTTAATTGGATATATCCATCAATAGTGTACTGGTCCACCATGTTTAACTTCTTCAACCAAATAAACAGTCAAATGAATCATAAATGTGAATAATGAAGGGGGAAATAATATATCTAAATTAAAATGTGTCAAAACAATTATTTCTTGATGTTTATCAAGCTTAGTTGGATTTTTAGTTTTCCCCCAAATCTCTAGGAAGAAAGGTATTTATCTCCAATATAACTATAGTTTGTTTTTAGGTAACATTATGTGCATTTCCAATGAATACAAATACTCTATCAGAATATGTGAGTCATGCCTTTTCAATCTTGGGATATTTTGATTTTTTAAATCAACAAACATTGAAATATTACTTTAATACCCATATAATACCTTTATATTATTAAATATTCTATGGAATGCATCTTTCTAATGATTTTCACTATAAAAAGATGAAGGCTAATTTTCATTATCATTTACCTAAAAACTATCTTTTTTATTCATTGATTCCAAATTCTTATGTGTATTAAGGTTATCCTTTGATTTACCTTTCTCACATAGAAATGTAAAAATTAAATTTTCCTGGATATTCTTCTCAATATGCATTATATCATGATTATGATATATGAAATTAAAATATGAATATGATATTTTGTAAAATATACTCATTTTATTCCACTATTTCATTCCATATACTTCAGATATTGTACCTCATACACTTTTCCCCTTCCTTAAACTGATTACATTTTCCAAACTATGTAGTGACATTTATTAATTTTCCACACTTTCTAATCATATAATACCTTCGGTGGATTTTTCAATTTAATATTTCCTTTTAATTGTGTCTTGGTAAATGTGAATTTATTATAAGAACTATGAAATCAACAATAAAATATAAAAACCCATCTTCTACAATGATGTAATCATTGAGGTTCAAAATAAAAATTATAAAATGGATAAGACAATATAAAATCAGTGTTCCAACAAGATAGGTTTCCTGTTCTTAGAATAGAACTAATTGTACATGTCAAAAAAAAATTAATTTTGAATAGTTTTGTCATTGAGGTATTATATGTTTCCACCCCACCATTCATCTAAATATTCCTTTATTTGAGGTTTAAGGTACACTTTAATGTCTTTTATAGGAATTTTGTTTTCAAGAATAATCATGTTAATATTTCAAGAAGTTTTCTTCATAAAAATCCATATAGGAATATTATTGGGGATAAATAAATTTCTCCATATTATATAATTAGTACTTAATGTACCAAAAGTTCCAAATCCATTTAAATCCAATCGCAAATGTACATTCCTATAATCTAAATATAAATATGGATATAATGAATCAAAAAAATTCCATGTTGATGAATATTTTTATTGTATCATCAATCCATAAATATTTCTGTCTTAAAAAGGGAGCTTCATGTCATATGTAGTATTAGATAATATGAACAATATTTGGGAGTATGGTAATATAAAAAAGCAACTAATTACCTTTGGAATATTTTTCTTCTTCTTCTTTTTATTGGATTTTCATTGATTCGTACTCATATTATTTCTCATTATCTTCCATCACCTTATGTAACATCTTATGAGTTATTATTTATCATAGCACTCTACCTATTAAATAATTAAATCATTAGTATATGAATATATCGATGTATAATCATGTCCATTTTTTTGATGATCTTATTTATCTTAAATAATTATATTGGGATCTTAGCTTCATTAAAGGCCTTGTGAAGAAACACTAAAATCATAGAAATTGGTTTGTTAGTATTTCTATAGATAATCTTTATATGATATAACATAAGTATAAATGAAACCATAGAATAATTTTTAAACCCTTAATATTGTTCTTGTTGTCAATGTCCAAAAAAAAATTCAAACTAATTTTTTTGGTTACTAAATGTATGAGTTTGAATAACATTCCCAGGATCAACAAAAGGTTTTGTTGATCTATTGTAATATTGGAAATTTTATTTTGTAAATCCAAATGTATAATTTATCATTCTTCTAATTGTATTCACCTTTTTTGGGTCACTTTTTGTTTTAATGAGAAGATAATAATTGTGTTGACTTTCCATAACAGTTAATTCACTAAGACACATCAAACAAACACATCTTATGAAAAACCATTACTTTATTAGACTTTAATTGATGACTTATTACATAAAATTACAAATAATAAAACATAGATGATATAGAATTTTAGTGTATTTAGGAATTAGATACATATAATAACAACTTGAACATGGGAAACTACAACATTATTGATAACCTAATCAACATTCTTCTAAAATTCCATATGTTTTAAAACCGCACATGATAACTTGGGGACATATATAAGAAATGGGTGAGATATAAATCCTAGTAAGACAATAAAAAAAATAATAACATGATGGAATAATTACAATCTATAAAATTGGCTCTTCAATTGGACATAAAAGGGCAGATAATTATAAAAATTAACAATGAGGAATAATATAACATAGTATTATAAAGGAAACATTGGAAATGTGGCAATAACTTTAAACATGAAATCATAAAAATTTGGAAATTATAACCACTATGAAGTCATGGTTGAAAAATTTTCATTATGGATTAGGTTCACTCCCTAATACCCTGTATTATGTCTCATGAGGATAATACATTACCCAATGCATTGGAACACTATATAACTCTGAGCCCATACATGACATCCATATCATTCACATGTATAAGTGTGCCACATATTTCACACAACATGGAATCATTTTTTTATTACATTTTATTCCATGATCAAAGAGTTTAGAATAAATAAAAGAATTTCACAAATAAAATAAGTGTTATTTCATAAAAATTAACACACTTGATAGGAAATGGATATGGGTATTCACTACACAATTTTTTGGCAATGAAAATCACAAGGTAGTTCTGGTAGCATAACGAGGAATATAAATTTTCATGAGAGGGATTAACAAGTGTTTAATGGGGTATCACACCATTTTTACTTCATAAGGGATGTAAAGGGAATATAAATCAATATATACCAAAATTAGGCATTGAAGAAAAAAGTCATAAGATAATGAAGATGGTTGAATAAGGAGGAGATAGAGAGGATCCCATACTAAATTTCGGCATAGTAATTGATTTGGTAGTTATTATAATTATAAGGGGTTAAATGATCTATAATTATTATGAAATAAACTTTAAAGTAGAAATATATTTAGAAAATAATGACAACATAATCAATTAAGATTCAAAATTCTAAATACATAGAGGGCGCTAGAATTTAAAAGAAGGGCGAGATGCACTTTACTAAATTTCAGCATGAAATAGTTGTAAATAAAGGTTCATGGGAGGAAAAAATGAGAGTTAAAGTGGTATCTATTATCATTTCAATAAATAATCATGTAATAATGACATAGAAAAAAAACCAAAATAAGAAGAAAACAAAAATTATGAGGAATTCCGTAAGAGAAATTCATGAATAAAAAGAAGAGTGAGAGATCTCTTAGCTTAAGAGGGTTATTCCCAATGTATGGGAAGATCTTATTTATAGCTTTGGGGAACCATGATAGGGATCAAGAGAGGGTATGATAGAGTAAGGATGTAATCCATGGTTTTTGAGTGGGAAAAAATTAGATCATGGGTGGGTTTATGTAGGAAAATAGAGGGGAGTTATTTTTTATTTTCCAAATATAGTTTTTAGAATATACAATACAATAATCAAAACCAAAAAACATAAAATATTTTTTCCCATGGTTTATACCAAAGGGAGGTGGATACAAATATTTTATAGGGCCAAGGAGTAAAATTATTTATATACTAAACATTCTGATTTGGACGTAAGTCATGTTTGTTAAGGAATTAATTTTATACCATAAAATATAATATAGGTTTTGGAGGATTCATAAATTATTTATAAAATTAATCATATAACCTCAAACACAAATTATTTTAATTTTTAAACCTATATTTGGTCGTGGATACCATTTATATAATTTATTACATCACTTTTGGTTCATTATGATGTCATAATACTCAATGTATACTTATACATTATTTATTTTTTACATGAAAATTTGACTATATCAAAAAATTATTGAAAAAAATATCCATTGGATAAATTCAATGCTAGGATTCCATTAATGATTTTTATTTTATAAAAATTATTTTCTAAATATATGAATTTTCACTTTTAAAATAATAATGTAAATTTATTGAGAATTGATTTCTTTTTTTTACAATAATAGACTTTAAACCATTATAAAAATTATATTTGACTTCATAGAAAATATATTAACATTTATAAAATTTAATTAAAAGTATAATTTTATTCAACTATAAATTATTTTTACAGCTCCTGAATTCTCGAAGGAGTATATTGATAGTAAATTACTATTAAACAAATATAAAATTTGGGTTCTGTTGTCTTAGAAAATATTTTTTCTTTCCAACTCATTACTTAATAATTTATAAAGTAAAAATAGTAATGAATAAATATATTAATTATTTCATTAAAACTTATGTATAATTATTCATACTATTAGGTTAACCCTTTTTTCCTTGTCAAATTATTATCAACTTTTAACTATAATTATCATATTTTACATTTACTCTGGTAGTAAATTTTTAATATGGTTATTATTCATATTGTATAAATATTAAGTTGAACATATGATAAAATATTAATTATTATTATTAAAATTATTAAATCCATTTAATCAATAACAATTCAATGATTTGGAATAATTTAATTTAAAATAAAACGTTTAAGAATGATGAAAATCCGTTTTAGAAAAATTTATTTTCTCAAGAAAAAATGATTTTACTTAACTCTATAACTAGTAATCATCATTGTATTAATTTCATTTAATAATTATTAGGAATATAATCAAAGTAGTTAATTTAATTAATTTCCCATTATGGTTTAATTTATTTAATTATAATGGAGAAACATTATTCATTTTAACAATGTTTTTAAGAAAATATGTTTCGAAGCCTAAAAATAAACTTATATTATAATATGGTATAAAGATTATTAAAATGTAATTAATTGGATTAAATATAACTCAAGAAGAAATATAATAATTTTAAATCAAATTAATTTATAATGGGACGTTAAAATTGTAACACCCCAAGAATTCATAGTGTGTTATTTCTTCAAAATAATTCAATAACTTGCACTTTTATCAACTTTTAATAGTGAAACCTTTTTAAATAAAATATTTTAAACTTTTTGACTAAATGGAGACATCAAAAAAATTTAAAATGAAACATCCCAAACTTCCACGGTACGCTTTCCTTTGAATAATACAGTAGCATGTGTTGTACGCAACTTCGAGTTCTAACACACCACAACTAATCAAACTATCCGTTATGAATAGTAATACCTACCTTTTAAAATTTTAGAAATTTTATCTCTCAAAATGGACTTCATTTTTGGATTCAGAGTATCAAATTTTTCCTAAGGTGAAATTTTGGTACTTTTCGGATAACTTTCATATTTTGATGAATAGTGAAAATTACTAAATTTTAATTAAAAACAACTTTTTTAATCAAAATACTTAATAGTGATAAATTATGAATTTGAGTGGTTTTAAAGTATATTTAGAATATATTTTTACCATTTAATATAATGTTGGTCATTGGAAAAATTTTACAATTAAACAGAACATAATCAAGTGTCAATCTTTTGATAGTTATTATCTCTTAAAAACACGCTTTTTGTTTTGACAGCGGGAATTAATTTTAAATTAATTTCTGCCACTTTTGTGTTTTCAATTTAGGAAAAGGGATTCCATATTTGGAATCAGGATGTTCAAATTTTGTAAATATGTAACTTTTATTTTTAGACATTTTGAATAATTACTGCGGTAAATATTTTATTTACCATGGTTAAGGGTAAATCCGATAAATAAGGGTTAAAAAATAATATTATAATAATGCTAAATTATCCTAAAACGTGTCTTAACCCTATTGGTTGATACATGGTCGACCATGGGCATCTTTGGGTCTATTTTGGGACCCCATGGATCCACTTGTAAGTGATAATGACACTTTATTTTAATTAAGTTAAAATGAATACAAAAATGACACAAGCATATATCTTTTAGAAAAACAATTGTTACATAGTGTTATATATGTTGTATTTTAGATTATAAATATTCATTAGAAAGATAAAATGATTTCCTACATAATGATATTTTATTTATAATTTTTAGACATTATATAATTTATTTTATTTATGACATAATGATGATGCAGTAATTACTATAATAGTGAAAAATTAAAATAATTGATATTATAAATACCCAAATAAATATAATATGAAACTTTTAATGAATTAGACTAATTTTCTAGGATAATATGATATATTAGTATTGATTTAATTGACTTTTTTCGAAGTAATCAATCTGTTATGAGTTTCACAAAAATCAACTATTGAATAGTGTCAAAATTGACATAAAAGAGTTCTTAAAAAAATATTATATTATTAATTGATATTAAATTCCTAAAAATCTAAGGTTCGGCCAAGAGACTTATATCATGATAGGGGCATCATTAATGGACCACTTGGGGGTCTCTTGGATGTATGTAGTAAGTTTATTAACCATATTATATAAAAATACAAAGAGACATTGTAAAAGTGAAACTAATTAACTTAGAGTTAATACTTAAAGATAAGGTTAATATAAGTACCCAAACCTGTCTAAATTATATTGGTTGAGTGGTTTTCGACCTATAACCACCTTAAACTTTGAATAATAAACTTTGTAGCCATTATAAACCGAATATGAATTTATTATAAATTAATATTTCTAGCTTTTCCAAAGGTGGCCCTCACCCCTCTTATAAAAGGGCACTCCTCCTTCTCATTTCATCACACCTTCAAAGCCTTTTGATTCGGACAAAATCTGCCCAAATACTCTCCCAACTTCCCTAAATACAACCTAGGGGACTTAGTTTGATCAGAAAGACAACCTAAGGATCCCTTTTGATCAAATCAAAAGGAAGAACCCGAAGAAGAGGTAATGATTTCACCACCCTTTTCTAAGTTCATTTCTTCTTCCACTTCTTCTTCCCTTGTTGTTACCATTCTAAAATAATAACTCCATTATCTCACATATACTGTGATGTTATTATAAATATGGTACAACCATATTCAGTATTCTATCCACCCTTGGAATAACATGTCACCATACGTGCGTACGTACGACTTACCGTCTCCACGTCGTGGTGTAATTGTTATTCAATATATTATTATTTGGATGGGTATAATAATGATATGTAACTCATGTAAATAATAAATAAAACATGTTAATGATTCTTTATATATGATATAACAACCAGTTATATATTGTTTTAATATCAAAAGAATGATATTGTCGCTCGTGCGTACGTACGGACTACCGTCTCCACGAACACGATGAGATTCATTCTCCATCGTATCCATTAAAGTATAATTATCATTTTATGATTTAAAAATTATGTTTAAGGACTTGATATCATTCTGGATATGAATAATATACAACCTATCCATTACGAACATGACTTACGTAACAAAACATATAAAAGAAAACAAGTAAGTTAACACCCGAAATAACGATAATACTAAGATATTATTATCAAATCAATATTAAAAGATCATATATGATATCATATTAATGTATATGATTATTTTATAATTTAATAACAATTATTTCACCATTATAAGGAGGTTAACCTACCCCAACCAAGTAAAATTACAAGGTAAGGGATTTTCTTATCTCACATTCAATTCCGTGAGATTTCCATTATTCGCCACTAAATTATTGGAAGTGGTGTATTGTGTACTGGAATTTGATATATATTATCATGATTATATTTATATTCATGTTATTCTGTAAATAGTTTGGTGGTTATTAAATTTTGGCCATACGACTCAGTTGATTAACGTGGTAAGGGGTTTTCATCTCACTCATTATTCCCGTGATATTCATGTCATATTGCCACCATTACCTTTTGTGTGGTGTATGTACTGCCCATAATTATATTCATTGTGTAATACACTTTAATTTATGTGTATTTACATATTCATTGTATGATACCTCATTCATGGGTTGTATGTTTCATAAGTTACCAAATTGATAAGGGTTTACTTCACAATCTCTTTAATATCCGAGGTTGTCTTTACGTAAGTATCTACAGGGACATATTTACTATCCATGTCCATATTTCATAAAAGAGTTTTCAAAGGGATTATTTCTAAGGGAACTTTCACTAAAACATCATTTTAAATGTTTTAAATATTTATTCTTCTAAATCATCCTCATTTATGTCCACGTTTTCAAAATGGTTTGTAAGGATTTATTTATATGAAAATGAATGTTTTAAAAGTGTTAATTCCATTCAAAAGTTTCAAAGTGGTATGGGACACTTTGATTCAAAAATGTATTTAAATGCCTTACTTTATAAATTGTGTAACATTAAAATGTTTTCATGAAAAAGGTATGTTTCACTCAATAATTTTTTAAAAAAACATTTTCATCTATGTCAACATCCTTTGATGGATTTTATGATTATTTGAAGTTGATTTATTATGATATAAAACTTCCATATTGTAATGAAGTTTTGTGATATGTTTGACTGTAGATGTGTCATTTATATAGCATTCATGGTTTATGAGTAAATTATTGACATTTCGTATGCTAGTTCCAATAACAATGTTTATGTTATATTTCAAACTTTACTTCATATGAATGTGTTGGACAAGTATGTTCTAAGTTGGGGACTGGTTAAAGTAATCCCTCCAGGTTGGGCACTGGTTAAAGTAAGCCCTCCAGGTTGGGGACTGGTAAATGTAAGCCCTCTAGGTTAGGGACTGGTAAAAGTAAGCCCTATGGTTTGGTCTCCGGTTATTAGAGGCACTCTGGGTTGGTGTCCGGTTATTAGAGGCACTCCGGGTTGGTGTCCGGTTATTAGAGGCACTCCGGGTTGGGTTCCGGTTACATTTAGCCCCAAGGTCTTGGGACGAGGCCTTGAAAAGAAATTAAAGTTTAGCATTATGCATTCCATCATTATGAAAGTGGTTATTTATTTTGCATGTGATTATTCGATTAGTAGAATATCCATGTGAATAAGTAAATGGCATTATTTCATTTTAATTTTTCCATACTATGTTGAAGTTCAAATTTAAAAGGATTTTGTTTTAGTAATGCATTGCCTTAAATGTTTATGCTTATTTTGAATGTTCCTCTATATTGTTATCCTTACTGGGAATTTGAGCTCACCCCTTTTCTATGTTTATTTTCCCCAGGATGTGAAGAAGTAAGTTATGAATGACCTGCAAGGATATTATGAGGGGATAATAGTGTGGACTGTGGAGACATTATGTTTTATTAGTAGTTTTTCATTTTATGATATAATGTAAAAATTATGAATATATCTAGTGTTTCCAAGGCTACTAAACCAATCGGTCTTTCGAGATTTGATCTTTCTTTTGATCATTCCAATGTTATGTAATAATGCACCGACTCTGGGTAACTAGGGTCGGGGCGTTACAGTTGGTATCAGAGGAAGTTTAGTACAAACCTTGGAAGCTAGATTTAGATAAACTCTGATTAGAGCACATAGACCTAAAATGAACTTTCAGGATTAGTATAGAATAACTTTCTAGAATTTTGGTATTGTAGAGATTTTGTGAGTTTTCCGAGCAATACATCCCTGTCTGGATACGAGCAGGTAGAGGCGGCTCTGGCACAGATGTACCTAGGGGTAAAACCCGAAAACACCGCTTTGAGCTAGACTCGAACGGGAACTGGTGAACGACAATGGGCCTTGCTGCACTCTTGGTTACGACACTCCCGGGGGATATGCTTAGGATAATTCTCATTTTCTTTACAAACCATTTTGAAGGGTTTATGTGGAATTACTTCCTCAGAGGAGAAATTTATATGATTATGGATTATATCCATAAACTATTTAATTTATGTTATGTGTCTTACCAGTTTGGGATTAGGTATTGTTATTCATAAACTAATCTAATGTATGCCATTGTTTAGAAATGGCGCCCAGTAGAAGGAATGAGAACTCCATCAATGCACATGATCCAAAGAGAAAGAAGGATCATATCTTTCATGGCCTTAAGCCAGAATTTATAAGAGAAATAGTCTCCCATTTATTATCATCATACGAATAAATAATATCATGCGTTGATAAGAAAAGTAAAGAGTTTACTGAGTCCTATGGCTTTGAAGGGAAGCAAGAGAAGAAAATGATGGAAGAGAGAAAGATGGGTAAAGGGAAGAGGGAAAAGAAGAATTTTCCCATATGTGATAACTGTGGGAAGAAACACCCTGGAACTTGTCTGAAAGGAATGGGAGTTTGTTATAAGTGTGGTGGACAAAGGGCACAAAGTACATGACTGCAAGGGTAAGAAAATGGTTTCAAATGTACAATGCTTCATTGCAAGGAGTTTGGACACTATGCGAACCTATGTCCCAGTCATCAAAATATGCCTCAAATGATGTTATTGGATAATAATCAAGTTATGATACTACTACAGATGAAGAGGAATGATTAGAGTTCTTATATTGATTATGTCAATGGAGTGTTGTATCAACAATGTACTTGTTATAATAATTATGGAGTATATAAGGATTGTACTGCAGTATTATGTCATTAAGGACTTGAGATTGTGTGGAACAAAGAAGGTGACTCAATAGCAGGATAAGTTTTTGAAAATATATGGTTGAGAGAATGATAAACCATAATATAGTTCTGATACCGAGTTAGTGATTTTGGAATAATACATGATTGTTTTGGATAAATTATATTGGATATTCTTGACTACCTTGGAACTGATTAATGATCTATATATTCCATTATTGTTGGGGTTAAAACATTTTTAGATTGATGAGGTATATCCAGCATTCTATATAGAATAAGGGAGCTCTGAATGTAATCAATAAGGAATATGGTAATTCAGGATGTTTCAGTGTATTAAAAGAATACATGATGAAGGTATTCATATGCTATTACATGGTAAAAAAGGATCTACATTATGTTTAACTTCCTTATAAATGTTGGACTGTGAGTTTGGTCAGAAATATTTTGGATAAATTCTAGTTTGAGATTAATTTTGGATTTCCATAAAAGGATAACCCGGAGGTCGGGCGGCAACCCGTCGCGTCCGGAAAGGCCCGCGAGACTTGAACCCGCAACCCGAAGGGCGACAAGGGTGTATCACCTACCACTGGCCCAAGAGATTTCCTGGATTAAATAATGTAGTTTTTTTTAAAGATCTGGTAGATGAATTATAAATTTGTTATTCTGGAACCCTGTACGAATAGTATAAATAGAATTTTTTTTACGAGTGAAAGATGAAGTTCGTGGTAGAAAATTATTAATGGACAAAACTCTAATTATAAAGTAAGTATATCTCCTTATGATCTTAGCCAATCTCATAAAAAAATTCCTCAACATTAAGAAAAGGAACTTAGAACAAAAATGTTGTCCTAAATGGTACCTTAAATTATCACTAATTTATGGCTTTGGGATTGTTGGCCTTTTCATATCCACGTTTTCTACCACTCTCCATCAGATAATTGATGGTTAGATTTCTCTTCCATATCCATATTTTCCTATATGGAACCCTGGTATGAGTTATTTTCGGTAATCTTCATACTTTCCACTCTTTATTTTAAATAAGGGCCTCATTAATTCATTTATCGATGTGGGATTTCAACTAAGATATTTTGAAACGTCAAAATGTGTTATCCTAATACCCTATGTTTTGTTGAACCGATGGTATTTCAAATCATCATAGATTGATGAGTTTAAGGACCTCAATTTTACACTTGTTTGTGATTGATGACCTCAATCACTACCTATAAATATTTACGTTTTCCCTCCAATTATATGTCTCTAATTGCCACCAATGTTCTCCTAATCGAGATCATAATTTGGTGGTGACCCTTTGATTTCTCTTTTCCTCATATTAAGACTAAATTTTAGTAACCCAATTTCCGATGTGGGTTTTCCCACAAATATATTTTCTATTATCAACCTTTTATTTTCGAAGAACAATTTCAAATTGCGAGGACACAATTTATTGAAGGAGGGGAGAATGTAACACCCCAAGAATTCATAGTGTGTTATTTCTTCAAAATAATTCAATAACTTGCACTTTTATCAACTTTTAATAGTGAAACCTTTTTAAATACAATATTTTAAACTTTTTGACTAAATGGAGACATCAAAAAAATTTAAAATGAAGCATCCCAAGCTTCCACAATACACTTTCCTTTGAATAATACAGTAGCGTGTGTTGTACGCAACTTCGAGTTCTAACACACCACAACCAATCAAACTATCCGTTTTGAATAGTAATACCTACCTTTTAAAATTTTAGAAATTTTATCTCTCAAAATGGACTTCATTTTTGGATTCATAGTATCAAATTTAGGCTAAGGTGAAATTTTGGTACTTTTCGGATAACTTTCATATTTTGATGAATAGTGAAAATTACTAAATTTTAATTAAAAACAACTTTTTTAATCAAAATACTTAATAGTGATAAATTATGAATTTGAGTGGTTTTAAAGTATATTTAGAATATATTTTTACTATTTAATATAATGTTGGTCATTGGAAAAATTTTACAATTAAACCAAACATAAACAAGTGTCAATCTTTGGATAGTTATTATCTCTTAAAAACACGCTTTTTGTTTTGACAGCGGAAATTAATTTTAAATTAATTTCTGCCACTTCTGTGTTTTGAATTTAGGAAAATGGATTCCATATTTGGAATCAGGATGTTCAAATTGTGTAAATAGGTAACTTTTATTTTTAGACATTTTGAATAATTACTGCGGTAAATATTTTATTTACCATGGTTAAGGGTAAATCCGGTAAATAAGGGTTAAAAATAATATTATAATAATACTAAATTACCCTAAAACGTGTCTTAACCCTATTGGTTGATACATGGTCGACCATGGGCATCTTTGGGTCGATTTTGGGACCCCATGGATCCACTTGTAAGTGATAATGACACTTTATTTTAATTAAGTTAAAATGAATACAAAAATGACACAAGCATATATCTTTTAGAAAAACAATAGTTACATAGGGTTATATATGTTGGATTTTAGATTATAAATATTCATTAGAAAGATAAAAAGATTTCCTACATAAATATATTTTATTTGTAATTTTTAGACATTAAATAATGTATTTTATATATGACACAATGATGATGGAGTAATTACTATAATAGTGAAAAATTAAAATAATTGATATTATAAATACCCAAATAAATATAATATGAAACTTTTAATGAATTAAAATAATTTTATAGGATAATATGATATATTAGTATTGATTTAATTGACTTTTTTCGAAGTAATCAATCTGTTACAAGTTTCACAAAAATCAACTGATGAATAGTGTCAAAATTGACATAAAAGAGTTCTTAAAACAAATATTATATTATTAATTGATATTAAATTCCTAAAAATCTAAGGTTCGGCCAAGAGACTTATATCGTGATAGGTTCCTCATTAATGGGCCACTTGGGGGTCTCTTGGATGTATGTAGTAAGTTTATTAACCATATTATATAAAAATACAAAGAGACATTGTAAAAGTGAAACTAATTAACATAGAGTTAATACTTAAAGATAAGGTTAATATAAGTACCCAAACCTGTCTAAATTATATTGGTTGAGTGGTTTGCGACATATAACCACCTTAACCTTTGAATAATCAACTTTGGAGCCATTAGAAACCAAATATGAATTTATTATAAATTAATATTTCTAGCTTTTCCAAAGGTGCCCCTCACCCCTCTTATAAAAGGGCACCCCTCCTTCTCATTTCATCACACCTTCAAAGCCTTTTGGTTCGGCCAAAATCTGCCCAAATACTCTCCCAACTTCCCTCACTACAACCTAGGGGCCTTAGTTTGATCATAAAGCCAACCTAAGGATCCCTTTTGATCAAATCAAAATGAAGAACCTGAAGAAGAGGTAATGATTTCACCACCCTTTTCTAAGTTCATTTCTTCTTCCACTTATTCTTCCCTTGTTGTTACCATTCTAAAATAATAACTCCAGTATCTCACATATACTGTGATGTTATTATAAATATGGTACAACCATATTCATTATTCTATCCACCCTTGGAATAACATGTCACCATACGTGCGTACGTACGGCTTACCGTCTCCACGTCGTGGTGTAATTGTTATTCAATATATTAATATTTGGATGGGTATAATAATGATATGTAACTCAAGTAAATAATAAATAAATTTTTTTAATGATTCTGTATATATGATATAACAACCATTTATATATTATTTTAATATCAAAAGAATGATATTGTCGCTCGTGCGTACGTACGGACTATTGTCTCCAAGAACGCGATGAGATTCATTCTCCATCGTATCCATTAAAGTATAATTATCATTTGATGATTTAAAAATGATGTTTAAGGACTTGATATCATTATGGATATGAATAATATACAACCTATCCATTACGAACATGGCTTACGTAACAAAACATATAAAATAAAACAAGTAAGTTAACACCCGAAACAACGACAATACTAAGATATTATTATCAAATCAATATTAAAAGATCATATATGATATCATATTAATGTATATGATTATTTTATAATTTAATAACAATTATTTCACCATTATACAAGAGGTTAACCTACCCCAACCAAGTAAAAGTACAAGGTAAGGGATTTTCTTATCTCACATTCAATTCCGTGAGATTTCCATTATTCGCCACTAAATTATTGAAAGTGGTGTATTGTGTACTGGAATTTGATATATATTATCATGACTATCTTTATATTCATTTTATTCTGTAAATAGTTTGGTGGTTATTAAATTTTGGCCATACGACTCAGTTGATTAACGTGGTAAGGGGTTTTCATCTCACTCCTTATTCCCGTGATATTCATGTCATATTGCCACCATTACCTTTTGTGTGGTGTATGTACTGCCCATAATTATATTCTTTGTGTAATACACTTTAATTTATGTGTATTTACCTATTCATTGTAGGATACCTCTTTCATGGGTTGTATGTTTCATAAGTTACCAAATTGATAAGGGTTTACTTCACAATCTCTTTAATATCCGAGGTTGTCTTTACGTAAGTATCTACAGGGACATATTTACTATCCATGTCCATATTTCATAAAAGAGTTTTCAAAGGGATTATTTCTAAGGGAAATTTTACTAAAACATCATTTTAAATGTTTTAAATATTTATTCTTCTAAATCATCCTCATTTATGTCCACGTTTTCAAAATGGTTTGTAAGGATTTATTTATATGAAAATGAATGTTTTAAAAGTGTTAATTCCATTCAAAAGTTTCAAAGTGGTATGGGACACTTTGATTCAAAAATGTATTTAAATGCCTTACTTTCTAAATTGTGTAACATTAAAATGTTTTCATGAAAAAGGGATATTTCTTTCAATAATTTTTAAAAAAAACATATTCATCTATGTCAACATCCTTTGATGGATTTTAAGATTATTTGAAGTTGATTTATTATGATATAAAACTTCCATATTGTAATGAAGTTTTTTGATATGTTTGACTGTAGATGTGTCATTTATATAGAATTCATGGTTTATGAGTAAAGTATTGACATTTCTTATGCTAGTTCCAATAAGAATGTTTATGTTATATTTCAACCATTACTTCATATGAATGTGTTGGACAAGTATGTTCCAGGTTGGGGACTGGTTAAAGTAAGCCCTCCAGGTTGGGGACTGGTTAAAGTAAGCCCTCGAGGTTGGGGACTGGTAAAAGTAAGCCCTCCAGGTTAGGGACTGGTAAAAGTAAGCCCTCCGGTTTGGTCTCCGGTTATTAGAGGCACTCCGGATTGGTGTCCAGTTATTATAGGCACTCCGGGTTGGTGTCCGGTTATTAGAGGCACTCCGGGTTGGGTTCCGGTTACAGTTATCCCCAAGGTCTTGGGACGAGGCCTTGAAATGAAATTAAAGTTTAGCATTATGCATTCCATCATTATGAAAGTGGTTATTTATTTTGCATGTGATTATTCGATTAGTAGAATATCCATGTGAATAAGTAAATGGCATTATTTCATTTTACATTTGCCATACTATGTTGAAGTTCAAATTTAAAAGGATTTTGTTTTAGTAATGCATTGCCTTAAATGTTTATGCTTATTTTGAATGTTCCTCTATATTGTTATCCTTATTGGGCATTTGAGCTCACCCATTTTCTATGTTTATTTTTCCCAGGATGTGAAGAAGTAAGTTATGAATGACCTGCAGGGATATTATGAGGGGATAATTGTGTGGACTGTGGAGACATTATGTTTTTGTAGTAGTTTTTCATTTTATGATATAATGTAAAACTTATGAATATATCTAGTGTTTCCAAGGCTACTAAACCAATCGGTCTTTCGAGATTTGATCTTTCTTGTGATCATGCCAATGTTATGTAATAATGCACCGACTCTGGGTAACTAGGGTCGGGGCATTACAAAAATTACTTAATTAATCAAAAGAAATGATAATTTAAAAAAAAGGTACTTTCACTATTCACTAAAAATCCACATTTTCTGAAAAATAGAAAAATTTCACCATAAGTTAGTTATGATATTATTATTTAAAAAATGGGGTCTATTTCATAAAACAAATTGTATTAATTTTCTATGAAATAATTTTTTTTCATTATGAAAAAATAAAAATTGTTTTTGAAGAGATCATATTTTGAATAAAAAAAGAAATTTAAAAAAATTTATTGGTTAATATTTAAATATTTATCAATATATTTTTGAAATATATATTTATTTCCGAAAGTTTTTAATCCCACTATTGTCCAAAAATTTATTGGAATGGTTAAAAAAGGCAGAGTTAAATAATAATTGTTTATTTAGGTATAGTGTTGCATATTTCATATGATACTGAATATAGTTTTATCTTTTTAAAATCCTAGGGAATTACATTATCCAACATTTAGTAAATTTAATCCTAAAAATTTTAACATGATCTTGTCATGAAATTTTTGGAAACTTGAATATATCTTTATTTAAAACCCACATCAAAAAATGGTTAATAAAAAATCCACTTGAAAAGAGATAAAGGTAAATATCAAGGTCATCAAACAACAGGTTTCTAAGTAGGAGGACACTAGTGGGAAGTGATACATTGAAATTAAATATAAAAATAACAAAATAAAATAAAAATAGAGTGTGATAGAAAATACGGTCCATAGAAATTCAATGACTACAAAACCATAAATTCGTGATGAGTGAAAAGACCATCAATTCCTCAAAAATGATTGTACTATGATTTTTTTTCAAGATTATTTTACATGGGTTAAGTAATTTCATTAATATTTAGAATAGGTAGATAAATAAATATATATTCATTATAGGTATAATAACATACTTTAATAATTATTATTACTACAATAATTTCTCCAAATAATGAATAATCAAGATAATTTTTTTATGATTAAAGTACTATAATAATATTATAATAAATCCCATAATCTAACAAATAATAACAAGAAATTTGTCACGACCCATCCTTGGGTCCTATTCCGTGACTACCCCAAGCCTGCCTTCCATAGGCCAAGGGCTGGCGACTAGCACCAAAGGTGTAAATACTAGTAAAAGGGAAGGAATTACCCTTTTAAATGTAAACAAACACAATAGAGTACGCAAGTAAAGTAAGCACTAAGTAAAACTGAGTACAAAAGTAAGTGCTGGAAAGTAAATGGGCCAGTATACAAACCTAACTGAATGTAAAGTACAACTGAGAAAGAAAGTACAACAGCTATAAAGTAAAGCATGAACCACCGAGTCATCCTCCAGGAATCCCACCTGATGGGTGGGTACAGATAGTCTCGTCGGTACCTCAAGTCCATCCGTCCACTCCGTGTACGTTTCGTCAGGTGGTCCACCTTCGGATACCGTCTAGCTCCATAAGCCTCAATCACGATCAGTGCTGTCCATCATCTGCAACCAACACAATGTAGTGCGGGCATTTCCCATGCAGGGGTGAGTATAACGATACTCATTAGGGACCCTGAGACCCCCGAAGGTCTCCCAGAATCCACGAAGGATAAACCACAAAGGAAAAATACAAACAAAAAGTATCAACCAACTCTACTTAGGTATATGCCCATTCATATACCTAAGTAATCATTCTCAGTTCAGCTCCAACTTTCAAGCCCAAGCACAATCCGATCCACACAGGAAAGAAGTCAATCACATCAATGATAATGATTGAATGTTAGCTCACACAGGTATACTACTCATGAAGAGGGGTGGAGATGATTTGATGTAGCCTCTGAATCATCTCCTCTGCCGAACCCATGTAGGATCCAAGTAGAGAAGTCGTCGCTGCCGAACCCAAGTAGGATCCAAGTACAGTCATCATCACTGCCGAACCCAAGGAGGATCTAAGTACAATCATCCTCGCTGCTGAACCCACGTAGGATCCAAGTATAGTCGTCATCGTCATTGAACCCACGGAGGATCCCTGCACAGAAGTCGTCACAGTCACAGCCAGCTCTAGGTTTCCCACACACAGCGTGCTCGATTCCGGGAGGGTCCACTCCTCTAGTAAAAGGGGGTTGATACATCAACTGTCACAAAGTAAAAATTTGATGTATCCTGAATTTCCGTCTCATCAAAAGGAACTCAACGTGAGAGACGACGCGTTAATCGGATGCCTGGTCTGAGAGATATTGTCTTTTTCGTTTGAGGGGCCCGATTGGAAATATGCTTGTTCCAAACACAAACATTAACCAAAGTTGTCCAAAACTCACTTAGAGTATCGCAAAAGGACCGCCTCATCTATAGGGTCCCATTACCGTAGACGCCGTGTCGTTCGGACGAGCGGTCATCAAGATATTCACCATTAAGTGAAAACGGGCCCGACCCGTTAAGCCCAGTGGGATGGCGGGTCGAGTTAACCCAGTTTTGATGGGTCTGACCTGGCAGGGGTGTCAAACTAGCCTGAAGAAATACATGGCTCTGCCCGGCCCGACCCGGTGCGGTCCGGCTGGGCGCGGCCCCGCTGGCTCGGCCCGAAGGCCGAGTGGTCCGGGGGGCCCCTGGTTGCCTGAACCGGCGACCCCAAGTTGCGTTGCACTCCCTAACTGGCCGGCTGGAGCCAACCGGCATTCTGACGCAAGTGGCCCGCACGGGCGGGCCACGGCTTCCCTCTGCCCGACCGACCGACGGGCCGGCCGGTCCTTCCGCCGAAGCGGGCCACAGTTTCTTCTGCATAGCCAGTGCGATGGCACAGGCTTCCTCCGCCGTGGCTTACCTTGGACGAGGCTCCGCGTTCCCGGCCCGATGCGACGACGTCGTGCTTCCTCTGACTCGGCCTGCTTGGCCGCGACTTTCTTTGCGTCTGCGACGGTGGCCCTTGCGCCACCAACCTCTTCCGCGTTCCACCTTCAGTCGCCGATTCCAAAAATAAACAAGATCAAACGGAAGGTCGTCGGGCCGTGTTCGTTTGGACCGCGCCCTCCTTGTTATGCGATATCAATAGGCCAAGACAATCAAATTTATACAATGATGAACGAGGCACAATTTTAATCCATTAAAAATTGTACATAATCCCCTACCTCGATAATTGACATCGCAAGTCGGGCGTTGCGGGAGATGGCATCGTGGGGAGAGGATTCGTAGATGACATTGGAGTGCGTCTGAGAAGGAAGCGGTGTCTCCTCACTTGTTGCAGAGAAGAGAAAGAAAAGCGTGTCATCGTTCTTCGTGGAACTGACATCCTTTGTTGAAGAAGATGTCGTTCTTCGTCAGAGGGTTGGTGTTCTTCAAAAATTCAATAGCTCCCCCAATTCTCCTTAACACAACAATTGCCCCAAAAATAAAATAATTGGCTCATCCTATTATTTTATTAACACATGCAATTTAAAATTCAAATTTCAAACCACTTCATTAAATAAATGTTTTGGCAATTAATAAAGAGAGGGAGAGGAGGTGAAGATATCTCATAAATAATGGGAGAGTTGTCAACATTAAACAAGGGAGTTTAATGGGGGTTTATGAGAGTTATGGGAAGTTCAAGTGTTTAGGTGACGTGTGGGACCCAACCCACAAATATCCTCTCATGGGAGGTTATCTGGGTGTGGGACCCACCTCTAACGCCCCTTGGGAGGAAAATAACCACCATCCATAAAATAAAATTGTGCTACACCAATTTTATTTATTTTAATATAATTCCCCAAATATTAATTCTCAACCCGCTTAAAACGCAACTGTGGTAAAGGTTCACGTAAGCAATTACCGACGTTGTGAGTTCATCGGTGCCCTCATATTTTAATTCCAAATATTGGTTCAAAAGATAGAAAAACCCACTCGTTCGTTCACTGAACGTACCCAATCTAAACTTTAGAAATTGATTCCGGGCTCACCGGGCCTCAGAATCAAGTGCCGTTAGAAGCCACAGACTCGTAAAATTCCAAAGTATTTAAGAAAAAAAATTCCCCCGAAATTTCCGTGTCTTTAAAAAATTGTTTATATATTTACTAAATCCAAAGTGGTTAGCATAAATTATAGCGATACTGAAAATTTAATAATCTTTAACACAATAATTGTCAAAATTTAAAAAATATTTTATTGGTTTTTCATAAATCATTAATTAAATAAATATTCATATATCCCAAATAACATAACCAAACATAACATTAATAAATGTATTTACCTAAGTGGTCATCACATAACCTTCTTTTTAGACCTCTAAATACAAAATATAATTCTCCTCAAATAATCATTTATATTAAAATTAATGGATTTATATACCTCAACCCAATGAAACATATTCCAAAATATCAAGAATCATCTCAAAATAAAAAAATATTTGATCCTTTAATACATTTTTCCTAAATTTATTTAATCATTATAAACTTCATAACTTACTAAAAGGGGTATTTATGTGTTTAAATATTAAACTTAGACATATCACCCATAGGAACTTTCTCTTTATCCAAACATAAAACACAAATTAATTATTATTAATCCCCCAATAACGTGTTATCTAAAATATCAATCTATCACTAAATAACTTTTATAGGTTATTAGTCCTATTAAATATATTTTTTAAATCCATAAGAAACACCTATTGTGGAACAATACTTTTATATTTTTTAATTCTTATATCTATAATTTATTCGATAAAATATTTTTACAACATAATTTTAAAGTAAAAATACAAAAGCACTTCAATAATTACACTTCAAAGATTCTAATAGAATAGGTTCTTCCTTAGTCCTGGATTTAACCCTTTGATTTGGAAATTGACTCAAATAATTCCCACATTCAACACACATAAGATATTAAAAAAAAATTATTCAACATGATATAATTATGTCCCATTCATCATACTTTTCATTTTTCTACCACCACTAGCTAGTACATTCCCTATTTCTACACACATAAAAAAAACATTAAATTAATTTATAGAATTTACCATGTTTTAGATTTCAATATTTTTGGAACATAATAAATTGAATCTTTTTTCGTTTATCACATTTGTTGGTTAAAATTCTCTAAGGCCTCATCCTCATTTTTAATTGATGTATTTAGACATTAAACTATGTTTCAATTGATTATTGTTATTTTTTGATAACTATTTGTTCATAATAATAATATGTATTACACGAGTTCCCTTCATGTTAGCCATCTCATTTGGGTAGTAATCACATTTACCATCACATTAGTTGTTGAAATGTTCTTCATATTCCCATCTATTGACTAGAATAAATGGAAAATTATGGATGAGTAATTTTAGAGTATTAAACACATAAATAGGAATAAAATAACATTAAAGATACAACTTAATAAAGATATATATTCCTCAAATTATTAATATTTTTGTTTCAATCTATGCTATACAGGACACACTTACTAATATTTACTCTTTTGAAAAAAAATTCCCCTTAATAATTGTTCGTAATGAGCTTGTGAATTTACCAAAAAATATCCCCTGGGAGTGTCAAAACAGCGGTGAACCAAGTCCCATTGTCTTACACCATTTCCCAATCAATTCTATCTCAATGTGGATTTTTTCAGGTGTTACCCTTAGGTACATTTTCGACATAGACACATGAAATTATAGTATCATAAAAGGTATTTATTTATTGTAAAACACTTAGTATATACATTACCAAAAAATAGGGATGTTTTTCGATAATTAGTATTATCCTAAAATAATTCACTATATCTTTATTATCTTAATCCCCAAAATATCTAAACTTTGATTCGATACTATATATCACAACCTGTGTCTTCATTACACATTATACATCATGGAAGATTAAGAAGTCTAGAGTATTTATGAATTAGAAACATATCAGAACATTTTTAACATGAGATACAACATCATTGTTGAAAAATCCCTTAACACACATCATAAATCACCTATATTTTATAATAGAACTGGATAACCAAGGCATATACATAAGAAATGGGTTAGATATAAAGACTATTAAGGTAATAAAAAAAGAATAATAGAAGTAATACTTAAATTTTTGGAAGTCAGAATTTCAATGGGGCCTCAAATCAGTAAAAATCATAAAAACGAACACTGAGGCATGATATAACATGCTAATATAAAGGAAACAAGGGAAAAGTTGAAAAAAAATTAAAAATTATACAATAAATATAGTTCGAGGATAAAAGATAGGATATCATGGTGGAAAAAGTATCATGATAGATTGGGTTCACTCTCGAATCACATTTATGACATATAATGAGACTAAAACATTACCAAATAAATTGAAGCACTATAAAATTATGGGCACAACTATCACTTTTACATCATTCACATGAATAATTGTGCCAGAAAGATCATAAAAACAGAATAACTATACATAAATTTTTATTACATGGTATAGATGTGAGTAATATATACATTTAATACCCCCCCCCCCAAAAAAAATTATAAGTTCACAATGTTGAAAACACTTTATAGGTAATGGGATCATGTATTCACTACACAATTATTTGGCCAGTAAATATCATATGAAAATTATATAAGCATATTGGGGAACATAAAATTTAATGGGAGGGATTAATGAGAGTTCAATGGGGGTATCAAATCACTTATATAGAATAAGGGAAGTAAGGGGAATATAGAAAAACAAATCTCAACCTTAGGAATTAGAGGAAAAAGGCATAATATTATGATGATTCCTAAATAAATAGGAGAAGGAGATGATCACTTACTAAATATCTACAGAGTAACATCTTTGAAATTTGATAAAATGATAGGGGATAAGTGATATATCATTATTAGTAAAATAATTTTACAATATACGGATCTTTAAAATTTACTAAAAAAACCAATTGATATTCAAAAGTCTCAATACATAGAAGGTGGTTTAATTGGAAATAGGAGAGAGAGGCCCTATACTAAATTTCAATATGGTAACATGTGTATATAAATGTTCATAGGAGGGACTAATGAGAGTTAAATATATCTATTATTACATTAATTATAAAAATTTAGGTATTTTGGAAATTGAAAAACATACTCTAATAAGAAAAAATGGAAATTAAGAGGAACAACAAAAAAGAGGTGATTGAATAAAATGGAGAGTAGGAGATCCCTTACCTTGAGATATTGATACCCAAATCATGGGAAGAGATTCTTGAGATATTTGGGTAACTATGGGAGGAATATATATTGGATAGGGTTTAGTAATGATGTGCTCCAATTTTATGAGTTAAGAGAAATGGGATCATGGGTCGGTCTATATAGGAAAAGGGAGGGGATTTCATTATCATTTTTCAAAATTAGGTTTTGGACTCTACAAAATAAAATAATAACAACCACAAATAATCCCAAGGGTTTTCACATGGTTACTGGAAAATATATTTATATTTAATTATTTTATAAGGCCAATGGATGAACATATTAAGATATTAAAATTGCCAATGTGGAAGTCAGTCTTGTTTATAATGAAATATTTTTAAAACATCAAAATAAAATATAGGTTTTGGATGATTCAAAAAGACTCTATAAAATTAATTACATAACCTAAAAATTTTTATTTTAAATGTTAAACATATATTTTTTCATAGATACCCTTTAGAGTATTTATTAAATCAGATATAGGTCATTATGATGTCATAAAACACACAATATACTTATACTGTATTTAATTATTACCCCAAAATTCAATTGTATCAAAAAATTAAGGAATGTAATTGTTGGATAGTTTTGATCTTCTGACTCAAAAACTTACATTGATTTTTTCAAAATAATTTTAAAAATAAAACAATTTTCTCCTTTAAAATAATTACCGACTTTTATTGTTTAATGATGAGAT
Organism: Viscum album; assembly: GCA_963277665.1. NCBI lineage: Eukaryota > Viridiplantae > Streptophyta > Magnoliopsida > Santalales > Viscaceae > Viscum > Viscum album. The sequence goes on along the minus strand of OY728137.1, from coordinate 860,094,443 downwards.
TTTTTGACAATAACAGTTTTCAATCCACTATAAAAAGTACATTTAACTTTATACAAATTATATTAAAATTTATATAAATTAATTAATAGTGTGATATATTAATATATATATTCGTTTTATAACTCACTAATTCATCAATAAGTAATATAATAATTTAAATTTATTATTAGACAAATATTGGAATTCTATAATCCTTAAAACTATGTTTTATCAAACCCCTTACTTAATCAATTAGAATGTAAAAATTGTACAAAATAAATATAATAATTATTTCATTGAAAATAAATTATAAATATTCATACCTTTAGGGTTACAGATAGTCTCATCGGCTCCTCGAGTCTGGCTGTCCACTCCGTGTACGTCCTGCCTGATAGTCCACCTCCGGGTACTGTCCCACTCCACAAGCCTCAACCACGATCAGCTTTGTCCGTCGTCTGCAACCAACACAACATAGTGCTGGAATAGCCCATGCAGGGATGAGTATATGATACTCAGTAGGGACCCCGAGACTCCCAACGGTCTCCCAGAATCCACGAAGGATAAGCCACAAAGGAAATGTACAATCACGAAGTATTAACCAACACTACATAGGTGTATGCCCATACATATTCCTAAGTCATCAATTCTAGTTCTGCTCTAACTCACGATCCCATGTTCAACCCAGTCCACACAGGAAAGTACAACGCAATACACACAGGAAAGCACAAACCAATACACATAGGATAACAAGTCAATAATTTCAAAGATAATGATTGTATGTCAAGACTCAGATCATAGAAGTAAACTACTCACGAAGAGGGGTAGAGATGATAGATAGAGCCTCTAAATCATCTCCCCTACCGAACCCACATAGGATCCAAGTACAGAATTCATCGCTGCCGAACCCATGTAGCATCCAAGTATAGTAAACATCACTGCCGAACCCACGTAGGATCCAAATATAGTCATCATCGCTGCCGAACCCACGAAGGATTCAAGTACAATTGTCCTCACTACCGGACCTAAGTTGGATCCAAGTATATTCATCATCATCGTCGCAGTCGTAGCCAGCTCTAAGGTTCCCACACACAACATGCTCGATTTTGGGAGGGTCCACTCCACAAGCCAAGGGGTCGATACATCAACTATCACGAAGTCCTGAGTTGATTTATCACAAAGTTCCGTCTCGTCAATAGGAACTCAACGCAACAGACGGCGCGTCAATTGGATGCCTGGTCTGAGAGTTATTGCCTTTTTTCGTCATAGGGGCCCAGTTGGTTTTTAAGCTAAAACCAACCCAAACATATTTCAGATACGTCCAAACCTCGAGCGGAGTAAGCCAAAAAAACTGTCTCGCTAAGAGGAATCCAAGAAAGTCGAAGGCACGTCAATCGGCCGTCCGGAGCTCAAGTTATAAGTATTTCTGCTCTGAGGGCCCGGTTGGTTTCGTGTTCGAACCAACCCGGTCATACCCAAAGTTCTCTGAAACATTGAGTGTAATATACCAAAATGACCGTCTCGATCCAAGGATCCCAACACAATCGATGGTGCGTCGATCAGAGGTTCGTAGCCCATGTTATGGGCGTTAGAACAGATCTGTCTGAAAAATATGGTTTTTGGGCCTGGTCCGACCCAGCCCAATAACCCCTGGGGCGGACCGAACCGGGTCGACCCAACCCAGGTCCGGGTCCGGCTCAGTTGGGTGTGTCTTGTAGCCCAGCTCGGAGCTGGCCGCAAGGTGAGAAGGGGGCACCGCCCCATTGGAACCGAATGGAGGACCTAATAGGGTCCGCCCAGCTTGCTGGCCGAGGGTTTCAACCCCCGGTTTTCATGGGTAATGGCCAGCCATTATGGCTGGCCAGTTGAGCCATGCGGGACCCGCATGGGTCCCGCATCTAGGGTGTGCTGGCGACCGGCCTAGCCCAGCCGCCTCCTGCTGAACCGTCGCGGCGCGACGGCGCCGCGCCCCTCCGCCGCGGCCCGCTCTGTCCGCGGCCCCCTTCGATCTCACCGACGCGGAGGGACGGTGCCGCACACCTCCACCACAGCCCGCTCCAGCCGCGGTCCTTTCCGTTCCCGCGCAGTGTATCATCACCACGCCGCCTTCATCGCAACTTCAACGAGGATTAACAAAAAAGTTGAGGAGGATCGGCTGTGTTTGTGCGGTCCGATCTCCTCCCTTTAAGTCGATAACATGCGGCCCAAAGAATGAGAATTCTCAATGACAAACAAAGCGCAATTTTAATTAAATAAAATTGAACTTAACCCCTACCTCAATTCAAGAAGGTTGATCACTTGATGGAGGATGGAGATTCTTTCTTTGTTCTGTTGATGTTGCCGTGGAAATATGGCGTCGCTTTGTCAATGTCGAGAAGATAGAAGCCGAGGTTGGTACCAGCGTTCTTGGCATTCCTCGATGAGGAAGGTGAAGTTATTCTAGATAAAAGAGCTCTCTCCCCGAATGTCTCCACAAAAATATCCTAAAACCCCAAATAAAATAAGACTTACTCTTATTTTATTATAACATGCCAAGCATTTCAATTTTAAAATTAAAACACAAAACTCACTTAATTGATTAAGTGTGTTGGCATGATTAAAGAGGAGAGAGGGGAGAGTTACAAATTAATGGGGATTTTTCAACTTTAAGAGGGGTTAGAGGAGTTAAAAGAATTTGAAGGGGTGGGGCTCGTGTGGGCCCCACCTCACAAACATCTTAACAAGAGGAGTTATGATCTAGTGGGTCCCACCCAAACTCCCATACTTAGGATAAAACCACTTAGGTTAGAAGTAAAATTTGTTCCACAAGTTTTATTTACTTCACATTTAATCCTCAATTTTTAACAACTCCTCCCGATCAAACGCACCTTCGGAAAAGGTCCTCTTAAGCAAATAACGCCACTACGGTTTCATCGGTGCCCTCATATTTCGATTCCGAGCACAGATTAAAAAGATAGAAAAATTCACTCATTATTTCACTGAACGTACCCGAGCTAAACTTTGGAAAATGATTCTGGGCACACCGGGCCTCGGAATCAGGTGCCTTTAGAAACTGCGTACTCGAAAAATCACAAATAAATTAACAAAAAAAATTCCTTGAAATTTACGGATCATTACATTACTCCCACCTTAGGGCTTTACGTCCCTATAACGATACATCACAAAACTAGGGAAACAAATGAGGGTACTGAGCACACATCTAATCCTCCCACTCCCATGTGCTCTCCTGGAGGTTCCCGTGCTGCCACTTGATGCACACTAGAGGAATCGAACGTCCACATAGGACCTGCTTCTGTCGATCTTCAATCTCCACCGGGAGCTCCACAAAAATCACTCCATCATCGATATCCAGCTCCCCATGATCAATGATATGCGTCGAGTCATACACGTATCTGCTCAGTTGAGATATGTAGAAGACGTTGTGCACCCGGTGCAACTGAGGTGGAAGAGCCAGGCAATAAGCCACCTCGCATATCCATCTGAGAAACTAGAATGGTCCGATGAAGCACAGATATAACTTGCCGCCCCAACCAAATCACCGTAATCCACGCCGAGGTGAGACCCGTAATAAAACATGGTCGCCATCCTCAAACTCTAGTTTTCTCCGCCTCCTATCAGTATAGGACTTCTGTCGGCTCTGAGCAGTCCTCATCCACTCCTGGATGATCCGTACCTTCTCCATTATGGCCTGGACCATCTCTGGTCCTACAAGTGCTGACTGCCCAGGGTCTGTCCAGCACAGAGGTGATCTGGAAGGTCCGCCGTACAATTCCTCGTATGCTGCCATCCTGATGGGGGAGTGGTAGATGTTGTTGTACACAAACTCCAACAAGGGAAGATGATCCTCTCAACTGTGACCAAAGTCGAGGACACATTCACAGAGCATATCCTCGATAGTCTGAATGGTCCTCTCCGTCTGACCATCCGTCTATGGGTGAAAGGCAGTGCTCAGGCGTAGCTGCGTCCCAAATTCCTCCTACAACCCCTTCCAAAGTCGGGAAGTAAAGTGCACATCTCGATCAGAGACGATATATGATGGTACACCATGAAGCCGTACGATCTCTTGAACGTAGAGGCGTCCCAAGCTCTCCACTGATCCCTTCTCTCTGATAGGTAGAAAGTGGTCTGACTTGGTGAGTCGGTCTACAATCACCCAAATGGAGTCGTGTCCTCTGTAAGTATGTGGAAGCCCAGTCACAAAATCTATATATATCCCTTCCCACTACCAATTCGGGACCTCCAAGGGTTGTATGAAGCCTGCTGGTACCTGGTGCTCCGCCTTCACCTATTGACAGATGAGGCATCAGGAAATGAACTCTGCCACAACCTTCTTCATACCCGGCCACCAGTGTTGTCGTCTGAGATCCTGGTACATCTTCGCTACTCCTGGATATACCACCAAAGGGGAAGTATGAATCTTCATTAGTACCTCTTCCTGCAAAGCAGCTGGTACCATGATACGTCCTCCGAAAAGAACAACGTGCTCCCCTCCTACAGAGAATCCATCAGGTGCCTATCCTGAGGATATCTGTGCACGTCGCGTCTCATAGTCTACGTCCCCATGTTATTCCTCTCTGACCCGCTGAAGAAGTGGTGGAGTGATTGTGAGTGACTGTAGAAAGGCTGCCACATCTTTATCCATGAAGGATGTCTGCAACGCGGCTAGCTGCTCTGTCGCCTCTCCATGTAGCTGAATGCCCGACCTCCTGCTGAGAGCATCAGCTACTATATTTCCATTCCCAGGAGTATAGAGTATCTCAAAGTCATAGTCCTAGAGGAAATCAAGCCATCTCCACTGTCTCAAGTTCCGGTCCTTCTGCGAGAAGATTTACCTGAGACTCTGGTGGTCAGAGTAGACTGTAAAGCGCTCGCCCATCAAATAGTGCTTACACATCTTCAAGGCGAAGACCACTGCTTCTAACTCTAGTTCATGGGTATCGTAGTTTTTCTTGTGATGCCTCAACTTTCATGATCCTTAAGCGATCACTTACCGCTCCTGCATCAGGACACACCCGAGTCTGGCCCCTGATGCGTCGTAGTAAACTACGTACCCAACGCCCTCCTCCGGTATCCTCAAGATGGGTACACTGGTCAATCTTTGTCTCAGCTCCTGGAAGCTATGCTGACATCTATCTGACCACACGAAGGGTTTTCCATTCTTCTTAAAAGCTATAAGTGGTGCTGAGAATCTGGAGAAGTCTGGTACAAACCTCCGATAGTACCCAACCAGACCCAGGAAACTCCGCACCTCCGTCATGCTCCTAGGTGGCTCTCTAGCTAGCACTGCCTCGATCTTTGTAGGATCCACCGCAACTCCCGCATCAGAGATGACGTGCCCCAATAAGTGGACCTCTCGAATCCATAATGGACACTTCAAGATCTTACCACAAATTTGGTGCTCTCGGAGTGTATCTAGTACAACACGCAAGTGGTAGGCGTGCTCCTCCTCAGTAGTCGAGTAAATCAATATGTCATCGACGAAGACTATGACAAATCGATCAAGATAAGGCTGGAAGATCCTGTTCATGAGACTCATGAACACTGCTGGAGTGTTGCTTATGCTGAAAGGCATAACCAAGAACTCATAGTGGCCATACCGACACCTCAAGGTCGTCTTCTGCACATCTTCTTCTCGAACTCTGAGCTGATGATAGCCTGACCCGAGGTCTATCTTCGAGAACCATCGTGGTCCCTTGAGCTGATCAAAGAATTCATCAATCCTCGGAAGTGGATACTTTTTCTTCACGGTCACTAGGTTCAGGAGACGGTAGTCGACACACAGTCGCAAGCTCCCGTCCGCCTTCTTGGAGAACAAAATCGGGGAATCCCAGGGTGAAACACTGGGTTGGATGAATCCCTTGCCATGCAAGTCCTTCAGCTGTACCCGTAGCTCTCGAAGGTCAGCGGGAGCCATACGATATGCTGGAGTAGATATCGGGGCTGTCCCTGGGTATAGTTCAATATAGAAGTCTACCTCTCTACGAGGAGGTACTCCTGGAACGTCGTCAGAAAAAACGTCCGCATACTGATCCACCATAATAGGAAAACTCGGACTCCTCACATCAAGTGCTCCTCTGATGAGACTATCCAACTGATGGGTGATCGGCTGTCCTCTACTCTATTTGAGTCAATCCTACACTGCAAATGCTCCCTTCTCGCCGGTGAAGGTAAACCTACTCCCATCTGTGCGGACACATCGTACCTTGTGCCTAATACATTCGATTTGATCATGGACCATACATAACCAATCCATGCCCAAGATGACGTCGTAAGGCCTTGATGTCACTACAAGAAGATCCCAGCCGAATATCTTGCCTCCTAGAGTAAGCTCACACTGCCGACACCAGTGTGTAATCGTCGAGTCTGCTCCCGTAGGAGTCTCTAGCCGTATGGATCAAGCCAATGGCTCCGTTGGAATCTCCGAGCTCCGAACAAGGGCAGCGGCAATGAAAGAATGACTTTCTCTTGTGTCTATAAGAACTGTAGCAAGGGTGGAGTAGACACAGATAGTACCTAGAATCATCTCAGGTGTGCCGTGGTCGTAGGCCTCCACTTCCTGAAGTTCAGCCTGCCTCTGTCCGCCAGCTCCTTGTGGTCAGGGTGGACCTCCTGGTGGTGGTGGTGGTAGAGCCCCAAAATGTCCTCCCCCACTTGCTGCTCGGCAATCTCCTCTACCTCGTCCGCCTGCTCCCTGCAGACCGCCACGGCCGAACCTCTGCCTCTGCCTAGGTGGTCCCTCAACTGTCTGCTGCTCCTCTGCCTGGCGGGTCGGGCAGTCACGATCCATGTGGCCCTGCCCGCCGCATGCATAGAACTATCTGCCTCTCATATGACTGGCTTTGCTGTGTGTGCCCCGAACCTACAAGTCAGTTTCCTGAGGTCTCCCACCTGTTGGTCTGGTCCGCTTGGACCCCTGTGACATCCGTCGACTGCCAACTGTAGAAGACTCTGCTACGTGCCACCATGTGGTAGGTCTCACTGCTGGTGTAGGCTCAACAAGAAAGATCTCTACAAGAAGGGATCACTTCAGTACTCCTGCCTGTGTCGGAATACTAAGGGAGATCATCGAAGCTCTGATCTCATTCCTCAGTCCCTGCTCGAAGGTTCGGGCTCGGAAGAATGGGTCCCGTACGATGTCCGTGGAGTAGCGCGAGAGATCGGTAAATCTCACTGAGTATTAGGCTACTGTCATGCTGTCCTGTCGCAACTGTAGTAGCTCCTGAATGCGAACCGCACAGAGGGTGGCTGGAACGAACTCCTAGCAGAAGAGGCTCTCGAAGTCCATCCAAAGAATTGATGCCTCATCATGCACCTGGAGCATCAGGATCCATCATTTACCTGCTACCTCGTGTAGGAGACTCACCGCAAGGATCACCATATGATCTGCTAGTGTCCCTACCAATCTGAAGACTCGAACTACAGCCTCCTGCCAATCCTCGGCTGCCCGAGGGTCCGTCTCCACATGGAACCTGGGCGGCCTTTGATGCTGAAACTCATGAAGTGCACTCAGGTGACATGCACTCCCGGCAGCTGGGGCTAGTGGCATCGATGGCTTGGCGGGTAGAGGTATCGTCGGTGTCTCCGCTGTAATGGGGCCCTACACCAAGGCCATGTCACTCGGTGGGCTGCCGTCTCGCACAAAGATCAGAACCCTAGCTGGCTGCCGTCATGGGTCCATCCTGGAAAGAAACATGTGCGCCATGGTTAATATAGTATACCTAGTGATCTGAAACAATTTAATCACAAAGAAAACTTTGAAACACACATGCAATCAATGTTTTCATGCACTAAGTCAGAAATCAGAAGTCAGGGTCCTGGTGTATGGATACATCGACCGCCGCACCAACACTGGAATCCATGAACTGATAACCACACTAATGTAACAACTGGGTCCTGGTGACACCACAACCACCCCACCTTAAATGGTTTTTGGGTCCTGGAGCGCTAGGTACCACCAATTGCCCCGCAGACATGTGGTCCCCATCCTAGGGCCCACCCATGTACTTGAACGGGTCATCTGACTAATGACAGTCCCCACAAACCAACACATGTCCTTTCCAGTGTGTTTTTTCCTCACTAACACACCCTGGGAAACTTCCCAGAAGGTCACCCATCATGATCACTACTCCAAGCCAAGCATGATTAACTATGGAGTTCTTATCACGTAGACTCCCAAAAAGAAAGGTGCACCTCGTTGACATGAGTCATATCATATAGTCATTTAACCCTTCATCAATTGGGGGTGTTACAATCACCCCACCATTAGCTCACAACGTCCAAGACGTCCTCCGGAACTCCCACCTGAAGGGTGAGTACAGATAGTATCGTCGGCTCCTCGAGTCCGGCCATCCACTCCGTGTACGTCCCACATGATAGTCCACCTCCGGGTACCATCCTGCTCCACAAGCCTCAACCACGATCAACGCTGTCCATCATCTACAACCAACACAATGTAGTGTGGGCATAACCCGTGCAAGGGTGAGTATACGATACTCAGTAGGGACCCCGAGACTCTCAAAGGTCTCCCAGAACCCATGAAAGATAAACCACAAAAGAAAATATACAATCACAAAGTATCAACCAACACTACTTAATTGTATGCCCATACAAATACCCAAGTCATCAATTCCAGTTCTGCTCCAACTCATGATCCCACGTTCAACCCAGTCCACACCGGAAAGTACAACCAAATCCACACAGGAAAGCACAACCCAATCCATATAGGATATCAAGTGAATCATATCAAAGAAAATGATTGTAATTCAAGACTCAGCTCACACAGGTATACTACTCACGAAGAGGGGTGGAGATGATAGATGTAGCCTATGAATCATCCACCTGCCGAACCCACGTAGGATCCAAGTACAAAAGTCGTCGCTGCCGAACCCACATAGGGTCCAAGTACAGTAACCATCGCTACCGAACCCATGTAGGATCCATGTACAGTCGTCATCGCTGCCGATCCCACGGAGTATCCAAGTACAATCATCCTCGCTGCCAAACCCACGTAGGATCCAAGTATAGTCATCATCATCGTCGCAGTTACAGCAAGCTCTCGGGTTCCCACACACAGCATGCTCGATTCCAGGAGGCTCCGCTCTACGTGCCAAGGGGTCGATACATCAACTATCACGAAGTCTAGAGTTGATGCATCACAAAGTTTTGTCTCATATATAGGAACTCAACGCAACAGACGACGTGTCAATCGGTCGCCCGGTCTGAGAGTTATTGGCTTTTTCGTCCGAGGGGCCCGGTTGGTTTTTAAGCTAAAACCAACCCGACCATACTCCAGCTGCATCCAACCCTCAAGTGGAGTAATATAAAAGAACCGTGTCACTAAGAGGAATCCAACAATGTTGATGGCACATCAATCAGATGTCTGGAGCTCAAGTTATAATTGTTTCCGCTCTGAGGGCCTGATTGGTTTCGTGTTCGAACCAACAAGGCCGTACCAAACATTCTCCGAAACCTTGAGTTTAATATACAGAAACGACCGTCTCGAACCAAGGATCCCAATGCAACTGACGGTGCGTCGATTAGAGGTCCGTAGCCCAAGTTAGGGGTGTTAGAACGGATCTGTCTGAAAAATAGGGGGTTTGGGCCTGGTCCGACCCGGCCCAATATCCCCTGGGTCATCCCGAACCGGGACGAACCGACCCGGGTCCGGGTCTGGCCCAGTGGGGCGTGGCCTGGCCCACCACTGGGCGTGGCCCGTGGCCCGACTTGGAGCCGGACGCGGGGTGCGAAGGGGGCGCCTCCCCCTTGGAACTGAACGGCGGACCCAGTGGGGTCCGCCCTACTTGCTGGCAGGGTGTTTCAACCCCCAGTTTTCCTGGGTAACGGCTGGCCATTATGGCCGACCGGTTGAGCCACATGAGACCCGCAGGGGTCCCGTCTCCAGTGTGTGCCGGCGACCAGTCGAGCCCGACCGCCTCCTACTGAACCGCCAAGGCCTTAGGCCGTGACATCCGTCCATCCGGCGCGGCGCGACGGCGCCCCGCCCCTCCCCCGCGGCCCACTCCTGTCATGGCCCCATGGTGCTCCGGTGCAGCACGACAACGCCGTGCCTTTCCGCCGCATCCCGCTCCTGGCCGTGGCCCCCTTCGGTCTCACCGGCGCAGCACGACAGCACCACGCACCTCCACCGCAGCCCACTCCGGCCACAGTTCTTTCCATTCCTACGCGGTGCATCGAAACCACGCCATCTTCACTGCAAGTTCAACGAGGATCAACAAAAAGGGGAGGATGATCAGCCGTGTTTGTGTGGTCCGATCTCCTCCTATTAAGACGATAACATGCGGCCCAAAGAATGAGAATTCTCAACGAAAAACAAAGCACAATTTTAAGTAAATAAAATTGACGTTAATCCATACCTCAATTCAAGAAGGTTGATTACTTGACGGTGGATGGAGATGCTTTCGTTGTTCCATTGATGTTGTCGCGGAATGATGACATCGCTTCATCAACGTCGAGAAGAAAGAAACCGAGGTTGGCACCAGCGTTCTTGGCAATTCTTTGATGAGGAAGATGATGTTCTTCCAGAGAAAAGAGCTCTCTCCCCCAATGTCTCCACACAACAATCCTAAAAACCAAAATAAAATAAGACTCACTCTTATTTTATTATAACATGCCATGAATTTAAATTTTAAAATTCAAACACAAAACTCACTTAATTGATTACGTGTGTTGGCATGATTAAAGAGGAGAGAGGGGAGAGTTACAAATTAATGGCGAGTTGCCAACATTAAGAGGGGTTAGAGGAGTTAAATTAATTTTAAGGGGTGGGGCTCGTGTGGGACCCACCTCACAAATATCCTAACAATAAGAGTTAGGATCTAGTGGGTCCCACCCCAACTTCAATACTTCTGATAAAACCACTTTGGTTAGATGTAAAATTTGTTCCACAAATTTTATTTACTTCACATTTAATTTTCAATTTTCAACAACTCCTCCCGAACAAACGCACCTTCAGAAAAGGTCCTCTTAAGAAAATACCACCGCTGCAGTTTCATCAGTTCCCTCAGATTTCGATTCTGAGCACTGGTTCAAAAGATATAAAAACCCGCTCGTTCGTTCACTGAATGTACCCGAGCTAAACTTTGGAAAATGATTCTGGGCACACCGGGCCTCGGAATCAGGTGCCGTCAGAAACTGTGTACTCATAAAATCCCAAAGAAATTAAGAAAAAAATTTCCTCGAAATTTATGGGTATTTACAATACTAATGGGTTTTCATAGACCATTAATTAAATAAATATTCCTATATCCCCAATAACACATCCATTATCAACAATAAAGAATGTTTTTACCTTAAAGATTATCTCATATACTTCTAATTTAACCTCAGAATACATAAGATAATTATTCTCAATTAATCATTTATATTAACCCTAATGGGTATATATATCTCAAACTGATAATACATCTTCCAAACTACCATTAATAATCTAAAATGGAAAACGATTTGATCCTATAATATGTTTTCCCAAAACATCTAAAATATTGCAAAACTTACATCACATCAATCATCAAAAGTGGTATTGATGAATTTAATGATTAAACATAGATATATCATCTATAGGAAAATTATCTTTATCCTAACATCAAACACATATTAATGGTTATTAATCCCCAAATCACGTGTTTTAAAAAATATCACTTCATTATAAAATAACCTTTATAGGTTATTGGTACTATTAATAATAGGTTTGAAATCACAAATGAAAAACTACTGTGGAAAAATCCTTATATATTTCATGATTCGTATACTCATAATGTATTTGATAAAATTATTTTAAAACATAATTCTCAAAAACAAATACATAAACACTGAAATAGTATAAATTCAACGATTCTTATAACATTGTCCTTCCCTAGTATAGGATTTATCCCTTAGATTTGAGAATTAACTCAAATAATGGCTACATTATCCACAAATGAGATTTTAAATAAAAAAGTGTTACATAGGATGTAATTTATTCCCTTCCATCATAATATTTATTTTTTACGGTAACTTTCTACTATATTACCTATTTATCCATAATTAAAAGAACTATGAGTTCATTTATGGTATTTCCATTGGTTATACTTTCCATATTTTTGACACACATCAAATTGAATATTATTTTCTTCATTACCTTCATTGGTTGAACTTCCCTACGAATTCAACCTCCAATTATATTGTGAATTTGTTCATTCATGTATGTCCCAACTGATAATTGTGATTTTTATAGCTGGTTTGGAATCATAATAATATATATTACTTGAGTTCCCTTCATGTTAGGCATCTAATTTGGATATTCATCACATTTCCCATCATATTGGTTATTGAATCAGTTATTCCAATTTCCATCCATTGATTAGAATACAGGTTTAATTAGGGATGAATATTTTAAAAAAATTAAACACATAAATGAGAATACAATTATACTAACAAGGTAACCTATAAATGACACATATTACTTAACATTTGAATATTTTTGTTTCAATAAATGTTATATAGGATTTATTTTATAATATTGACACTTATAGAAAATTTTTACCTTTAATAATAATTTATAAAAATCTTTTGAATTTTCCAAAACATATCACCCAGTAGTTTCCTACCAAGTATGAAGTAAGTTCGATTATCCCACACTATTTTTTGATCAAGTCTAGCTCAATATGGTGTTTTTAGGTTTTACCACTAGGTGCACTTGTACTAGAGAAACATCCACTTATAGTATCATGTTTGGGATTTAATTTCATTGAAAAAATTTACTATATACTTTTCCAAAACATAGGTATGTTTTTCAATAATTAGTATTATCCTTATGTATTTCACAATCCTTTTCTAATCCCAATCCCATAATAATTAAACATTAATTTGGTACTAAATATGAAAACATGTTTCTTTATTACACAATAATTACGGATTATTTACATAATATTACACATTATAAAACCTATAAGATAAATATGAATTGTGTCTTTGTGAATTATTTATGTATAATAACATCATGAACATGGGATAAAACATCATTATGGAAAAAATCTTTAACATGCCTCTAAAATACGATAGCTTTTAAAACTGCCCGGGATAACCTAGAGACGTACATAAGAAATTCATTATCTATAAAGACCAGGAAGGGAATAAATAAAGAATAATTTGAAGTAATAATTATATGTTATAAAATATTCCTTACAATGGTACTTAAATGGGTTATAATCATAAAAATGAACAATGACTCATGATATATCATGGTAACAAAAATGCAACAAAAGAAATGTAGAAAAAACATTAAAAATGTAATGATAAACATAGGTAAATGATATCCAAAAAGAATTTATGTTGGAAAAAATATCATGGTGGATTAAGTTCCCTAAATAATCTTGTTAATGATGTCTCATGAGACTAAAACATTACAAAATACATTGGAATAATATATAATCCTAGACCCACCAGTCACTTTACATAATTCACATGCATAAGTGTTCCACGTAGATTACACAAGATGGAATCATTATTTCATAACATTTTATTTAATAGTATTAGAGGGAGTAACATATACATCTAATTATCTAATAAATTAAGTATATCTTCATAATATTTAACAGCCCTTATAGGAAATGGGTAATGGTATTCATTACACAACTGTTGGGCCTAGAGAATCACATAGCAAATTTGGCAACATAAAAGGCAACATAAATGTTCATGGGAGGAATTAATGAGAGTTTAATGGGGTCTATAATCCTTTATACGTCATAAGCTAAGTAAAGGGAATACAAGATAACATATACAATTATTTTTAATTGGAGAAAAAGGTATAAGCTAATGAAGATGCTTGAATAAAGATGAGAAGGAGACGTCAATTACTAAATTTTTTCATAGTAAATTCTTTTGTAATTGTTAAAATGAGTGGGGATAAATGATATATCATTATTAGTAAAGAAATTTAAAAATAATGGTATGTTTAAAAATCCATTAAAACAAAATCAATTGATATTTAAAATAAAAAATACAAATAAAGTTTTTGAATTGAAAAGATGAGAGTGTGGTCCTTTTCCAAATTTTATCACGGTAAGAGGTGTACAAAAATATTTGTGGGAGGGAATAATGAGAGTGAAATGGATCTATCATCACACGGAAATAAAAATAGATGTAAGTGGGATTTATAAAAATATACCAAAACAAAAAATTGAAATTAAGTGGCATAACAAAAAAGAGGTGATTGAATAAATTGAAGGGTGGGACATCCATTACCAAGTGGGGGCGATACAAAAAGAATGGGAGGATCTTCTTGAGAGATTTGAGAAACATTGGGATGACTCTAGATAGTATCAAGAAGAGTAAGGACATTTAACATGGTCTTTTTAATAAGATAAATATAATCCATGGTTGGTTTGTATATTAAAATAGAGGAGAGTTCTTTATAATTTTCCAAACATAGTATTTGGATTATATACAATAAAATAATAATAAAATCCTTACCATTTATTACAAAGGTTACTACCAAATATATGTGGGTTTAATTATTATATATGGAAAAGGGATGAACATATAAAAATATTACCCATTCTAACTGGGAAGTGAATTGTGTATATAAGGAAACAATTTTAAAACCGTAAAATTGAATATAGATTTTTGAGGATTCAAAAAAACTTTATAAAACTATTAAAATAACCTCAAACACCATTATTTTAGATGGAATACATATATTTAGCCATGAATACCCTTGATAGTATTTAATACATATGTTTTGGGTAATTATGATGACATAATATACACTATATACTTATACTATATTTAATCTTTATCAATTTTTTTTTACTTTCTCAGAAAATTTAGAAAATTCACCATTGGAAAATTTAATCAATTTTATTCAGAAAAATTTATTTATTTTATCATTTTTTCTAAATATGTTATTTTTCACTTTTAAAATAATAATCGACATTTTATAGAAATGTTAGATTTTTTTTGAAAATAATAGTTTTAGAGCCATCATAAAAATTACATTAGACTTCATAAACATATTTATTAAGCATTTTTTAAATTAATTAATAGTATATTATTATTTAATTATAAATTATTTTAACAATTCACTTATTAATAAAAATGGAATATCTTAATAGAAATTTATTATTACAAAAATATAAAATATGATTCATGTCATATTAAAAATTAAAGTTTAAAAAATAGATTACATAATCATTATAAAGTAATAAATAAGAAATAAATATAATAATTCTTTAATTAAAAATGAAATATAAATTTTTATATTTTTAGGGTTACCCTTTTTTTCTTTGTGAAATTATAATTATCTTTTTCACCATAATTAGTGTATTTTACTTTTACAATGGTAATAAATATTCAATATGATTGATATTTATATTGTCCAAAAATTTAGTTGAAATAAATACCAAATATTAATTATTCTGATTAAATCCATGGAATATAGTTATTAAATATTAATTCATATATTTGAGAGAATTTATTTTAAAATAAAACCCATAAGCACGATGGAAAGTGTTTTTCTCAAAAATGAATTTTTAAATGGAAAATTATTTTACTTTAACTCTATAACTAGAAATATTAATTATATTAATTTTAATTCATAAATTTATATATATAATCTAAAAAATTTCATTTAAATCATTTCCCATTAGATGTTATTTTACTTAATTATAATAGATAATCATAATGTAGTCTATAGAGTTTTAATAAAAATGTGTTTGTAATCCTAAAAATAAACTAATAATAAAATACTATATAACGAATATTTTCATGTAATTAATTGGATTATATTTAACTAAATAATAATTATTTTAATTTTAAATCAACTTAATAAATAAACTTACTTTTAAATTAGTTAATTTATCAAAATATGTGATGATTTTACAAAAGAGGCTACTATTCAATATTTGATGAAAAATCGATATTTTTTAAAATCACAATATTTAACCCTAAGTTAATTGTTATATTATTATTTACCAAAAGTTTATATTTAATTAAATACATTTTTTAATTCTATATAAAATAGTTATAATATTATTTCATTAAAAGAAATATTTTTTTGAAGAAAACATATTTTGGTGAAAAAAATAAAATGCCAAAAATTTATTAATTAGTTACTAATAATTTATAAAAATGTTTAGAAAATAAATATTTTCATATAATAGTTAATCCTACTAATATCCAAAAGTATAATTTAATGGTTAAAACATTTATATTTAAATAATTATTTTTTGTTTGGGTATGATGTTGTGTGTTGCATAAGCTATAGAACATAGTTTTCTCTTTTAAAAAACTCAGGGAATTACATATCAAGAAAGAAAATCTTCTAATACTAAGTTCTCATCTAATTTGTTTATATTCAATGATTGTATGAATATAAAATCAAAACATTGAAAATTTATTCTACCATCCATCGATGATTTTTCATATGTATAATCTAGAAATTATTTTAAATCGATGAAATAATGAGGTGTTTTTTGAGGTAAATTAATCCAACATTTATCTATAGGTATGTGATTGCAAATATTCTTCATATACATTTATATAAAGATATATAATTTTTTCAATCAAACTATTACTATTGATTTTTAAAATCACCCAATTTTACTATTAACAATGGTAGGGTTCTGATTCAATAAAACACAAATTTAACATTAAAATGATTCAATTTGACATGAAACATTTAAATAGAAATGAATAAATATTACCCATAACAATAAGAGGCCCAATTTTTTTGAATAATTTCATTGAAAAAATGATAGGCCGACAGACAATTTGGAGGTGAGGGATATGATCCTAGTAATGTCCACAGTTATGGGAAATCAAGGGGGAAGACATGAATACTCTGTAATGGGGAAGTGGTTAGGGGTTGACAACCATTATGGGTGATGGTTACTTGGAAATAGGGAATAAGGGATTCCATATCTTGAGATGACCCATCGGGGGGTGTATCCAAAGTCAACATCAAGGGGGGGGGGTGTCAGGGATCAGTGGAGGTTGGGGGTCTATGTTGATTTAGGGGGACCGGTGACCGTAGGTCGACATTGAGTGAGGGGTGATGAAGGGGGGTATCAGAGTTTTGGGGGTTAAGATTAGGGTGGGTAGGGAGGTTGGGGTGGAGGTGGTCAGAAGTTTAATTATGGGGTTTTATGGATTTAGGGGTGGTTTTAATAAACCACTGCTAAATATAACTATTATAGGCCATTTCCTAAAACCATTTATATATTTGGAATAATATTCATGAAAATTTAATTAATGATGTTTACAAGATCTATCGTGAATAAATCACTACAAAATCCGCCATTTTTTGTATTTTCTTGTTCTCTTCTCATCATTAGAAAAAAATTGTGAAATTCATAGTGTATATTTTTTCTATACATTGAAGTTTAAACTACCACTACATGGGTTTGCAACAACTATATGATCCACCAAATTTTTCATGGTAAAGAAAAATTTATTGATGGATTTTCATTTTTTTGGTGGTTTTCATATGGGACATTTTTTTGTAGTTACAGGTGGATTCTAATTCATTTGGTAGTATTTTCTTTTAAATATATCACAAAATAATTGTAATAACAATAAAATTTTTTTACTATGCAATTTACCAGTATTTAGGTATAATAGAAGTTATAAGAAACCACCTCTATATAAATATAATAAAATCAATTTAGTTGAGGTTTTTAGTAACTACCACTAAATATGTTACATATTTTTCTAAAATATCAAATAAAATAATAAAATCATTCATACAATAATATAAACCATAAATTAGAAATTACATCATCATACATCCGTATTCATATATATACAATCTCCACCAACCCATGACCTTGGTAATCGATATATAAATATAAAATATGACCAAAAAAATATTGACACTTAAACAACATACGTCCATTATATGACCACCGTTGTTTCAATCAACCTTTACATCATTTAATCAACTGGAATCGACCACATCATGTCATCAATTGGATCAAAAAATATGATAGAAATTAGAAATGAAAATAATAAATTAGAATTACTGTAAAATAATCAATAATATTTAACCTTAATACATAATCTAGGAGCCATCATAATTACCTTATGAAGAATTTCATGTATTATAACAGTCAACCACTTTCCTACAGTCTAAAATTATCACCAATAATAAGAGCCAGAACATTTATGAAAATAAATATGAAAGATAATAGATACATAATATATTCATAATGATGCACACAATTTTTTTTATTTTTTTAATAAAAAGTATAAATTTTAATTGAATGTAAATAATATATCATATAGTACAAACTAAAAGAATAAACATACATATTTATGATATGATTAAACAATTCAAACTAAAAAGATATAAGTATATGACAATATGATACATTTTAATATGAATTAAAATGTGCCAAAAATTAATTAATGAACCTATTTTAATCACTTTGGTAGGATAAAATGTTTTATATTTCAACAAAACTCAATAATGGTTGTCCCATTATTTCACATCAATCGAAGGATAGATTCTATGGTATAATAATTACATGCATTTTTATTGTTTTTAAAACATGGAAAAAGAATTTATAGGAACCTGTGAAAACCATAACAAAGATTTACATGTTTTTAGTTCTTAAATTTCAAAAATATATCTACGGGGTTTTCCCCATTATTTCGTGTCCATTTGATGATGTTTTCATGATTTTGACCACCTGAAAAACATTTTAAAAGACTTTAGTGTATTTTCAAACTGCTTATAGAGTCATTCAAATCATAATACAAGTTATATATATGTTTTTTATTTCGATAAACATAAAAAATAATTAAATGGTGGTTATCCCATGATTTAATGCCATTATGAGTTATTTTTCTATGGTTTTGATGATTACACAATCATTTTAGAGTTCTAAAAAACTAAAAATTTATTTATGGGAATCCTAGGAAAAATGTAACTCAGAATGAAATGTTTTGAGTTCATACATTTTAAAAATCTATCTAAAATCATTTTCCTCTGATTTAATGGCCATCAATTTCTATTTTCATAGTTTTTATCCCTAACACACATTTTTAAAGACATTGGGAATCTTTTAATAATGTTTATTTAGTCATTATGAGCACATAGTACATTGTATGGATATGTTTTCTACACATACATATAAATAAAATTAAAATAATGGGTTTACCATTATTTAAATTTAACATGAGGCTGTTTTCTATGTTTTGATGGTTACAATCTCATTTTAAAATTTTAAAACTCAAAAAATGTATTTATGAGCATCCAGAGAAAACTGTAACTAGGAATGAAATGTAATAAATTCCAAAATTTCATAAATAAATATATGGTTCTTGTACTATTATATCATAGTCATTTGACACCATTTTCACAAGTTATTCCCTTCAAAACATGTTTTTAATGACTCTAATATCTTTCAAAACTATTCATTGAGGAATTTCGAGCACACCACAAGTTGTATGGATGTGTTTACTATAATTATAAATCAATAATAATTCACTGTTGGTTTTATAATTACTTTACATAAATATGTCGTCATTTTTAGTGGTTCCAAATGTTACATGTTCCTTTTAGTTTTTTAAAACACTAAACACATGTTTACATGTATCCTGGGAAAACCATAACTCAGAATGATGTTTTGTTAGTTCATAATTCCCAAAATAAATATATTTTCATTATCTAGTTATTTCACTATAATCTAATTCTTTGTTTAATTTTGAAACCACGACCCATGTTTTTAAAGACCATGGTATCTTTTAAAGCTATTTATTATGTTATTTTGAGAACACTATATATCGGATGAATGTGTTGTCTATTCATTCACATAAAAAATAACTAAATGGTGGTTTTACCATTAATTCATGTCAATAAGTTGTCTTATTCTATGGTTTTTACCATTGCACACATTTTTTTGTGACATTTTAGTTATAAAAACCTGTCACATGGTCAAAACCAAGAAAATGATCTCGAATTGTTTTCAAACATTAAGAAAATGATTCATAAATAATTTTTGATGTGTAGGATTTGACTGAACATCAATCAAATAGAAAAAGTTGCTAGTATTACTCAATTTTTTTAATATAAGTTATATCTTACATAATAATTCATATCACATAGAAAAAACCAATAAAATGAGATCAATCTGTATTCAAACCTTAAGACAATTATATATAATTCATTTTGGACTTGTAGTAATTGACATCACATCAATCTAACACAATATGTGGTTGGTGTAACACCCCAAACCCAGAATCCCGAAGCTGGTACATTAATAATTACATTGAAATGGTTAAAAGGAATGAAATTGTAAAGGAATGATTAGTTTATTAGTTTTTAAGAAACTAGATACATACACGAAACTCATATTACAATGAGAAAGGTAACAAATTACAATACAGAAAAAAAACTGATAAACTGCATCCACAAAAACTCAATAAATGATCTCCTCTTAATAAATTATTAAAGTTAAACAAATGAAAGGGGTGAGATCAAATTATTAGTAAGGGTTACAAATAGAGGAAGCATGATTCAACAATAACTAAATCATAAAAAAAAAAATTCATAGTCAATATGGCATGGTGAATAAATGAAACACATTCCATTAATAAACTAAGAATGAAACCACATCCATAGATTTTTCATAGTGAAAAACTAATAAATATTAATAACTAAAAATGAATAAATAGAGTTATTATTAATTGGATATCATGTATATGTCACATGATACCACTGTACCATCAAAACAGTTTATGTCTGTGGGTAGAAACTTGTCTGACTTTTGGAAACAAACTCAAAGGGTTTGTCGCCAACGGATTTGTCTCATGAGACCTATAAATGCCTTGAGGAGATATAGTGGGACCACCCATTACTTCCAATCCAAATCATGATTTATACATAGATTTAATATAATTACAATATTTCTTCTCAATATGCTTATAGAGTAGATAATATAGAATCATCAATATTTCTATAGTTAAAACACCATTCCAAATAAACCATGTATGTGAAATGGTATAAGGCTTAAGAAAATAATCATATTCATGATAAAATAAAATGTATATTTTCAAAAATTATAATTTCGTATTAAAAATGATCTCAAATTGGTAGTCGATACACCACATAAAAAATATAAGGTGCACAATAACAAGTATGGTTCAATGAAACAGAAATTGAGACAAAGTCCCATACCATGTTGTAGTCAATTGAATAGTATGGCTAAATTATTTATCCACCAAATGAATAAAAAAATAAAATGAATATAAATAGAATCATAATATTATATATCAAATTGTATTACACATATACCACATACAATAAATATGTGTAAAACAATGGAAATCTCCAGGAATTGAATGTGAGATGAGAAACCCCTTACAGACATTTCAGCTTTGTAATATGTGTTCTTGTGAGGGATTAATGAAAGGTAAAGGGTTATAACATCATTTATACATCATAAGTATAATATGGGGGAGTTTCTATAACATATCCCATCATTAGGAATTAAAAATAAAATGTCACAACAATGGGGGAATTCTTGAATAAAAGTGAGAGAGAGGATCCATTACCTTATGCTCGAAGGTGTTCATTATTGGTCTTAACAGCTTAAAAAAATAAATATAGATTCATTAATTAATTATTAAAGAACATAATCAACATTTAATTCAGATATTATAACCTCATTAGGTTCATTCATGTTCTTTTTGATGGGATTAAGAGATTAAATTTTATTATTTTGGAAGCATTTTCTTCATTGGTTTTCATGACCGGTTTACTTGTATTAATGAATGAAAGTTCATCTAAAATGTGGTTAAAAATAAATTTTTTTAAATATATATTGTTAGTTAAATTATAAATTATCTTATAATGATTTGTGTTATATAAATTTAGGATGACTCATTAGTTAAAAGTTATTGGTAAACGCTTGGATTAACTTGGCAGTTTTGTGAATAGCAAACTTGTTTTGTATTATTATTTTGTATTATGAGTGTGTAAGGATTACAAGTAATCTCATAATGTAAAATAAATATATTATTATTTTTTTAAACCATAAAAAATGTTTCATGAATAGTATTGAAGATAGTAATAGAAATTGAAAACTCGTCGTCTTTGAATGTGATAATTAACACATCTGAGATGATATTTTCATTTTTAGTGTAAGAGGTGGGGGAAAAGAGTGGTGATGATGGAATATTAAATTAGCATAATAAAATTATAGTCCATGTAAGGTACTATAATTATCATAGTATTTGGATATGTGGAGGTGAGGAGATAGAAAAAAATAATGGAACTTGTAAAAGAATCTGAAAGAAAAGAGAAGAGAGGTTCACCTCTTGAGTACTCCCTCTTGAGAATCTTTTGAACACCTTTGTTTTTGTCCTTTTAGTGATACCAAAATGTCTTGGACGTGGGGGAGGAGTATAGGGAGATATTTTAATATAATTTAGGAAAGGTTTGAAGCTGGTGTGGTGTGGGAGGAAGAGGGAGTGAGGGGTGGTTTATATAGTGGAGGGGAGGAGGGATTCTACATTATTTTAATCATTATTTTAATATTTTTTCTCAAGACTATGAATAATATTGATTCATGTGATCCCAAATAGAAATAATTGAATGTGAGTTCGAACCAAGTGGGCTTAAACCAGCTTTTCATCACCTATGATGCAGTAAATCAAGTATTTATCATTTATCACAATTTATTATATTTTACTATTCATCAAATATTCATGAATTTCAAATAAATCCAAAAAATTCACCCTAAACATTTCTCAACATGGAGAATCTAAAAAATAACTCCATTTTTAAAAAATAATTATCAAAATATGTTAAATTTAATTTTTAATTAAAAACATTATTTAATCAAAAAATACCGACACTAAAAATGTTTATCTTCATTTTAAGGTGCTGAATATATATTTATACATTCATGATGAAGGATCCCATTCATAATGGCCATATTACTATTCATAAGGGTAGGTTACTATTTATAAGGGCATGTTACTATTCATAAGGGGTAATTTACTATACACCAAAAATTAACATGATTATATTAGACTCCAAATATCACCCAGATCGCAACTATATATGTCCATTTTTCAAAATTCAAAACACAGAAGTGGAAAATTTATGTTTAATGTATATGTTATGACTATATCCTAAATAACCAAGTGTTGTTTCAGAAAAATATAGTTCTTTATAAATTATAGTCTATGAAAAGAATGTATTAAGTGAAACATACCTAATATGTTTGCGGTGTTATATTATTCCCAACTTCATAAATTTTGTCATTAAAATTTTCAAGCATATTTCTACCGAAAAAGATGTGGGTTTTTCATCTTCATAACATCCTCAGGTTCCCACATTGCTTCTTACAAATTATATTTTATCTAGAGAACCTTTACTAGAGGAGTTTTCTAACTTCTCAATACATGCTCTTTTGTGTCAATAATCTATATATGCTATTAATAGTAGGAAAAATCAGGTTCCAGTTCTTTTTTTCATAGGTGAGTACATGAATTGGGTATCGCATGTATTTCTTCAACAACGACAAAAAAAACATTATGAACATTGGAGAGACATGGTGGCATTGCTAAATGGTATGTTATAAATCCGATCCTTTCCAGAATTTCAAACTGTCCGATGTACTTGGGGTATAGTTTCCCTTTCTTATCGAACCTTAGGAAACCCTTCTATGAAGACAATTTTATAAATAAATGATATCTTACATGAAATTCAAAAAAAAATCTCTGGTTGTCAGCATAACTATTTTTCCTACTTTGGAATTCTTTAATATGGTTCTGAATTTTCTTTACCATTATTATTTTCTCTTCGATATGTTCTGTTCCTCAAAGCTTCCCCTCGCAAACTTCATCCCAACGAGTTAGAGTTCAACATCTCTTAACATATAATTCTTCATATGGATCCATTTGAATGCTAGAATAGAAGCTATTATTCTAGGAAAATTCCAACAAATAAAAATATTGATCCCATAGTCCTTTAAAGTCAAGGGATAGATATCAAAATATCTTCTTGTGTTTGAATTGTTCTTTTAGACTGTCCGTCAGTTTAGGGGGGATAAGTAGTACTCATATGAAGCTCAGTATCCAAATCCTTTTAGAGACTTTTCTAGAATATTTATGTAAACCAAGGATCTCGATCAGGCACAATCGATAGAGGCACACCATGAAGTATTACAACTTCATTAATATAAAGTCTTTCCAGGTGCTCAAGTGGTAAATCCTCCCTTATAGCAATGAAATATGCTGATTTTGTGAGACGATCAACAATTACCCATATTGCATAATTACATATAGGATTCCTTTGTATGATTATGAAAAAATACATCATAATTTTATCCCACTTCCACAAAGGAATATGTATAGGTTGAATCCCCACTCTAGGATGTTATCTATATGCCTTCACTTGTTGAGAAACTAGACATCTTGACATGTTGTCATCAATTTCTTTCTTCATATTATCCCACAAAAAATGTTCCATCAGATCTCTATACATCTTTGTGCTATAAGTTTATATATAGAAATTTGATCTACAAGCATTGTATAAATGTTCTCTTTCCAGCTCAGGTACTGATGGAACCCATAACCACATCCCAAATTTCAGTTATCCTTCCTCAAACAAAAATTCTGCCAATCTCCCATCGTTATCAACATTAATTTTCATGGGTAGATTCTCATCATTATGTTGAGATATTTTTATCTTCTCTAGTAATGGTAGTTTAGAAATAATTTCAAAGAAGAAAGATGTTTCCCATTCTTTAACAATTACCATATCTATCTGTAGTAGATACTTGAGTATAGGATCTCTCTCAATCCTCATTTGGGTCAAAAGTCCATGATATTTCTTTCTTAATGCATCTTCCACCATATTTTACTTTCCTAGGTGGTATTTTATTGAAAAATAATAATCTTTGAGTAACTCAAGCCATCTACTTTTCATCATGTTGAGTTCTTTCTATGTAAAAATGTATTTCAAACTCTTTTGATCTGTATATATTATACATATTTCACCATAGAGATAATGTATTTATATTTTCAGAGACATTATTAGGGCCTCTAACTAAAAATCACGAGTTGGGTAATTTTTATCATGATTCTTCAACTACCTTGATCCATTAGAGATTAAATTATCATTCTGCACAAGGAAGAAACCCAGTCTGTTCTTTGATTCATCATTGTATATCATAAATCCATAATTTCTTGATAGAAGAGTCAAAATTGGAGCATTGACCAATCTTATTTTCAAATATTTAAAGAATTTTGTACATTATTTAGTCCATAAAAACTTACCCCCTTTACATATGATCTTTGTTAGTGGGTTTTCTAGTCAGGCGATATTCTAAATGAAATGATGATAATAACCTACTAAGCCAATAAAACCGCATACCTTAGTTATGTTCATTGACATGGGAAATTTATGGATTTCCATTTTCTCCAGAGGATCAACTGGTATTACATCCTTATAGACAATATGGCCATGAAAATAAACCTATTTAATCCAAAATTTACACTTTCTATAATTCCCATTTAATTTATTTCATTTATGATATTTCAGAATAATTCACATGTGATTCTCAAGGTCATCATAGATTTTGTAGTATACCAGTATATCATCGATAAATACCAAAAAACATTTATCATGATATTCCTTGAAAACTATATTAATTAAATCCATGAAAACATAGGGTGCATTAGTCGTTCCAAAAGGCATCATAGTAAACTCATAATGCCCAAACCTGCTTCAAAAAGCTATCTTTGGAGTATCATCCTTCCTCACACACAGTTGATGATATCCAGATCGAAGGTAAATATTCAAAAAGTATTATTCTCCATGAATTTGATCAAATAAATCATCAATTCATGGAAGTGGATACATATTTTTATATTCATATCATTTATTTCCGTATAATCAATGCATAGCCTCATGGATTCATCTTTCTTCTTGACAAAGAGGACAATGGCTCCCCATGGAGAAACACTAGGTTGTATAAATCCTTTATCAATCAATTCCTATAGATATGTATTATCTCCACAAATTCTATAGTGGCCACTCTATAGGAATTCTTTGATATAGTTATTGAACCAATAATTAAATCAATATAGGACTCAACTTCCTGCTCTAGAGGATGTCCATGTAAATCCTCTAGAAATATGTCAATGTATTCTTGCACTATATATACATATTCAATTTTAATATTTATTTTCTCACCCATATATATTGGGTTCTCTTACTCTCCAAAATATTCATTTATTTTAGCTACTTGGGGTGGATCTAGATAATAACCAGATGGTGATATTTTTGCTCTAAAAATAAGGGATTCTACACCATTTTCATAGATTGTAACTTCCTTCTTCTTGCTATAGATCTTCACATCATAATTTGACAGCCAATTCATGTTGAAAATTATATCAAAGTAATTCATTGGTATGATGATAAGTTTAGAAAATAAAGAATTTTTATGTGTCATGAGGGGGACTAATCAACATGCCTTTGTTGCAATGATACATCCCCTAGGAGTTTTGACTGAAAACTCCTTTATTAAATAAAATTTTACATGTCTAATTTTCATGGAAAACTGGGAAGATATAAATTAATGCGATGATCCAAAATCAAATAAACCATTGGCTAAGTTTGAGGAAATAATTAAAGTACCTACCAACACATCATTAGGAGCTTCAATCACCATAGTTGTAATCACATAAGATTTCCCGTGATCTCATAATTTTTCCAAGGAAAGTTTCATTGGCACTTAGGAAACTCATTTTCATAGTGTCACATGTCTCTACAACTATAGCATTGAACATCATTGACTTGTTTCTTCTCCTTCAATTCATTAGATTGATGAACCTTTTATCCAAAATTGTAGCAGACTCCGATGCCTTTCAAGCAGTTCACATGATGATTATTTCTATAGCTCTCTCATAATGGAAATTGATTCGTTCCATTATTCTCCTCTATCACTTCACCTTTTACATGGTTATCAGATTAACACTTATTATCATGGTTTTTCTTGAAGAAATTTGATCTAGAAAAATCCCTATCATTTTTTATGACACTAAATACAGATTCATCATATGATGAAAATGTATTAGAAGACAGTTCCCCTTGAAGACATGGATTAATAGCTTCAAAGAAATTATCAATATTATATTGTAAGTAATTTATGTAATCCATGGAATACCTAGATAGTCTTTTGATGGTATCCTTATTCTCTGGAACACCGTATTATTCTATTTTCCTTAAGCCAAGGAATTAATTCATCATTTTGGATTCTTGTTCACGAGGGAAATATTTATCGATGAATATTTCCTTAAAAGTCCTTAATTATATATCTTATATTTCTTTGTCCTCTGTGGTATTCTGGATCAAAGACCACCATTAATCAGTGTATCCATTGAGATAGTATACTACAAACACTACCTTTTAATTTTTATTGCATCTTAATGCCATAAATATCATTTCAAGGGTTTTTATCCACTGCTCAGCAACCAATGGAGTATTAGTCACACTAAAAAATATGGACTTATGCCACATGAAATGATCCAAGACAGGTTTGGCATAGTTATTCTTCACAACATGAGTATGTTGTCCTGATATGGCTATGATCTGATCCACTCCAGCATTGAATATGTTGACTTGATCTATGGAGAAATTCATACGTTTTCTACAAGTATTGATTCTGCTTCATCCATTAAGCACCATTTCTAAATAATGGTATACACTAGATTAGTTTATGAATCATAATTTATAATCTCACCCAGAAAATTACTTAACAGAAATTGAAATTCTATGCATAACTAATCCGATAAACATGGTTTTTCTAAGGAAAAATTTACATTAAAATCCTTCATAATGTCTTGTAAAGAGAATGTGAATTATCCTAATAATACCCCATAGAAGCTTCAAAACAAGAGTTAAGAAAGGGCCATTGTCATGTACCTGGAAGCCCCAGGTGAAGCTCGAAGCTCCTTGTCAGTGTTTTCACTTCTAGGTACATCTGTGCCAGAGCCACCTCTACTAGTTTGTATCTAGAAAGGGATGTGTTATATAGAAAGATCCACATGATCTATTCCTTATTCAAATTATAATATGTCCTTGTATGTTTATCCTCAAATACTACCTTCGGGATTTGTTCCATAATATACATGTTTTAAAATAGTTTCCATGTTTTCTACTAAACTTCCTTTGATACCAACTGTAACACCCTGACCCCAGATGCCCGGAGCCGGTGCATTACTAATTACATTAGTATGGTTAAAAGTAAAGAAATCTTTAAGGAAAAATCAATTTAGTAGTCTTTAAGAAACTAAATTCGTACATGTAAATCAAATTACAATGAGAAAGGTAACAAAATACAATACATAAAAAAACTAATAAATTTCATCCATGGAAACTCAATAAATGGTCTCCCCTTCATAACTTGTTGAAGGTAAACAAATGAAAGGGGTGAGATCAAATTATTATTAAGGGTTACAAATAGAGGAATCATGAATCAACAATAAATTAATCATAAATAAATAGGCATATTCAATATGCCATGGTGAATAAATTAAAAACACACGCCATTAATAAACTGAGAATGAAACTGCATCCATAGATTTTGTCATTGTAAAAATATCATAGATAGTAATTATTGAAAAGGAATAAAGACAATTCTTATTAGTTGGACGTCATGTATCTAGAATATGATACCACTATACCGTCAAAACAATTTTAGATAGTGTGTAGAAACCCCTATGATTTTTTCAAACAAACTCGAATGGTTTTTCACAAACTGATTTGTCTCATGAGACCTGCCGATGCATCGTGGGGCTATAGAGGGCCCCTCCCATTGCTGAAAATAAAAATAATTCTTTATATATATATTTAAAACAATTACCATATTCCTTATCAATATATTTATAGAGTATTTAATACATATTTACTAATATTTCCATAGTTAAAACAACAATCCCAATAAACACCATTTGTGAAATGGTATACGACTTAAGAAAATAATCATATCCATTCTACAAGAAATTAAATATTTACCAAAATTATAATTTAAAATTAAAAATTATCTCAAATTGGAAATAGATACACCATATAAGAAAGAGAATGTGAATAATACCTAGTAGGTCTCAATGAAACGAAATTGAGACAAAGTCCCTTACCACATTATAGTAAATCGAATCGTATGACCAAAAATCAATAACCATAAAATTAATAATATAATACCATGAATATAAATAGTATCATGATATTATATATCAAATTTTAGTATACATATAACACATACATGAAATTAGTGGCGTACAATGGAAATCTCACGTAATTGAAAGTGAGATGAGAAACACCTTAAAAACATTTCAGCATGGTAATAGGTGTTATTGTGTGGGATTAATGACAATTAAAGGGGTATAACAACATTTATATATCATAAGGTTATTATGGGGATGGTGCAAAAACATACCCCCCATTAGGAATTTAAAATTAAAGGACACAACATTGGGGGAATTCTTGAATAAAAGTGAGAGAGAGGACCCCTTACCTTATGCCCAAAGGTGTTCTTGACTGGACTCAACGATCTGAAAATTAAAAAATAAATTCATTAATTCATAATTAGATAATCTTATCAACATGTAACTGATATATTATAACCTTATTAGTTAAACTGAGGTCCTTTTTGATGGGTTCAATAGATTCAATTTTATTGTTTTGGAAGCATTTTTTCCTTGGTTTTCATGAACGATTAACCTGTATTCATGAATGGATGTTCTTTTAAAATGTGGCTAAACATCCATAATTTTAAATATATTTTATTCGTGACATTATAAATGATATTTTAATTATTTCGGGTTATATAACTTCAGGATGACTCATTAGTTAAAAGTTATTGTAAACGCTTGGAATAACTTGGCGGTTTTGTGCATAATGAACTTGTTTTGTATGATTATTTTGTATAATGAGTGTGTATAGGATTAAAGAACACTTAATAAGGTAAAATACATATATTATTATCTGGTAAAACCATTAAAAAGGTGTAATTACAAGTCATGAAGATAGTAATAGAAATTTAAAACCCATCGTCCTTGAATGTGATTAAATAACACATCTCGGATGGTATATTCATTTTTAGTGTAAGAAGTAGGGGAAAAGAGATATGATTATGAAATATACCATTAGCATAATAAAATTACATTCCATGTAAGGTATTGGAATTATCATATCATTCAGATGTGGGGAGGTGAGGAGAGAGAAACAAAATATTGTAACTTTTAAAAGAATTTGAAAGAAAATAGAAGAGAAATTCACCTCTTGAGTACTCCTCCTTGAGGATCTCTTTAAGAACTTTTTTTTGGCATTTTGGTGAGACCATAAATTCTGGGACGTGGCGTAGGATCTTAGGGAGATATTTGAGCAGTATTTAGGCAAGGATTGAAGCTTGAGTGGTGTGGGAGGAAGAGGGGGTGAGGGGTGGTTTATATAGTGGAGGAGAGGAAAGATTTTACATTATTTTAATCAATATTCTAATAATTTTTCTCAAGACTATAAATAGTCTTGATTCATGTGATCCCAAATAGTTATAATTTCATATGAGTTCTAAACATGTGTCCTTGCATCAACCTTGCATCACCTATGATGCAATAAATCAAGTATTTAGCATTTATCGTAATTTATCGTATTTTACTATTCATAAAAAATTCAAGAATTTCAAATAAATCCCAAAAAATAACCCTAATAATTATTTTTCATGTAGAATCCAAAAATGAACTCCATTTCTCAAAAATAATTTTTTAAATATGATAAATTTAATTTTTAATTAAAAACATTATTTAATCGAAAAATAAAAACACTTAAAATATTCATATTCATTTTAAGGTGCTTAAAGTTTATTTATACATTCACAAGTAATGTTACGACTAATAAGGGTTATATTACTATTAATAAGGGTATGTTACTATTCATAAGTGTATATTACTATTCATAAGGATATGTTACTATTCACTGAAAATTAACTTGATTATATCAGACTCCAATTATCACCCTGATCGCAACCATGTATGTTAGTTTTTTAAAATTCAAAACAAAGAAGTGGGAAATTAATTTTCAATGGATAGAGTATGACTATATCCCTAATAACAAAGTGTTTTTTAAAATAAAACCAGTGCTTTATAAAATATAATCTATGAAAAGAAACTATTAAGAGAAACATACCATAAAATATTAGGGGTGTTATAGTTGGTATGACTCGATGTGCGTGTTTAAATATAAAAGTGTCATTGTATATTTTATCCTAGATGTCGTATGTTTTCATTCAAAATTTTTGACTGATATATAAATCATAGAATATAACATGGAAGGATAAGCTATAATGCTAGAAATTTGCATAGGGATCATTCCCGTTATCCACTAAAATATAGAAACAAAACTATTTTCCATTGTCAACCTCCACTCATCCTGTGTTCCCCTATAAGGGTCATGTTATTGTATTTTTTTTCTTTAAAAACATTATTTTATCTTTGTGATTCCTGATCAACTATAATGATAAAACCCCTTCTAGATATAATAGTAAATAATGATGATGTTATACCAACGAAATCAAATAGAGTAGGCCCATAACCCTTCCTCTGTATAGGCCAAAGATTCTCCTTCCCTAAAATTATTGCAACGTTATCATTGTGGTAAACAAATGATGATTGTGTAGTGATTGCATCCCAAGATTCTTGATTTTTTGTAGTTAATTCATCTATGTTAAAAATGATATTTTAAATTATTTTAACTTCATAATATTACCTAATTCATAAATTATTCATCACTATTTAATTTTGTTTTGTTAATATAAAAAATTAATATATAAAAATAAATCACAACAATAAGAATGTCTTGAACTCAATTAATATGGGTTTGGTAAATGAATAAAATGATGCTAATAGAGATAATTAACATGATTTTATCCATTCATCCAACTTCATTTAATTGAGGTTATGTCGGGATTATTTTTATAATTTATTTTTCATTATTATGTTTTTATAGTAATAAAATACCATTAAATATTACTGAAAATTACATAATAAAAAATATCTAGTAGTTCTATTTACAAAATGGCCATTGGGTTTCCTATTAACTTTATGGCACATCTCTGTCTATCTAACAGAGTGACATAGTTCATTGGCATTTATGAAAACAATGTTTATATGTAAGAAAAAAATAATGACTTATAATAAATTAATATAAATAACGATGGAAAAAATAAAACAGAGAATGTTCTTATTCTCAAAATACTATGAGACCCAGTGATATGAGGAATGAATTATTTTTTCATGATCTATTATATTTTTTAGATAGATTTCAAAAATAATATCCAGATTAATAAAAATAATAATATTTATTTTTCATGTTATTAAGATACATTCAAATTTACAATTAACTCATGATATGGATCTTTTTTAATATCAAAAAACATCTCCACTAATCTGGAGAAATAACTTTAGTAAAATTCTCATACATTTTTCTTGATCATATAGATGTGTCCTGAAAATCATTCAATAATATCCATTTAAAATCACACCGTTTCTTGACCATATTTCTCAGAGTCAATTGGTGTAAAATGGAGTCAGGGGCATAAAAACATCAATAATTAAAAATCATAACACTTTATAATTATATAAATGTTTTAATCATGTATTTTATACTTGTTATCAATGAAAATAAAATTAATATTACCTTTACCTAGTTATCAAAGACAATATTTTTCGAACATTTGTGAATATGCCTCTAATATTTAGAATTAATAGAAAATCACCCTATCTTGTAAGAATGCTAAATAATAATCCATATATTGATCCCAATAGCATCACTAGTAGGTAAACATATCTCTTCAAATTGAATTATAGTATTGAAGTCTTTCAGATCCTATATATATGTTGTGTCCATATTTATATCTCTTCTACTATTATCTTTATCTTTTTGAAAAATTAATTAAAAATTAATAAAATTAATTTTTTTTGTACAATGAAAAACATACCAATAAGGGAATATCACCCATATCCCCTATAATGAGGGGTTAACAACAACTCCATCATTATGGATACATCATATTTTTTGCTTCTAATAATAATTGTGAAAGATTTTGGATCACTATAAGTCCCTGTTACAACAAAATAACATGAATCCACTGAAGGTGATGGTAGTAGTGGTGTGCTCGGATATGATGATCAGAAATGATATCAAATTTTATTATTATTATAATTCTATATATTATAATGGTTCAAAATATATTAAATTTTTTTAAAAAATACATATGTAAAATATGTTTACATTATGTTGAAAAATAAAAAAAATTTATATATGTATGAAACACATATAAATGAAAAATTATAATATAGTTTAATTACCAATTTTTATATTAAATTCTATTAATTTTTATTTTAATCGTTGTCTTCATTTTTATCAATCTTCATTGTAATGATTAATTCATTTTCCCCCTCTTATATGTTATATTGTATTAAAATTGCAATAGAAAAATTGTTCAGTGTTTTATGGTTGATGATGTTCATTTTCAAAAGTACCAATTGATATTCCTCTCCCATATCATACAAGTGTGTCTTCTTCATCTTTAAAAGAACAACATTCATGTAATTCATTATCAATATAATAAACCATCGTCACTTATAAAACCATTAAAAATGGATCATGCTGGAGAGGATGACTGAATTATAATGTAATGGATCTTTGGTTATATTCCTATCAATGTTAACCCAATTTCATTTTAAGAGGACAACTACAAATTCACCATGATAGTTTAGTTATATTATATATATCATATTTCCTTAGTATCCCACCTAAAAAATGGTAAATTCCACACTCTTTTGAGTATTCATGTCTTCATCATGATAAAATGTATAAATCCTAAATCCATGAATAATATTGGAATAAAATCTCTTATCTAGTCTTAGTGGACCATGATCCAAAAACATCAAATTATTTTATATTTTATCTTGATTCTGAACATTTATTATATATACATGATGATATGATGTGTTAGTTTTAACAAAGCCAAAATAACAACAAGTCAATTATTTAATGATTCTCATTTCGAGGTTAACCCCTTATTCACTTAACTATTTGAAATTGCAATTATTTAATAAACTGGTCACCCAAAATACTATTAAGGATCACATATCCATGAACAACTACTCTAATTTAGTTAGAGTAAAATTTAGCCCCTTTACAATTGGTTCCCCAATAATTTGAAATATCAATGATTGACTTTCAGAATAAGAATTAGTAGAGGTGTCACCAAAACATCTAACATGATTGAATATAGTATCAATCCCATTGTAATACATAGAACAAAATGTCAATCACTCTTCTTCTATGTAACCTTTAATAATAGATCCATCTAGTTGAGATTTATTCCTTAAATATGATTTCAAATGACCTATGTATGTGATGAAAAAATTAAAATACTATCAAAAAAATTAACAAAACATGTTTATAAAATTGAACTCGTAAATGAAATGAAAAATAATATTAACACACCCCCAATTGGTTACATCGTTTTATAGTGTACCAATCTACCAATATTAACTTGTTCATCTAAATGAATTGTCAAATGAATCAAGACTATGAATAATGATGGGGGAAATAAAATCACTAAATGGAAAAGTTTCAAAATAATTATTTCTTGAAATTTATCATGCTTAGTTGAATATATATTTTTCCCCAAATCACTCCTAAAAAGGCATAAAACATAACCAGAACAGGAGTTACATTAACGTGTAATGTATTATGCAGTGATAACAAAAAAAACTACTGTATCAAAATATGTGATTTAGGACTTTTCAAACCATGAAACTTTTGATGTTTTATTTTCATACACCTTGAAATGTTACATGAATAACCATAGAGAGAATTTATATTCTTTAAAGTTAAATGTAGTACATCTTTCACCTGGTTTACCTTTGTAAAAATAGCTGAAGTATATTTTACATTCTCATTTCCCCACAAAAAATGATATATATTAATTAATTAATATTTCTTATGAGTAGAATGGGGATCATTTTATTTAACCTACTCATTAATAAATTTAATAAATACATTTTCATAGAATTTATTCTCAATTATCATTACACCATGATTATGACATATCAAAGTAAACTACTAATAAGAAATTTTGAAAAATATAATAATTTTCATCCAATGTTGTATTACAAATACATCATATATTAAACCTCATAAAATTTTCCCCTTCTTTAAAATAATTACATTATCAAAATTCTATAGTGAAATTCATTAATTTTTATATGCTTTCTAACTAGAACACACCCCCAGTGTATTTCTTAATTCTATATCTCCATTGAATTAGTTCTTCATAAAATTGAATTTATGATAAGAATCAATAAATCAATGATGAAACATAAAATTCCAATTTATACCATGAGGTAATCTTTTTGGTTTAAAATCAAAATTATAAAATGGGTAGGAAAACACATTATGTTTTTCCAACTAGATTTTTTTCTTAGTCACGGAAAGTCACTAATTGTCTACATTAAAGGAGCGTTCATTTTGAATAGTTTTATTTTTTTGAAGCATAATATGTTTCCTCACTATAATCTATCTCAAAATTCACTTATCATAGGTTCAAGGTATAAATCAATGTCATCTCCAAGAATTTGGTTTCTAGGAATAATCATTAATGTAATGTTGTAAATTTTTATCATACACACCCATTTAGGAAAATTATGGGGGATCAATTTCTTCCCATATGATATAATTAGTACTTAATGTAACAAAAGCATTTAAACCATTAGAATAAAATCCCAAATGTATATTCCTAGGATATGAAAAATAATATGGATATAATGAATCAAACACCTTCCATGATGTCAAAATATTTTGGATGTACTATCAATCCATTAGTGTTAGTGTCTTGAGAATGCCATTAATTTTCATATGTTGTCTCAGATGATGTAAATAATCATTATGGGTGTGGTTTTAGAGGAAAGTAACAAAATAATTTTGTCAGATTTTAATTTATTTCATTATTCTTGGAGTTTCATTGATTTTTACTTACATTATTTATCATTAACTTCCATTGGATTGTATAAAATCTTATGCCTTATTATTTAATAGACTATTCTACCTAGTAAAGCATGCAATCATTAGTTAATGCATGTATTATTTTATAATCATGTCTATGTTTACTTATGATATTCTTTATAGTAGAGAATGATGTAGGGATCATACCATCAATAAATGCATCTTGAACTAACTATAAAATAATTTTACTTAATTTCACATTAATTCCACATAGGAAAATTATATGATACAACTTATGTAGAAAATAAAACATTGAATACTTGGACCCCCTTCATATAGTTCTTGTTTTCTATTTTCAACTAATTTATAAAACTCATTTTTTGGTAACAAAAATTCTGAGCATGAGTAACCTACTTAGGATCTATTGATGGTTCTATTTATTGATTAAAATCTTGGACAATGTATTCTATAAATTGAAATGAATCATTTTTCATATTTCTAATTGTGTTATCCTCTAATGGGTCTAATTTTTTTTCATTGATAGTATATACATTGTTTATAATTTCCATGAAATTTTATTCACCATTCCAAATTCAAAAAATAAAATATCAAGAAATTTTTTTTTTCAATATCATGTTCTCATATACACAACCTTTATTAAATCATCATTTGAATTTACAATAAATAAATATAAATTTTATTCAACCATCCACTGATCAATTTTCAATTATATAATATAAAAAATCTTTCAATCCCTTGTCATACTATGGTGTGTTTTGGGATAAAATAACCTAAATTTTTTCAAAATGTCTTGGATTGTGAATTTTCTCCATGTATATTTAGATAAAGTGTAATATATTTTTAATCAAACAATTACAAACAATTTTTATCATTACCCAATTTCATCACTAGTTAGGGTAGGGTTGGTAATTCGATAGAGAGAAAGTTTAACCTGAAAGTGATTCAATTTGACATGAAAAATATAATCATAAATGAATAAATATCACACCTCCAAATAACATGTTAGATGTTTTTCAATAATCTAATTAAGGAATGGAGGGGGTAACAAACAATTTGGAGTTTGGGGATATGAGCCCAACAACATCCAAATTTTTTTGGTAAACTGGGGATGCATGCATGAATACATGGTAGTGGGGATGTGGTTAAGTATCAATACTAATTGGGGGTGGTAGTTGTTGGGGAATAGGGAAGACGGTATTTCATTTGTAGATAAGACCCATTGGGGGGGAATCTACATGGATGACACTATGTGAGGGGGGTTGGGGTCAGCAGAGGTTGAGGGTTAGTGTCGAGGGAGGGGGTCTGTGCATAATTGTTGGAATCGAGGGAGGGTGCTCGGGGGGGGGGGTAATTTATTGAAGATTTATTTTTATTGTAATTTTCATAATATTGTTTTACATTTTATACTCATAATGTATTAATGTAAACCATTTACTATAATATGGTTTATTGTAGTTTTTTTAGATTTGTGTTCTATGAGATAAAAGTTAATAAAAAGGTATATATTCAATAGAATGTACATACTTAAATTATAGGGTTTTATAAGGATACAAGTACTC
The DNA here is from genome assembly GCA_963277665.1 of Viscum album. Taxonomy (NCBI): domain Eukaryota; kingdom Viridiplantae; phylum Streptophyta; class Magnoliopsida; order Santalales; family Viscaceae; genus Viscum; species Viscum album. Next base: position 860,056,865 of record OY728137.1, on the reverse strand, counting down.
CATCAGATAGAGACTTAAATAATGAATCACTCCCAAAAACATGATGTTTTATTTATTATATTCCAACTATAATCCTCAACATAATTAGAACATAATATTCAAAAATGGTTAAAACCATCAGAATACAATCCAAAACATTCATTCCTAGTATCTGAAGATAAATATGGATATAATGAATCAAACACCTTCCACGATGTTGAATATTTTTTATGTATCATCATATAATCATTGATAATATCCTAATTATGAAACTCTATGTCATATATAGTCTTAGATTACATAAATAATCCTTGAAATCATGGTTTTAGTTGAATGTAGTACAATATATTGGTAAGAGTCTTCATCTTCTTCTTCCTCCTAGTGTTTCATTGATTTGTACTCATTTTTTTCGTCATTAACCTCCGTCTACTTGTACGAAATATTATATATTCTTCTTTTTTAAACTCTTTACCCTAGTAAAGAATTAAAACGTTAGTGCATTCATATATCTTTGAATAATCAAGTCCATGTTTTTTATGATATTCTTAATTGCATATAATGATGTAGGGATATTGGTTTCACTAAATGAATCATGAACCAACTTTAAAATCAGGGAAATTTATTTTTTTAGTATTTACATAAAGACACATGAGATGATAAAACTAAAGTATAATATTAAACTATGAATACATTGCACACCCTTTATATAAATATAGTTTCACTACTTGAAACATGAACTGTACCAATGGTTTCAAACCATTGGTAGAGGCTAAAAATCAGTTGGTATAACTAATACCAATGGTTTTCCAAACTATTAATAATATGACCATGGGTAATGAAATATTCCAATAGTTGTTTATAAGCCATTGGTATAGGCTACTTAGATTTACAGAATACTAATTGTTTTTTGAACTATTTGTGTAGCCTTCCCAATCCAAGGTAGCCAACTACCACAATGTTTAATTAAACAGATGAAAATGTCTATACTAATTGTTTTTTGAAACCATTGGTATACTATTACATTATGTTGGATGCTAGTATCTTCTCCCACCTTGGCCCAAATCCCAAAAAAGGGCTTCACCTACAAATAATAAAACTATAAAATATACAAAATTAAATAATATAATTAATGGATTCAATCAGTGATAAAAAATTTAAACACATGACATATATGAATTCATATCCAATCATCAATCATCATATGTCATAAATATCAATAAAAAATGTAAATAATATATTTCTGTCATCCTCATAATCATCATCATCCTCCTCAGCATCACCAACACCACTATCCTCTCCACCATCCTCATCAACATCCTCATAATCATCATCATCATCACCATCACCATCGATGGGAATGTCATCATTCTGAAAACCACAAGGACTAACATTACCACCACTGAGTTCATCATATAATTTACAAATCATCGACATGTATGTATCAAAAATCATGGTGGTATCTAGTGAAAGTGTTTTATATAATGCTTCCATAACATTTATAAAGACAACGGTGGTCTTTTGACTCTATTCATGGTCTTACCTGACTATTTTTTGGCCTCTATTGCCTTTTTATGATCATGTTATACCTCTACCTGGGTTATTTCCAACACAATTATAACAGATCTATAACCTAATGTGGGTTAATATAGAGTGGGAATAATACTCTCCTAGAGTTTATTGAGTACACTCCCATGGTGGTTATCTCCAAATTCTAGGTGAAAACGATCCTTTGGACCAAATTTATCAACATCCTTCTCATAAAGGCCCTCCAAAGAACTCTATCAAAAAATATAATTGAACTAATTAGTTATGAAATATATATTAAAAAGTTTAATCTACCAATTATAACTTACAATCTTCTGTTGTGTCGGTTCATTTATCACAATTCCATCTTTCTTCATTTTTAGTCGAGTAAAAAAACATTATTGAGCAACACGTATTTCAATTGTTAATAAATACCTCTACATTTACATTGAATATTTTATAAAATAGACCAAAACATGATATTATTCACATAGAAATTATCTAAAATCATACCAAACACCCCCTTTAACTATTTTTTTATAAATATAATTGAATAATTTCAACAAACTCCTTTGGTTCAGGGATAGAATACCAGTATAATTTTCATTTGAAATTTTTTGAAAAAACCTATAATTTGTATGTATATCATGGGTTACTATATTTTTAGATAATAATATTTCATGATTAATATAGGAGGGGTGAATTTTAGTTTAAAAAGTTATACTGACATAGAAACCCAAAACCTCTTTTGTTAAAAATATCAGACTCAGTTTTCATCTGATGACCAAGTTTATGTATGAGACTCAAAAGTCATTTGATAAGTCATATCTATTAATCAGGCAAATAAAAACTTTGATAAAATAGATATTAGAAATATTAGTAAAAACATGCTTTCTAATTTAAATTGCACAGATGAATGTAACACTTGTAGAAAAAGTTAATATAAAATATTATAAAAATGTATGAATGAATTAAAAGATTTATAAGAGAAATTATACACTTTATACATATGATTTACGAAAGTCTGAAATCCTAAATTAAGATATCCATAGTTTTAAAACTAATTTTAATGGTTTTTATTTCCTTACCATGAAATTCATCGATACGAATTTCAAAATATCCATATCTTCCAAAACCCTAAAATCCATTAATATGATGATCAACGTCAGCTCTATCTTTCTTAAACATGAAATCCCTCGATTAGACCGATGAAAATCACTAATTATCCTATCCTCATAAGCCATTTCTATAAAACTCAATTAGAAAAATATAATACAGAAGAAAAATATTTCTAAGTACATTAAAATTCCTCACTTGGAATTCATAGAACAAAACTCTTTGAATGATTTTAAAGAATATTAAAGAGATGTTTAGGTAGGAAAAAAGTGTATACATGTTGAGTTGAAAATGAAATAAATCTCAACTACATAAATACAATCCTATTTACAAGCATATTTTAACAGTTATAATTTACAATAATCTAATATTTGGTTGAAATAAAGTCATATGTATTTCACTTGACAGCTCAGAAAAACACCTCGAGTCGATGTTGGTTTGATAAAACCATTACAATCCAATAATAAATTCTATTCACCAAAAATAATTCCAGTAATCTGATTATAAATTCTATCAGTCTGATGTACATAAAAATTATCAATCTAATTAACTAAACTATGATTTGTCTGATGGATCTAAAATACTATAATTCAAATGGATATATATTTATTCAGTCTAATTGATAGAACACTAGTCAATATGATGGATATAGAAATAGTCCATATGATGGACCAAACTCTAAGTTAGTTTAATGAATTTTATTAATGAATATAATGTTTATATATATTTTATATTAAATTTCTTTATATGTTGGTTTGATTTTATTTCCAAAAAATCATTCTAAAAAACATTGGATATTTAGAGTTCATAAAATTTAGTTTTCAGAAAATGTTTTTGATTTAAAAAACAATAGAAAGGAAAAGTATAAAGTATAAATATTTTACTCATCCATATACCCGTTTTTGGAAAGCACAAAACAAAAAATTAAATAAAAAAATATTAACTTTGAAAATAATAAACCCCTTTGTATGTTTATGAAACAAAAAGGGTTTATTCATAAGAAATATCTTATCAATACTTATCTTTACTCCCCTTATGTTTATAAATTATTATTTTTTCATAATTCTGAATCTAATAGAAAAATAATATTACTTTGGTTTCTCCCCATTAATAAAAGTTTCCCCATTAGAGAGTTTCTCCCTTTTTGAAATTTTACCCTCATTGTAAAACTTATCCCCCTTTGCGATTTGTAAAAAGGAATAGGGAAAGTAACATTTATACTATAATATTTGAAAATATAAAAAAAAACAATTATGTTTGAATAACTATTCATCAAAGATAAAATTTAGGACATTCATCTAAGTGAAATTAGAAAAAATTCATACAAAATTTATTTGGAGGAGAAATAATTCAGAATAACTTTCATTCATAACATTTAACCATAATAAATACATTAAGAGTTTAAAACAAATTCATTATTTCCTATAAAAATACTGAAAATTTATTTTATCTTCTATAAATCCCCCTATTTTTTTATATTTAGCTACTGAAGAATCAATATTCTCTATCTTCTCACCCATAACTAATAGCCTTATATTTCCCACCTTCAAACCTATAACCTCCTATTCATGAATACTGCTCTTCTTTTTTTCCTCATTCATCCTCAGGAAGACTTCTTCGAATGATGGGATTCTAGAATTCTCATTTATAAACCTCAAAATTTCATCTTTGAGTTATGAAATTTAATGATTTTGAGAGTATGATAAATATCTAAATAGATTTTAAATATTTAATCTATCAAATACATCAGATGAAAAATTCTAAAAAATTCTCATATATATAAAATGATAATTTCTGGACCTCCATAAATGGATAATATTGTTCTTTCAAGTCGCCATCAAATTATTTTAACCACATTACCATTTTCATTGAAACTTAATTTATATTAATTAGATTTATCATTGAAATTTTTGATATTAGATTCATTAAATTAACTAATTCAGTCAATAACATCAATGATGCTATTTTTTATTCAAACTATTCTGAATAAGATTTCAACTAGATTTAATGTTTGGAAGATAAGGAATTGAATTAGTAAGTTGGTTCTGAGTTTGAAAAATATATTCTATTCTTTTCTATGCATCAATATATGAAGTATTTGATGACTCTGATGATGATTATGAAATATGTCTGCAAGAAGATCAAACATCTGCCATTTTATTTTCCATAACCATTTTATTCATCCAAAATATTTTCAACAACAACCTCTATAGAAGCTTATTCCTTTCTCCAATACATTGGTATAAGAATGATTTACTTCTTCATCCGAATGTGATGATGATTTTTCATCCATCGAAACATATAAAAATGGTTCCTTATTAGGCTGATTTGATAATGTAGTGGATGATAATGAAGACTCTGTTGATATTTCTTCTTCATTTTCATCTTATTCTTATTATTCTTCTTCTTCGAGATCTTTTAATTACTTCCTATAAATTCTTAAAACTCCCTTTACATCCATCTGAACTAGTTTTTCTACTTTATTCTTAAGTAAGTTCTCAACTGATATTAGAACTAAATTTTGAATTGACTCGTCTACTTGGGTTTTATCTAGAAATTATATTCCCTTTAAGTTTTTAACAACAGTTAGAGATAAAAATGTTTATGATGATTATTAAGTAGTGATGAGAAGTGTTCGAGAATATGGAATAGGTTGAGCTATTGATAATATATATATAACAAAATAGGTTTATTAGGAGATTATCTATCAACTCATTTACAAAAATTCTCTATCATCATTTCCTCCTAAAATATTTTCTTTCTCTTTTATTCTCTACTAAATATTTCATTAAGATTGCTATATATATCTTAAAATGTGATTCCTTTAATTTTTTTATTCCAAAAATAAGATCCCATGGCTTCTAATGAGACTTATGTTTCATCATTTTCTTAAATTACTTATAAGACAATGTTTTTTATTTCTTATGATCCATAGCAAGAGATGAATTATCTTTTTTTTTTCTCAAAATGTTTCTTTTTTATTTCACTACATGAATATCAGATAAAGATTTTTCCAACTAATCTATAAATTTATTCTACATCAGATTTAAAAAGTATCTTAATTCATACCATTGTTCCTTCTCTAATAAGTGAATCTTGTTATCTAATAGCATATGTATGAATATAAATCTAAAAAACATTCATACAGTTTAAAAAAATCATAACTATAAAATATATAATAATGATAATCCTTATCTTCATAGATGTTTTAATAGTGGATTAAATATATAGAAAAACAAACAACACCATTTTTATCTTCCTTATATTGATAAAAAATAAAATATGATAATTTAAATGACTTTAATATTATACCTATCACATTTTCTTAGTATCAATTATTATTTCATCCACAGAGTTACTTCTATAGCTTCTGGAGTGAGATGAAAAAATTTTCCAACCTTTTTATAGGAATTGAACGTGGAAGATACAAATTTTTATTTTTCAAAACAACCATGCTTCTTAAGAATCTTATGTTATGGAAGATATGGTTCACCATCCAAGGGAAGATCAACTATGTCAGTAAATTGTTCAATAATTAGTATATATCATTTACCAAATGAGTTACAAAAACCACATCTTAATCATAATCCATTTTGAATTCTACCATTGAATAAAATTATCTAACTATTTCTGCATAATGTAAAATAGAATTGGTGTTTTCAACACAAATATTATTACATGGTAGAAATTTAATAACTATTTTAAAAATATAATAATAATATTCATACTATGTTTTATTAATCATATTTCCTTTACAACATCATTCTTTTTGAAATCTTATGCTCAATCCATAAGATTGAAACTAATATCAAGAATCAGACAAATGGAATAATTTCAGACTAAGCTTAAATTGTAGAGAAGATGGTTGAGAGAATGTTATGAAAATCAATGTGGGATAGGGGTGACCAAATACTTTTATATTGTCCTGGGGGAGATCTTTCATCTTCTAATGCTATGATGGAATAAATTTAAATTATATTCCGATCCAAAAATTGAGATTATTCCTTGAATTTTTTAATAAATATTCTAAATTCTAAATTTTATATTATAAAAAAACTCTATTATACGAGTAATGAAACGTTCAATTGTGAAAAATATTATATTTATAAAAAATTGAAATTTATTAAAAAATAAATAATATGTAAAAAAATTGTGAAATAAAATTAAAGGGAATTTATAAAAATTAATGAGTAGAAAAATACCACTTGTAGTGTAAATTAACATTATAAATTAAAGTATTATCCATTAAATTGTTTTATCATCATTTTTCTAAAAGAAATTTAATATGATAAAATTTCTAGAAAAATATTATCTAAATTTTTTTATGAAAACTTTTGATTCGTAAAAATTTAGTAAAAATATTGATTCTGAAAAAGATATTAAATATTTTTATTCTGAAAAACAATTTTAATAATTCTGACACTAATTTTTTTTGAAAAATTTTGACTGAAATATTTATAATGATTTAAAATCAATTTTTTAAAAGAAAACACTATTTTTTTGGAAAATAAAAAACATGTGTACTCCCCCACTAAGATGGAGTTCACTAATGTAAGGAGATTAGTAAAATTGATGAAGTAATAATTTATCACTTGAAATTGATAATTCTTAACTTTGGTTCAATATATTCATTAATATGATAACTAAATGGTTTTTCAAAATATCATTAATTTACTCAATAATTTTGATTAATTATAAAATTATATATACTTTTGTGTATGATTTTGAAGGAAATTTTGTCTTACATCCATGTTATTTTCTCACGAGTGTTGTGTGGGGTATTTACATAAAGAAATGCAACTTGTCTTATCTGATTTTTTAATAAAACTATTTCCATAGTTAGTGAGTATTTGTTTCATACACAACACTTGAGAATAATAACTTCTATCTGCCACACATTCAACTTCATAAGTTTAAAGTTCCAATGATTTTTTATTATTTAAAAGTAACATAATATTCTCTTAGGAAATGACTTGTTCTTCAAGTACTTTCCCTATCCATTCTACATCCGTAAAAATAAACATCCAAAAGAAATTATTTTCCAAAATCACTTCTATAAGAGTAAAATAAACATAAATTCATTGTTCCCTTAAGATTTTTTTTTCACAGCTTTATGGTGGGAAACTTTTTCATTTTTTTGATACATTTCAACTAATAATACAGAATCATTAAATCCAAATGACTAGCTGTTATGTAAAATGAACTTCTAATCATTACTCTGAATATATTTTAAACAACTAGTTTACTATATTCCACAATATAAATAGTATTTAGTGTTTTTGTAGGCATACTAAAACTTTTAATATTTTCATATTCAAGCTTCTTAAGAAAATATTTTTTATACATATTTTGAGATATAAAAGTTCTTCTAGTTTTTGAGAAATTAGAAAACCTATAAAGTAAGTAAGTTCTCCCATCATTCTCATTTTAGTATCAGACTTTATAAGATCGAAAAAGTAATTTATTAATTCTTTTTGAGTTAAAAAAATATAATATCATCAATATAAATATTAATAGTGATGATGTTCATAGAAACTTATTTTATAAAATTTAATTGATCCAATGATCCCTTAAAAATGATTTTTGGTATAAAAAATCTAGTTAATCTATTATACTAGGATCCAAAGGAGTAATTAGGTCTATAAATATCATTTTAATATTTAAAAAAATGGTTTTTATATTTTTTTTATTCTCAAAACACGGGGTTGTTATTCAAGAAACTAATATTGAATATATCTATTATGGAATACACACATTGCATCCATTTGAAATAGTTCAAAATTTCTTAATTTTTCATATTCTATAAGTATAACAATAATTTACATTATTTCTTATGGTTCATAAATTTCTTCATCATCTACACCCGCTTGTTGATTATACCTCTTAGCAACTATTCTATCTTTTTTTCTAACTATTATTTTTGCATGGTCATTTTTTTCTAGAAAACCCATTTTACTTCCATTACAAAATTATCGTTATGTTTTCTAATCAAAGTACGAACTTGATTCTTCTCAAATTAATTGAGTTGATAATATATTTATTTTATACAATCCTGATCAACTGAAGCCTCATCAGGAGTCTTAGGTTTGAATTGAGATGAATATGTTAAATCTTCAATTTCACTTATCAAATAATATCTAGTTATAATTGGTTGATATACTTAACCAATGATGTTATCAGTAGGATTATTCCTATAAAAGAAATAACTTATTTGGTTTAAAATGTTATATTTTTCAACAACATGTTGAATGTATCATCGAAGTATAAATTTATAAAAATATTATTCAGTTACTCTCTCATGAGAAGAACTTTCCCAAATTTGTTGATAATCATTTTTTATAATAATATCTAATGATATAGGATGAGGCTGTTTGAAAACCGACAGATTAGTTTCATCAAATTTAATATGTTCTATTTTTCAAAATCATTTTTATTTTTAGTAAAAACCTATATATGACCTTTTAGTTGTATAATGACTAAAAATTATTCCTTCATAAAATTTTGGAGAACATTTATTTACGTTATATTTAATATTCAAAATTTATACTTTTTTATCCAAAAAAGTAAGTAATAAAGATTTTATCTTATTCAAGTCCACAACTCTTAAGGATTATTATTGACAAAAGTTCTTATTAAAAATCAATTTATAAAATAACAGGTAGTATAAAGTAATTCGTCCCAAAAATGTTTAGTAACTGAGTATTAACTCAACCTGGTTCTGGTAATCTCTTGAAGAAATATATTTCCCCTTTTAACTACACCATTTTTTGCAGAGTTTTAGGTGTCAAAAAGTTATGTATAATACCATTTTAACTATGAAAAGTTTAAAATTTATAATTTAAAAATTCTCCACAATCATCACAACAATAGTTATTAAGGATATATTTTTCTAATTTTTGAATTTGGATAAAAAAAATTTAGAACAAAAAAGGATTACAGATTATTTTCTATAAAAACATACTTAATTATATCTAGTTTAGTCATCAACTAAAACATTTACATAGAATTTTCCTCCATTACATCAAGTTTTTGTAGGACCAAACAAGTATTTTCTAACTAATTATAAATCATCATAATTTGAGACACCACTAATATATTTAAAACATGACTTGTGTTTCTTTTCATATTGATAAAGAAACAAACCTTTGATGAATTAAAACTAAGATCTACTGGATCCTTAAGCAGTCATTTCATAGGAAATTTAGATATTATTTTAACATAATAGTGTACTAATATTATATTCCACAACCAAGTATGGTCTTCTATTTCACTAAGGCAATGTATATCATAGATTTAATGGTCTTATATTTTCAGTGTGTATACATTCTCACGCCAATTTGAAAAATGAATAATCTCTTATTTAGAACTATGAAAAATACATTTATCATTCCTAATGATAAAAGTAATCACTTATAGAATAATTGGTTCATTATAATGAGGTTTTTATTATGTCTACGGAAAAATAAAATAGTGTAAATTAAATATTTTTGAAGAAGATCAGTGTCACCTATAACGATAATATCTTCTTGAGTTTTATCCCCAAGTGAGAATTTAACAAATTTCATCTTTATAATACTATTAAATATGATTTTTTTCTAGTCATGTGTCAAGAGAATCCACTATTCATATACCCAATATTTTTATTTTTTGCACGTTCCTTATTTTTTGAAAATAATAACATCATCATTTCAAAACCCAAATCTTCTTGGGTTCGATATTATCAGAAAGTAGGATTTTAGGAATCCACAATTTTCCAACATTAACATGTTAAGAAAATGTTAATTATTTTAAAAACAGTCTTTATGAAATCCTAGAGATTAAACATTATTTAATGGAAGTATATTCTTCTAGTGAAGACCACTTTGACATTTTATGTAAAATTGATCACTTTTCAGGATGCCTTATTTTTTACCAAAAATGTTTTTGCTATTAGTATATCCCATTTTTTGATAAATATCTTTAAGGTGTAATTTTATTATACATTTTATCAGAATTTTCTTTTCTGGTGGTAAACTCCGATAAAATTATTTCCAAACTAGATATATCAAAATTCAGTTTTACAAATAAATTTTTATCTAGAGTAGAAACTGTATTCAGACTATATATTATAATATCATTTTTAAATTAGTTTTCTCAATATTAGATTTTTTTATTTTCTTTTAAAATATCAAAATTTTTGAAATTAGACTTATTTTTGTCTTTAAAAAAATTCTAAATCACATTTTTTAAAGTAAATATTCTATAATTTTATTTCACAAGATTTATTTGAGAAATTTCATGTTTTTTATAAATATTAAAAAGTTTATTTTCAAGTAATTTTTAAAATCATGAAACTAATTCAAAAGGAAGTAAATAATTATATTTATCAAGTGATTAATAAATATTATCCATATTATCAATATTATATTAATTTATATTTTATGTATGAATTTTATAATATTTTTCAGTTACCATATCGATTAATCATTTATTAACTTTTATAATTTCTTTAAAGAAACCAATACTTTTATGTCATGATCTTTCATTGTCTGATATGTTTTTAGAAGAACTATCTCCTCCAGATGCACTCCATGTATCTGAGTATTTCATAATTTTACCTCTTCTGGTGGTAATAATACTTTGTGGAATTCTAGTGAGAGCTTATTTACATCTTAACATTTCAATTCAGCTTAGGACAATATGGTCTGATATGTCTAGATTTTATACACTCATAAAATATCATTTATGTAGAATTCTTCTTAAAAAATTTATCCTCAGGATTCTTCTTGTATATGTATTAAATATCCGTGTTCCTAATAATTTTATTTATTATATTTGATAGATTATCAAATTAATTTTCTAACTATTCTAATGTACTAATACCTGGCCAGAAAAAATATTCGTTTTAGAATTATTTACAACATTCTTAGTATATTTATTTTTACACTGAACACTAGATATTGTTCCAAAAGAAAATACTCTATTTTTTATTTTAATTTTCTGAGCATCCCACATAATTTATCCCTCATTCTATATAAGGGATCTAATAAGTTCATCAAGAGTATGATTAGTAATCCTTATTTTGTCATCCAATGAATTTCTCCTTGATTATCATTCTTAAAAACTTATTTCAATAATCTTATCCACTATGATTACATCTATAATATAGTTCCACTAGGTTACTGTAATCTAATAACAATAGTCATAAAATTTTAATTCATATTATCAACAGTTTTTCTGGGTGGAAAACAAAAATATTGATAATCCTCTATATGAATTGATCATCTTGTATTAATGAATTTATAAGTTCCAAAATGAGTTACCTATAAATTATTACCAATTTTATTATCATCTTCACTCAATGATATTAGAATATAGACATTTATAGTTATATAGAATAATAGTGTATTCCTAAATATGTAATTTATTTATTATTATTATTTTTTCCTAAATTTTAAATTCCAAAATATAATTTTCTAGATTTCTATAGTTACGATCCAACATCAAAAAATTTTGAACACTTAGATTAATAACAAAAGTTTTTATACTATCTCTCCAATATTCATAATAATTACCATCAATGATAGGTGGACTAATAGGATTTAAATTATCAATATTGCTAATATTTAATCATACCGTCTTATATAAAATAGATATTATTCCTACAATAAACTTTTGTTTAGTAATAATTTATAAAAAAAGTTTTTTTAAAAAAATAATAACCTGTAGTAGATAATAAAATTAAAATCATAGCAATTAAATTTGTAGAACCATCTCTGATACCAATTATTGAATTATAAGGGATTATTATGGATATAATAGGGGGATTGAGGTTTGGATTTTAGTTTAAATGTTAAACTACCACAAAAACTCAATTTTTTTAAAAGATAAAAATTACCAATAACAAAATGATCAGAGTATATGTATTAGACACAGAAGTTTTCTAATAAATCAAAGTTTTTAATTAGGCTCAAAAAGAGTCTGATAATATAGTTTTTACATAAATTAGGAATATAAAAATTCAAAATTAAATTTCTCAACTAAATGTAAATCTTTTAGTAACAAGTAATATACAAGATTATTAAAATTTAATAATGACTTAAAATATTTATGAAAGATATTAAAATATTTATCCTTAAGAGATAAGGAATTTTAGAATCCTAAAAAAGATATCCAGATTTTTTGAGAAAACTTTAAATGTATGTATTTATTTAATAGTAAATACCTGGATAAGAATATAAAAATTTATATATCAACCAAAACCCTACAAGTCCTCGATATATTGATCATTTTCAAATCTATCTTTTTTAAGAAAGAAATTACTCAATCATTCATATCAAAATAAATTACATTTCTATCCAAGGAATCTGTCAATATAAATCTTGATCAAAACAAGTGAACACAAAATCGAAAGAGTTATAAGGGATTTATAATTCCTTACTCTATAATTATATAATAATACTCTTTAAATTATTACAATGAATTATAATTATATATTTAAGTAGAGAAAAATATCATACATGTTGAGTTTCAAAGGCGTCATCTCCCACCCTCTCAAATTCACTTATATTTACAAGAATCTTTCAATGGTAATATTTTTCATGAAATCAAATGTTAGTTGAAATAGTCTCAGATGTTATTCAAATTCCTTCTCCATGAAAAAACATTATATGATGTTTTTTTATCGCTATTACAACACTTTTATAAATTATGTATAATATAAATAATTATAGAAATTCGATAAAAATATTTTGCTAGTCTGATAGACCTAAATTTTTTCAATCCATTGAATTGACCAATGGTCAGTCTCATGGATTTGAACAACAATCAATACGATAGATATGACATTGGTCAGACTAATAGAAAAAACACTTGTCTATCTAGTGTAAATAACACTATAATGTTTAATAAAACAGATTATAAGTTAGTAAAATGGATCATATTAATTAATATAAAGTTTATATTTATTTTATATTAGAAACATTTTTAAATTCAGTAAAAAAATATGTTTTTTATAAAAACATTCTAAAACACATGGGATATAAAACGTTTGTAAGATAGAGTTTTAATCAAGTGTTTTTATATATTCAATACTAAGGAAAGGAAGATTATAGAGTATAATGTTTTTACTCTACATATATTTCAAATATCAAAACTAATTTTTTCATTTATTTTAAACATATAATCCATATTTAATGATTTTTTAGAAGAGATTTTAATTAAAAATAGTAGAGGGATTGAATCTACCATCATTGACAGAGTCTAACAAAATTTACTGGGAAATAAAATTAAAATAAAACCCAAATAAAAATAATGGATCATAAAAAATAAAAAATAAAATAATAACATAAAATGTAGACAATAAAAATTCAACTAAATTGATATTTCTTACTACAAATCATTATAGTAAAAACAAAACATTAAACCTGGTTTAGAAGGTCTACAATAGACTAGTTTGACACTAAATATAAATATCACTATGATATTTCATGGTTTCTACATGTCAATGAAAAATAATAACATTTTCTGAGCCATAAATATATAAAAATTTTATAGTGAATTAGAATTAACAAATTCTTCTGAATTGTTTCTTTGGTCTTTTAGAATTTTTGGAGAAGATCATTGAGGGAGTTTATAGGAAAATGGTTGTGCCTTTTCATTTTATGTTTCAAAATTTCCATTTTAGGTATGAAATATTCTATGAAGGATGATGCCTCTATGAATTTGGTGTGTATTTGATTCTATATTGATACGTTATTAGGTGGAATCTAAAAAGTCATTTTTTTAGGGGTCTTGGTAGTGGGGGTTATTTATTCTCAAAATATAGTATTTTATATCACACATGGTTCTGATATATTTGTAGAGAAATTCCTTATGTGGTGTAAGAAAGAAAACTCATAATGTTTTCATCAAGGTATATAGATGAAATGAAAATTTAAGAATCCACTATTCCATGGAAGTGGTTAAATTTTAGTTTAAAATGGGAGAAATGAACAATACAATTCGTAGGATATACTATTTTATATTATAGGAAATTTGGATAGAAACTAAATGATGTAAACTAAATAATTATGTGGTCATAACAATAGTGTGGGGGTTGTTATTATATTCTTTCTATAAATTCATCCAGACCCACTTCTTAGATAAAACAATATGGAATTTAGGAAACCAAATATAAGAATAAGTTATCCATATGTTCATCTTTGTCATTTAATTGTTGTTTTAAGGATGCTAATTGTTTTCATTCTTGTAATTGATTAGATTAATTCATATTTTCATTCATTATTTCATTCAAAATATCATTATTATTTCTCTACCATTCATTATCCCCATGAGGCTACAACATATGGTTTTCATTGGAATTGGTGTGATTGGAAATTTTTATGAGCATAGTTTACATTGGATATGTAATTTGGTTAATTTCTTTATATTTATTTTTAGATCATCTTTTATTTTTAATATATCTTAGTGATATATTAACTTAATAATGACATATATTAATGAGTTTCAATACTAGACTTCTTATTTACTATATTTTAATGTGAAATTTTCAAACATATTGGAATTTTCTACTATGATCCTTTGTTTTTTAATTTTATAGTAGTATTATTGGAAGTGGATACAAGATGTTATTTATTATTGAAATCAATTTTTTGTTCAATGGTTATTTTATACTTTTCCTTAAATTATTATATTTTTCCTTATTCTTTATAATTGTTGATAAAATTTTAATGATGATGTGTTTCTTGTGGTGGAATTTCTTGGGCAGTGTTAATGTTTGAATGATACGAGATAGCTATATTTGTCTTGTTTTACAAGGTTACCTCAATATGTTGGGTGGTCTATGTTTTGGGATGGGTATAATCTTCTAGTGACATCTACTCAAATTTCAGAGAATTTTTTGTTGTTATGTGATATTTAAACAAGAGTTGTCTATATATATATTAATGGATAATTTATTAATTTTCTACTTGTACGCTCTCTCTTTATCTCTTATTTTCTACATGCTATACTAATATTTATTTAAATACAAGGATCATGTTATGAGTGAAGTTATTATAATTTTAAAAAATTAACAAATATCCATTAATATGTAATGTTCATATATTGAATACGTAAAGGGAACCCTAGTTTTCATCAAATTTCAATAATATAAAAATGGAAAAGTTATACCCTCCCTGTATACATAAGAGTAGATTTCAAAAATATATATTGTATTTTTTATTTATATAAAATAATGAATCCATGATTTTGAAAAAGTATAAATGTGGAGATTATAAGGATATCGATGAGTTAATGATGAGGAAATAAATGTGATGATGATTTATACAATTAGTGGTTGGGGGTTTGATTCCATGTGTGAACTGCTTGGTAGTGGGATAGATATGAGTAATTCCTATAGGGCGTTCCATGGATATCACCCCAAGGGAGGGCTGGTATTATGAGAAGATCAGGTCATATGAAAATAATTATGTGTTTATAATAGGAGAAACACACACTACAAACTCATATTTGATGGGAATAGCCTATGAATAAGACCTTGAGGATGGAAAGATCAATGAATCCATTTTTTGGCTATTAAATATGGAATAAAGTAATGCATTTTTAGAATAGAAAACATTTTAGTGGGATAAAATCATGTTTATAGCTCCAATAAAATTTAGAATTCATTGTAAGCTACTAATAGATTTTATTTATGATTAGGATATGAATTTATATCTCAAACCAATAGTTGAACGTGAATTTCTAGAGAATAAACAATTGAAAAAAGTGGAAAATATAGTATGAATATATATAACTCTTTACGAATGAGCTATAATAATTTGGGTAAATTAATTTAACACCTAAAATCGACTTATAAGGGGATAATAAATCTATATTTTTATTTTTAAAATTTATTCAAGCTTAATTTAATTTCAAAAAACTATACAGAATTGGGTTTTTGATTCCCTAAGAAATGGTAGATCAAGAGAAAAAAAATAATCCCTAAATATTTAAAATTTGAATGGTTGAATAAAAACTATTTCTAGGGTGAAAAGATCAAATAGATTATTGGAAAATATCCACAATAAATAACTAATTTGATACTATTTAAATTTGAATGAAATAAATAGGGTCTGGATGAAGATAAAAGATTCATAATTGAATTTTACATGTTTAAAAGTAGATTCATGAAATATTTTAATGATCTAGACGAATTTATAATTAAATTAAAATAATTTATAAAGTATTATATGTATAATTAGAACATATTTAATAAATCACATAAGCATAATATGAAAAGTAGTACTAATTTTTAGAGTATATATTTAATTAAATTCAAGTGTCGAAGAAAAACACATTCTTTCTCTCATGTTTCGACATCATAGTCCACCACAATGTGTGGAGGTATTTTTCCGCATCCTTGATTTTTTTATTTATTTATGACACTTCCGAAAAAATAAATTTCTATGATGTAAAATATATTATTAATGTAAATAATTGTAATTTTAATTCAAAACCAACAAATTTGATTCATACCTTAGACTCATTAGTTATCGAGTGAGAAATGATTTCACAAAAAGTGCATCTTGATACCCATTCATAATAGGTATGGCCACTATATATGATCCAATTTTAGTAAACATATAATTATAAATCTCATGCTTATATGCCCTCTATATGTCACCTAATTTCATGGGCCATGTAGTCCTTGAAGCCTCACCATCAGGAAAATTATAATAAATATTATAGTAAAATAATAATTCATATAAATAAAATAATAATATTAAATTAAGTCTAATAAATATTCATACCCATATTTTCTCCCAATAATTATCCTTTAATTCATTTTGGAGGTCTCTCAAGGAGATTGGGATAATGTGAATGATGTTAGAGTATTTGGTAATAATTTCAATAAAACTCCTACAATGTTTACCTATTTTTTCAACCATTTGAAGATCCTCATTTTTATCATCCATCATATTTGTATAGAGGTTCCACACTTCACATAAGAATTTATTCCCATTCCACCTAGAGGCAGTTTCAGTTGTTAAAAATTAGAATAAATTTAAATCAACACAACTACAAATTAAAATACATTATGTTAAAATTTTTACTAGGGATCTATACATTTACCGGAGTTAGCATGACTAGTTTTTATATTCTCATCCCAAGGCTTTGAAGAAATGTAAACCTATATAGTAGTAGTGGGGTATAATGTCTTCTAACGAGGCTCAGAAGGTGTTAGAGTAGAAACTAAATGATCATAAAAGTTAATGACCAATGAGAATGAAGTAGAATTAAAATAATCTATAATATATGTTTGTAGAAAATTATAATATTGATTGGGAGTGGGAACCATCATCAGAAAAAGAAAATAAATTTAAGGAGTATCAGATGTAAATTATGGTGCCAATATAGGCGGTCTAAATATCCCTAGTTCCTTTAAATAAGCTGTGTGGTATGAATGTGTTCAATAAGGTATATATGATGAAGTTAATGGGTGTGATTAGTTATGAAGAGTAGTGTGAGAAGTTCTAGTACTACACCTAACATCGTTTTTATGAGCACCCCTTCCACTAGGTTGGTCAGAGAATAATTGTCTTATGGGTGGTGGATGTTGACTAAAATTTAAGAACAAAATTAATGACAAGATATTATATTTTATTAACATATATATACATATATATTAAATCTAATAGTCACAATAAGAACTAGGGGAGGAATGAACATATATCTCATGAGGTGATTAATATCATACATCCTCTTCCATATCTCCTCTTTTAAAATTTTAATTTTCTATATTTCAAAACAAATATGAATTTAATTATAAATACATAAATAATTATTAAGACATAAAAGATAGAATATGATTCATTGATTAAATATGGAATACCGATTGTAAAGATAAATAAAGGAAAAATATTTACATAAAATAACCATATTATATGTTTTGACAAGAATATCTAAACATAAAAGACATGTCACAAGAAAAATCAACACTTGATAATTAGCATGTTTATCATGGTTATGATATAGTCATTATATTCAACTTTAAATTCAATCCAATTCTATTTTGGTTTGTTGTTTTGGTTTATTTTGTCCAATTTATTAGTTCATTTATCTATTTTTTTTGGGTTAGGTCATTTAGGTCATATTTCGGGTTAGTTCATTTTAATTTTTTTGTCAGGTCATTCATTTTATTGGTTTTGATTTGCATTCTAATTAGTATAATATGTTTTAGTTAAACTCATCTAGTTTTTTTAAATGGATTATTTGGAATATTTTGGATTGTTATATTCTAATTCATTTAATTTTAGTATTACAAAATGGAAGTCAATGAAAAATACAACTAGTTTTTGTTGAAAAATCATGTGAATTTTAATTTGGGATTTTTTGTGGTTAATAGCAAATCAATTTGAATAGTACAAACCTGAACAACCTTAGTTGAGATAAATCAATAAAACTGAGGAAACATATGGTTGATCCTATATATTACCCACCACAAATTTACATTCATAATCAACTATGGTAATTGAACTAATAGATTTATCATAAACAATAAATTAATTGGGGTCAATGGGGGTAGTGATGGTGTCAATTTTATCCACACCATCATAAAAATAGTTTATTGGGATTACTTTACTAATGAAACCAAATTTAGGTCTCATACAATCTTACCCATATTTTTTCTTTAATGATTCCAACATAAATGGATCATTAGTATAAGGAGTGTGATTCGTTTAAAAAACTCAAAATTTATAGTCCTTAATAGAAGTGAAATATTTCGTTATCTAATTAATGCATATGAATTGCATTTTGGAGACTCAACCATGAGCATAATAATCCAATATTATTATTTTCTCAATGAATCCTGAATAATATACATTTTCAATTAGAGGTCAAATATCAGATGCACTGTTAAAATAATATGTTGTAGATGTTACCAAAACACCATCCTGTTGTGTTCTCATGTTCATTTCTAATGTCGCGGTATTCTTGGATTTAAAAAATTTCATTCTCATGATGAATGAAAAATTGAAATCTAAAATCTACTAAATTATCCAATCTAGTCCTTTCATTCAGATCATGAATATTTTGATATTTCATTTTCACCATTGTGATACCAGAAATAGTCTTTTTTTGAAAACATAATTTTTTATATGGAAGCTAACTTCTTCACATTCCATCCAATGTCATCCAACACAATTAGAACATGGATAGAGTATAATACATCTATCTAAATCATTGGTTATTGAAAAATAAAAAAACTCTCCAACTGGTCTTGAAACTTGATTGAAATTTGATTTGTTTCATATGTATAACTTCAATCCATTATATTAGAAAAAATTTATATGTCCTATCATAAAAGAAATGGAATAATATTTAAGTAAAAATACTATATATATAAAACTAGAATATTTAATTCCATTATATTATTGACTAAAACTACACGTTGTACAACACAATGAATTAGATATATGTAATAATCAGAAAACTGGACTGTATGAGAATTGTTATATAAAAGTAAAAAATGTTTTTCATATAAAATTCATAATTTAAAATTTTAAAATTAAAATTTAAAATTAAAATTTTCATAAACCCCTAATATTTTAAAAAAACGTTATACAATAAATAATTACATTCTTTTCCCATATATATCATACATAATAATAGACTCATATTATATTTATATATATGTATTTGAACAATATGAATATATACTTTTATGATCACTAATTTACATATAATTAATTTTAAAAATTATCCCTTTATTTTATCACATCAATCCATTGGTCAATATTTTGTTATACTAAGAGTCAACATTCAATATATGAGGTTATAATGGGAGGTTTTTTGGTGGATATGTGACATTATTTGTTCTATAATTGGATAAATTGTTATTACTTTATTAAATGATTTGATTTTTACATTTTATTTTGTATATTATATTGAATTATCTTAATTTAGGTAGTTTTGTTTAATAATATTGATTCTAATTGACCTACAATCAAGAAATAAAAGGAGGATTTCATAAGAGATGGATTTCTCTATACCATTAAAAATAAATGATTAAGAGTAATGAAAAAATATTATATAATGGTATTTGATCAATGATTACTACCTAAATATCAAAACTATTTGATCTTCAAAGAGTGAGATGAGATTTTTTCATATTAAATATGGTTAAAATTAAAATAAAATTTATATATATCTAGGTAGATTCTTGATATCCAGTATGTAACAAAAAGAGTTAGGTGTGTGGTATTTTCGAGAAATTAAATGAATAATATTATTTTCTAAAATAAAACAGTGAAATTAATTGTTTTATAACCCACTAATATTTTCAAAAAACTATTTACTGTAATAAATAATTACAAACATAATTAATATAGATTAAAAATAATTATAGGTTAATATTATATTTTTATAGAAGTAGAGAGTAACTGAATTAAAACAAATACATCACTTACAATCAGATTTATTTTGAAATTCAATAACAAATATAATTAAAACTATCATTTCTTCAATGAATATGGAAGAATATGGTAAACAATAATTTATTAAAGTGTTAAAAACCAAGAAAATATATAAAAATGATGGTCGATAGAATATTTGAAGTATTTGGAACATAAAAGTTTTATATTCTTGAAGTATCATGTTAAAACTAGAAGGGAGAAGAGGTTATCCTAGCCAGGAAAGAAAACTGAAAACTATAGGGTTCCTGATCAAGATGGGAGTGAAACAAGAGGAGTGAGGGCCTTGCTAAGTAAATGTTGGAGGTTATACAAATGGTTTTAAAAAACCATTGGTATATCCTATATATACAAATTCTCTGTTAAAATCATTGGTATAACCTTAACATAGAGAGGATATACCAATGGTTAGTTAAAACTGAAGGGTTATCTGTAATTAAAATAAACAATTACAATGGTTCCTTCCAACCATTCATATAGGGGGACTTATATCAATTTTTTTACCATACTATGGTTATATCATTATTGGAATAATTTGACCTTCCAGTAGTGTTTTTTTGTCTTCAACTATTTAATGAATCTCCATTTTTTGGCCACTAAAATTATGAGCAAGACTAACATACTCAGGATCAACTAAAGTTCGTATTGATCAATTAAAATCTTGAACATTGTATCCAAATAATCCAAATGATTCATTTATCATGTTTTGAACTGGATTCTCCTCTGAAGGTCACATTTTGTTTTATTAACATAATAGTCATTGTTTTGACTTTCAAAATTTTTTTTTCATGATTCCAATTCCTCAATTCATATGAATCACAATACTGTTTGAATATCAAGTGCTCAAATAATTCTTTTCTATTCAACCATCACATGAATTTAAAATCAATATAGGTATATTTTATTCTACAAACCCCTGATAAATTTTAAATTTCACAATGTAAAAAACATTTCAAACCTTTTGAATATTGAAAACTGTTTAGGTAAATTTATCCATATTTTATGAATAGGTATTGGATTGTGAATCTTCTACCCAAACATTCATATTTTAAAAAATAATTTTTTAATCAAATTATTAAAAAAAGTTTTTTATCATCACCCATTTTGTAGTTGACCCATGTAGGTTCTTTATTTTATAGAACACAATTATAACATGAAAATGATGCAATTTGATATGAAAAATATAAACATATATGAATAAATATTACCCATCACAATAATCATCCATATTTCATTGAAGAAGCTCACTAAGGTATGGAGAGATTAATAGATAGCTTGGAGGCCAATGATATAATCCCAAAAAAGTCTACAATTAAGGTAAATTGAGGAAGAAGATGAGAGTATAGTGTAGTGAGGAAGGGGTTTGGGCTTAGAAACCATTGAGGGTGTGGTCACTAAGAAATTTGCATGAGGGAAAAAAATCTCTCAAGAAGGGCTCTCAGTGGGTGTCATCGTGATTAGAATTGAGGTAGGGGTGATCTGTGTCTGTGTTGGGGGAGGGGGTCAGGGCCATTATCATGGGATGGGGGGTCTATGATGTGGGAGTCAAGGTGATGGTTAGGGGGAAGAGTTTGGGGCCAAGGTGGGGAGAGGTTAATTGGGGTCTCATATGGATTTAGGGGTTGTTTTATTTAAACATCCGCTAACTTCAATTGTTATATGTGGTGTTATAAAACAACCACAATATTTTGAATAATA
Organism: Viscum album; assembly: GCA_963277665.1. Taxonomy (NCBI): domain Eukaryota; kingdom Viridiplantae; phylum Streptophyta; class Magnoliopsida; order Santalales; family Viscaceae; genus Viscum; species Viscum album. The sequence goes on along the minus strand of OY728137.1, from coordinate 860,034,111 downwards.
TTCAAGTTATTTTAATTAGAGAATGTTATAGGAATTACTTTCAATAAACCTCCATAAAATCTTCAATTTTTTGCATTGTCTATTGCTAGGTAATGGGTCCTCATTATCCTTGTACAACTCTCTTATCCTTTCGATCACATCTAATGCCTTTCCAATCCAGTGTTCGAGATGTTGAATCACAAAAAGTACCAGATTCTGGTGAGGAATCATTGAATTTTATCAGACCATCTACCCTACAACTTCCCAAAGGTATTCCATGGAATAATACTTCACTATATACCAACAATGATAATGATTTTTTACACTAAAATTATTTGGAATATTTTTCATTAAAAACATGTTGGGAATCCGTGTTCATTATATCTAAATTTTATTAAAAAGTGCGTTTTATTCTAGAATATAACCTTAATTTGGAGGTGATTATGTATATATATTGAGTTCAATATTTTTTTAGGACTGATAGTTGAATATCTATCCCAAGTTGGGGATTTTATGACTGTGTTTTGGGGTGTAATTAATGAAAGAGTGATAGGAAGAAGAAAATGGAGAGAGGGAGAGGATGATAACATAGGAACACTTAGATTACATATACAACCACAATGTCAAAAAAACCTAGATATTTCTATGTTTTTGGGAGTGGCATGGTTTTCCCCCCTATAAAACATTTTATCCTCTTTCATGGAAGTTATAGTTATGTTTTGATCTTTACTATGAATGCTTGAGGATTTTATTGTGTTTATTGACACACTACTCACCAAATCCAAATTTATCAGTTCACATTTAATAATATCACATGATATGATAATTGGATAATAAATGATAATTGTGCCCTTAGATTATTCCACGTGAAAAGGATGATTATAATTATACTCTCAATAAGCGGATAAAAAATAAATATAAAATTATTTTCAATGTGAATATATATAAATTTTATGCTGACCATCCGTAAAAAGTTTCATATAAAATATTATAATTTATTAGTTGAGGTCATAGATAAATTATTCTTACTAAAACTGGAGGATCCAAATATTTATTTTACTCTACCCTCTACCTATTTCCAATCTAACTATCTTATTCATTACTAACACATATTCCCAATCAATATTCACTATTATCTCCCACTTATTGTCACTTTCTCTTGCTCTCCCACTATCCATATTCTCCTATACCTCATCTTATTCCCCTCAAACCCATCCCCATATCTACCCTACCACTGTCCTACAATTTAATCCCTATACATAGAATTTCTGATTATTACCTCAAATATATTCATCTACCTTCTTCCACTCATCCTCACCATCTTCTACTCTTCATATTTGCCTCTTCGTAACATCCTGAGGCCACCACTCCTGGATTAGATGCTAAAAACATAAACATTACATTTATGGAAATAATTATGATAAATTTTATCCTTTTTCGTCAAAAAAATAAACATAAAATATAAATATTGGATCTCTTACATATTCAAGTAAATTTTAGTTTTAGAGTTTTAGAGAGTGAGGAAAAATTCATAACAACATGGGTTCATCAAAAAACAGTTCAAAAAGATCAAAAACATCTATGACTATACCCATATTTTCATGTTCCAAATTAATTCTTCAACGAATCCCATAATATTCCTCACATATTAATAATCTCTATACAAAAATCATTTAGAATCATTCTTTATATCCTATTAAAAGGAAAACATAGAAAATAGTGATCTCAGATGCCCAATAAGGGTAAACATGGGATATATAAATTGATTTTTATATGAAATAATAATATTAGAATAATATTATTAGATCATGACCATAATATACAAAGTTCATACCCAATATGACAAAGATCATATACATGATAAATATAAAAAAAGTTTATCATTTCAAAAGGCATGAATTTTAAGAATGATAAATAACAAATTGATTTTTTTCTATAACCGATCTTGCACATAAAATTGTTTCCAATAATAGACCAATAAGATCTAATTGTTACCATTATATATGAACCCATAGAATTGTTTCCCATTATTATCTTATGAGATATAATACATTAGTCAACGAATTGAAGGAAGAAATATGTACCACCCATCAAATAATGAAATGCATATATATGTGTTCTAAAATATCATGAAAATTTTATTATACCAAAAAAAATGATATAAATGGGTTTCAGAAAAATTTCATGATATATTAATCCATAAAAAGACATGGATTTAATAAAAATTTCATATTTTTAGCATAAACATAAACCACCCAAAAAAAGTTGAACTATGGTATTCTTGGATTATATCCCAGATAAATCATCCGTAATATAAAAGGATGTAATATTTGATGTCATTTTTTTGAATTATAAAATGGAGTAACTTTTGGGAAAATAACATTTACTTTTTTGAAATCACTTGTCTTTTTAAAAAATATACCTACTTCTAAATAATAATATGATCTTTGGAAATAAACTTATTAAATTTTAAGGGAATCTTCAAAGCATTGAGGTGTCTTGTATGTGGTGAAATATTCACATTTTCAATATATTAAAAATCATTACTCCAATATTTACATCAAAAAATTCACAATGTACCTTGTTTGAAAAAAATAAATAGATTCCTTTCAAACAATTCTATATGAAGAGAAACATTGGTAAAAATGATTTTAAACAATTCTAGGATAAAAATAAAAATCTTTTTGAAATTTTTTAGAATACACTGAAATAAATGAGAAATATACTATATAAGAGACTTAAACAAAAAAATTTCCCAAATAATGATGATATTGTGAAAGAAACCCTCCCCACATTAGTGACTTTTTAATCATAATACCCATGAAAGAATGACATCAAATAAAAATATAAATATCATGATCAAATGGATATTCGTGATTTAATATGTCAAAAATTTATTATGTAAAACTTTTAAACATAAATAGCTTCATAACATTAAATATGTTTCAAAAAATCAAAATTGATATGAAAAACCCTTACGTTGATCCCAACACATCACGTACATTCATTGTCTCTCTTCCTGGGAAGGCCTCCTTTCCATAACAACTTAAAACCTATAATATTGTTATTATACCCTGAATAAGGACTCTAGAATGTGGATATAGATTATTGGAAGGTATTTTTTATGGTACTAACTAAATCAAATGGGATTTTATGTGTGAATAAAAGAGAATAAAATGTTTTGTTTTATAACATAGGGGAGGGGCACTCTTGGAATTTATCAAAACATTAAATTAATGTAAATTAATATTTATTTAAAATGTATTAAAAAACATTTAATTAAAAAATAATAGGATTATGGGTTGAAATAATCTCATTAGATAAAAATTAGATAAATTTTTACTATGTTTTTATCTATATTGTTTGGTTTTAACCCCTTATTAACCCATTAAAAAATTACCATGACAACATGGTTTTTTCTATTTGAGTGTCATGATAATTAATATAAATGAATAAATAGTTTATAATTGGAATGTAGATGATATTATCAACTACATCCTATTCATTCAGATGAATATAATGTTTTTAAGAATTTTATATCATTTAATAAGATATTGTTTATTTTAAAATAAAAATAAGGTAATTTTTTTGATCTATTCATTAATTTGACTTTAATAATATCAATATATCATATAGAATTTGAACAAATTATATTAAAATATCCGAAAAATATCTTGTGATTCTATAACTTTTTTTGTACAATACTAATTATCTAAAATTTATTATACTTTTAATATTCTTAATATCATTTCTTTTATTTTTCTATTAACTAAATAATTTATGCATTAACATTGTGAAAGAATTTAAGGTAATTATTTAATCATTAATAATTTAAAACAATAAAAATAATAATGTTAAACATATTATATTTTAAATTACTATTTATACTATAACATATCCTCTTGATAAATCATATTAAAAATATAATTGTTATTAAAAATAAAAGTATGCTATGTTTTACTTTTCATAAAATGAAACATTATAATGGTAATAATATATTTTAAATGAACATAAAATTCCATATAACTAAATAATGGATGATTTTGAATGAAATAGACTAATAAAATAATATTTAGTCCAGTGTTAGGGTCTTTTTACTATCCTTGTCATTTTATTTTCGATGTTAATTACCCGATTAGCCCTTTACCATGGTAACAAAAGTTACTAAGGTTAAAATTCATATTGAACAAAATCAAAATGGACCTATTTAAAATAATTTCATTGAGATTCAAAATAATTAATTTTTTTTCAAAATCCAAAACATTGATTTTGTGGAAATTAATTTAATTGTTTTTCCAAAATGTGATGAAAAACAGTTTTCAAAAAATACCCTTTTATATGAAAAATGTTTTTATGCTAAAATAAAGTATAAAATACATTAAAAATGATAAATTAAATAAAAAGTAACTAATTAAATTTGAAAATTAATATTAACCATAATTTTCCTTTTTCAATTCATTCAAATGAAATACTATTTTCAGTAAAAATCATTTTTTCACTATTAATTTGAAAAATCAAATATTTTCATTAAATTATAAAACGCTAATCTAAAGATAAATTTTATATGCTGATTTAAAAAATAAATTTCATTTTTCAAATAAATTTTATTAAAATCTATAACCTTATTATATTATTAGAATATAAAAGTATATAATAATCATTTTTGAATAAAATATATTTTTAAAGAACAAAATAACATTACTAAAGATAAAGTTTTTATTTACAAAGAATTAATTAATAAATTTGAAATGAGTTGGCCATTATATATTTAATAAATCAGTTTTTAATATTGATATATTCTAATTTAATAGATAGTATAAAGGGACATATTTAAATAATAATATTTCATTGTTCATTTAAGCTCGATGTTGCGTATCTTATATTCTATCAAACTTATTATTTCATTTTAATATAACGGGATATTAATTTCTCTCCCATTTAATAATTTACATTCTCTAAATATGATCTTGGTCTTGGTAACCAAGGTTTTTAATTTTCAAAACACCTTTATTCAAATTCCACATTGTAAAATGGTAAATAAATAATTAAATTGAAAAGAGAGAAAGGGAGGTACAAAGGTCAGCTGAAATGACACATAACTAGGTTTACATATAGAAAATAATTGATGTGAAGTGAATACATAGATATTGATGAGGAAAAAATAAGTCTTAATGACTCATAGATAGAGATAGAGAACATGATCATGAGAATGTTAACCATCACAAAACTATAATTTTGTGATGAGTTAAAAATCCATTGATTTATTAGTAAGAAAAGTAAATGGATTATGATTTTATTTCAGGATTTTTTATATAGAGTTGAGGAATTATTTTTTCTTATATTCTAAAATTGTAAAGAAATATATATAATTTTCATGAAGGATTTCATATTATAATCAATTTCCACTAAAAAATCATCTTTTTTCTCCTAATGATGAGTATTCAAGATGAATGTATTTATTATCAAGGCACTAAAATCAACTTCTAATGAACAAAAAATAAAAAAATGTTTAAAAATGAATTTATCTTAAAAGAAAACAATTACCAAAACCAATTTATTTAGAATAAATAATATAATTCCTAATATGAATAAACCTTCATATTATGAAAAACAACATTAATTTGAAAAGTGAATAGAAATAACGAGATTAAAACATATTTCATTCAATAAATAAATATCCTTAAAATTCCTCAAAATATTTTATACTATGATTGAAACCCCAAAATCAGAATAATTTTATCACACAGTCTTTAATGATTTATTTAATATTTATCTTCAATAACATCCATTACTCTTAATGTATCTTTACAAAAATGAAATTTACTTAATAACATAATCCCTAATAAATTCTATTCAATTATATAAATAACCTCAATCACCATAAAGCCATAATAAAATCATAAATTATTCAAAAAGTTAATTCATCCTTTATTAACCAAATAAAATACCATAGTATTATGTTTAAATTAATCCTATAAGGTTCCCAATTAAGTGATATTTCTCTAAAATAACATTAATCACTTAATAACCAACTAAATATTCAATCCCATGGTTATCTACTCAATAAAACACATGTTTACTGTATGAACTTAATATTTATTTTTAAAATAATTTATGTATGAAAACAATGTTATAATATCAAGGAATTAAAATAGTAAGGTTTTAGGTGATGCACACTTATCGCCTTTTAGTTGTGGGATTGAGCCTCACAGACTTCCCAGATATGACAGGTTGTTTCCTGAAATGGGGGTTGTATTTTTTCAAAAAATATATTAATATAATCCTTATAAAATTGAAAAAATGTGAGAAACATCCTAAAAATAACATTAATTTATTCAACATTAAATAAATGATTTACCCTCAAAGGTTATCTCATATCATTAATTTTGTATCCCCAAAAATGTAATAACTAATAATTACCTCAAAATAAAAGAACAAATAAACCATAAATGTTATATACACCTTTAAAATTATGTCCAAAATTTGAAAAGTGCATTATTATTGAAATAAAATTTTCACATGTCAATTATAACGGTTATATATACCTCTAAAATAAATTTCTCCCAAAATATAATTTTTAACCATAAAATTTTATCACTGAAAACCTAAAAAGGTGTGTCTAAGAAATTAGACTCATGATCAACCTTAAAATTATATACATTGTATGTTTTCTATAACTCTTATGACAACCTCACATGAAAACATCATAATCTCTAAATTTATCTAAAATCTTTTCAGATACTAGTAGTAATGTTCTGAGATTGGAACTCCCGGAGTCGGTGCTAAAAATATAAAATTTTAATTTCATGCTTTAATACTGATAAATGTGACTAATTGTTTTCTATAGAAAACACACAACATAAAGAATAAATATTTGATCACTCTCTTACATAATTACCTTTTAGGATTATAGTTTTAGTGAATTAGGAAAAACACTCAACAATATGGGTTTATGAAAAAATGGTCCATAAATTTTAATATCATCTACCACTATACCCATCTATTCATATTCCATGTCATGTCTTCCAAATATCTAATAAAATAACTCATATATGAAAAAATCCTAAAAAATCATTTATCATCATTCTTCATAACCTAGGGAAATGAAATATAAGAAAAAGGAAATCTCAAATACTCATTAAGGGTAAAAATAGGAGATATCAATTGATGATCATGTGAAACCATAAGATAATAATATGGGTAGAATATCATGAACATAACCTAGAAAGTTCAAAACTAATATTACAAAGATTTTATAAAAGAGTAATGGAATAAAACATTATCATTTCAAAATAAATGTATCATAAGACAGAGAAGCCATTATAATCCAATCATGAACCATAAGTTAATGTCATAAATGTATTTGGAATCATTATATGTATATCTACCATTTAAATGTAAAATTTAACCAACAAGACCATTAGGTCAATAATAAACACCTATTTTCCTTACAGGATTAACCACATAAAATTGTTTTCTAGGACATATCATGAACATCCACTTTTTCCCATAACTAATCAAGAGAATAAACATGTTTCCCATCACAGATTAAGTACATGAACATGTTTCCCATTATTATCTCATGAGATATAATACTTTTTATAATTAATTGGAGTTAGATATAGGTCTCGACCATGAAATAATTAAAATCATACATAAGTGATCCAAAATATCATAAATAATTCAACATATTAGTAAAGATGAATAAAAAGGGTTTCATAAACATTTCATGACTGCATAATATAGTGAAAGTCAATGGGTTTGGTAAACATTGTATCTTTCCATTATAAACATAAACCATCTTGAAAAAGACTATAGATGATATCTATGTATCATATCCTTGGTAAATATCACATAACATCACCTGATATTATTTTTGATGGAAAAATTATTATGAAATATATCTTGGAATAATTCTTGAGTAACATAAAATTTTCATTTTAACATCTGTTATCTTTTTTAATAATCTATGCACTTATAAATTAATTTTTTTCATTGAAAATATACTTGTATAAAATTTAATGAATTTTTAAAACATTGAAGCATCATGATAGTAATAAATTATTTATATTCTATATATGTAAAAATAATTACATCCTTATTTTTTTAGAAAAGTATAAATGTATCTCATTTGGAAAACGAAAAAGTATCCATTTAAACAATTTCTTGAGAAGTAAAACATGGGCAAAAATGATTTTAATAAATTATAGGAGAATTTGAAAACCATATCGATTTTTTTAGAAAACATGTATATGGAATAAAAATATTTCATAGAATATACTTAAAGATAAAAAACACCTAATAATAATGATATTGTGAAATAAATCCATACTACTTTGTAACTTTTGAATTATAATACCTATGAAATAATAACAACAAATAAACATTAAATATCATGAAAAAAATGATATTCATGATTTAATATGTCATTGATTAATTATATGAACCTTATAAATATAATTATTCTCATAACATAAAATATTTTTGAACGAAAAAAGAGAAAAAGTACCCTCACATTGAGTCTGTCTCATGACGTACATTCTTTGTCATTATAATCTTTATGATATCTTTTTTTCATAACATGTTGAGACCTTTTATATTTATTTTAGGTAAAACATTAGGCTAATATAATGAGGAGAGGGATTATAAGAAGGTATTTGGGTAGTTATTGGATAATCCAAATGGTTTATGAAGTGTGAAGTAAGGATAATAAGGGGTTACCTTTTATAGGAGATGGGATGTAAACTATCATAATTTCTCAAAATATTAAATTAATATATGTTAGTATTCAATTAAAAATTGATCAAAACTCAATTATTAATAATATATGATGATTATGGGTCTAAATACTCTTATAAAAAAATTAAATATGATTTGACTATACTTTTATCCTCAAAATTTTGTTTTGACCCCTCACTAACCCTTTTTAAACTTAACGTGACAATTTGTTTTTTACTATTTTAGGTTAATGATAATTACTATAAACGTAGAAAAAGACCATGAATGGATTATAGATGATAATATAAAGAATATAAAAGATATATGGCATAATTTATATTTTTTTAGTAATTTTATATCATTTAATAAATATTATTTATTTTAAAATATCAATAATATCAATTTTTAAAACTATTCATTACATTGACATTAATAATATCAAGATAACACATTGAAATCATACCATTTATTTTAACCAATCCCGAACATATCATTTTCATTTATGAAATTCATATAAAAAATTTATATTTTTTAAATTATAAAACTTTTTATATTCTTAATATATTTTATTTAATTATTCCAAAATTAAATAATATTTGCGTTAGCATTGGGAATGAATTTAAGGTAATTATTTATTAACTAAAAAATTAAAAATTAACTACCATGATAAATATAATTATTTTATATTAAAAATTATTATGTATAGTTAAATATATTCTCTCGATAACTCATATTAGAGATATTATAGTTTCTAAAATCAAGAGTGTGACATGTTTGGATTTTCATTAATTAAAATACTATAAAAGTCATAATCTCATAAAAGATGAAAAAACCATAAATTCCAATAAAGGATGATTATGTATAAAATATACTCATCCAATATGATATAGAAAAGTGTTAGGTTAATTTTAATGTACTAATTATTTTATTTTTAACTTTAATTACCCAATATACCTTTTACTATGGTAACTAAAATTATGAAGGTTACTATTCATATTGACCAAAAATAAATCTAAACTATTTGATAAATTTGAACATCTAAATTCCAAATATGAAATTCATTTTTCAAAATTAAAAAAATATATATTGTAAAAATTTATTTAAAATTAAACAACAAAATTGCAATGAAATATTATTTTTCAAAAAAATATATTTTTAAAATATTGAATGTATTTATGCTAACAAAAAGTATAAAACCTATTTAAAAATAAAAATTAAAATCCAAATGAACAAATTATTTATTAAAAATAATCAAAATAAAAATTTGAATTTTTAAATACATTAAAATAAAATACAATTTTGAATAAAAATCGGTATTTATCAATATTCATTGAAAAATAAATCGTTTTTGAAAATTATAAAAAATTCATCCTAACATAATATTGGTAGGATGAGTTCAAAAATGATGTTAATTTTATCAAATAATTTTTAAAACATTAATGAAATTAAATATATTATTTTCATATAAAATACATTAAAAATCATTTTTGTATAAAATATATTTTTAAAGAATAAAATGAAATTACAAAAAATTAATTTATTACTTACAAAGATTTAATTAAAAAAAATTTAATGATTCATTCCATTAGACATTTCATTAATAATTTATTCATATTTATAAATAGTAATTTAATAGCAATGATATAAAAATAATAGTTAAATTATAATATTTCGTTATTCGTTTAAGCTTGGTGTTGTGTATCTTGTCTGCTATCAAAAATAGTGTTTCCTTTTAAAATATTGGGATATTACACTCTTCCTCCTCCATATAGTGACCTCCACTCTATCTCCCCCATTTTATTCAACACCCACACAAAGCATAGTAAATTATTACTCCAATTTAAAACATCTCCCTTGCACTGTCTAATAGAACCCTAGAAGATTATATATTTCTCACCAACTACTACATGTTCCACAACTATCCTTTTATTGGTCCTCAAAACTCTCCATTCCATATTCCATAATCTTTCAGTACTCTATAATACCTCATCGAAGACCTCATCATATCCAACTATTGGTTGCATCGTCGAACATCAGTCTTCCTCAATGAACGTGAAATTTGACAGCTTGGATACATGGGTAAGGTTACGCTATATTTTTTTTGTATCATATAATCTTAAAAAACTATTCATCCCATATCCCTCCCCTATCATGGTTTCATAATTTTGAATACTATTTTCTCATTATAAAATATATTTCTAACTTTTTTACATTCCATGAATTTCTTATTGGCCCCCAAATGTCCATATATTCACGTTTTCATGGATTTCATATTCAATACAAACAAATTTATATCTACTACTATGAGAATATTAGATTTTAAGAGTATGTTCTTCTTTTAAATCATTAATAAAACTTCTTTACAATATATTTATTATATTTAGATATAATCAATGGATTGGAAAATTTGTTTTTTTATTATAATTTCATTAAACATGTAATTAATAAATTTAAAAAATACCAATATATTTGTTATTATAAGGCACATCATATAATAAATATTCTTATTTTATTCTATTACATTATTTATGAGCCCTTTCATCAATAAAAAAAATAAAATTTATAATCATCACCACAAATAAAAGGTCTTATAAGAAGTTTACTAAAAAAAAATCAAATAACCGTAGCTAAATGAATCTTATTATATGTAATTTTTAACACAATAAAAGTTTAATATACTTGTAGCTAATTTTTAAAATATTTAGCATCTTTTTGTTTAATAAACCAATTTTTTTTTAAAAACACACTTCGTCCCCTCCCCTAATCCATAGTTCTTGACCCACCCACCCCATCCAATCCCCTTGTCCTGACCCCCTAATCCCAAACTAAGACTCCCCTCCCTCACCACTTATCCTCATGAACCCAATCCCACCTACTTCTCGACAGCGACTCTCCCTCCTCCCCTTAAATATCTATGACCCCAAACACATACTCCCCAATGATGATCATCCCCCATTGTGAACCCGTGACCCTGACCCCCCTACTCCCTGAGGGTGACCCCATACCGCCCCAATTCCTCTTGATGATGACCCCCTGTAGTGGCCCCTCTTCCTCTTTTCATAGCGATTAAGACCCCCGATGGTGGAAAAAACCCTAACCCCTTCTACCCCAGACCCCATATCAATCCTACCACTTTCTCAAACTAATTCCCCTACACCTGTCCTTCAGTGAGTATGACATTATTGACATTGCCTCTCTGACCTCTATACTATTTCATTGTTGTATAATGCTTGTTTTATTATTAAAATGGTTTTCATTAAATTATATAAATATATATGTAATTGAGTTTTGGTTTTTAGGTCTTTTATTGACATGATGGTGGGGTTATGTTGCAGTTCTACCACCGGTAGTTAGTTATAGTTTCAGAGAGTGGATGCACCTAAATGTTCTCTTAGGAAATTATTCCTATTTTGTTAATTTTGAATAATTAATTATAATGTTTTATAATTAATAATTTCATTCATGTTTCATGATAAAAGTGTCGAGGGTGTTGTGGGTTTGTGGTGTAAGACTTGAAGACATTACATTTTTATTAAGAGTTAATCCAATCCAGCAGTTTTGTGTTGCTTCGGCATTTAAAAATTAATCAATTGTTTTCAAAATGATAATTGGACCATTGTGGTACACCTTATGGTCCATTGTATGTTTTCTTTGGGAGAATAATGGTTTTAGATGTTTTTTAGAGGGGGATTCATTCTAAAACCCCAATCATCTATCCTTTGGTTTAGGAACACGAGATTCATGTAATATTGTAGTACTTAAAGGTAGTGAATGTCATGAACTAGGCCGGGTCGCCATCCGACCCGACGCCCGACCCAGTCCGCGACATGGCCCGAAGGGCGTTCCTGATCCCCATGGGCTGGAACAAGTGCCCAGGTATCAAAATGAATGCATGTGAATGATTTTAGCTGAAATAGAAAACACAAAACAACTGATAAGATAAAGAAACTGAAACTGAGTATAGACAACCAAACAGGGCCTTAAACTGAAAACAAAATCAGGGGTTTACAACTTGAACCCATAAACAAAATATGTGACAACAAAAGAAACTCAAACTCAAACCTCCAGACAACTAGAGAGATGCAGCATCCACATGCCACAACACCAACCTGCATGAGAGGACCATCAACGACCAGAATCTCCATCGCTAAGCATGAAGTCACAACCTGGAATGCAGAAGAAACAGAATCTACATACACCCAAGGCTGTACGTAGGGTGTAAGAAAAAATCCCAGTAAGATGCCACCGAGAAGTGGATCAATGCATAATTATTAAAAGAAAAATACATTTTCAATTTAACAGAATAAAAATAAATAAGAGATTAGTGAATTTTAATGAAAACAGGTTTTAAGGGGAGACATCTCTAAAAAGAAAACAACTTAGATTAACATACACACACGCACGCACACCCACACATGCATGCACACACACAGACGCACGCACACATGTACACACACAGACACACTTTTCTTGGTAACCCCAACATTACACCATGTACCAACGGTGAGCAGAATGAAAAGGGAGAGCACAATACATGGGAGAGACCCTAATGATACTAGTGAGAAGTGGGACCCTAGAACCTCACGTCTTGGTCAACCATATCATACATTCCCGTGCACGAGCCACTGGTAGGGAAACACCTTCTACCATAGTGGTCTCCATTCATCATCCAATGTTTAGTTAGTGTTGTAAGCGTCAATCTCGCTAAGTGAAACTGGGCCGAGGCCACTCCAGTATCACTAGCACGCTAGTCTAGGCCACCCACCTAGTACCTAGGCTTCCTGTTTGTGCTCAAGTAGTTAAAAGTTCATGCCACATGTCATAATCATACACTTAAACCCAATAAGATACTACACACGCCAATACAACCATTTGCACACAAAAAAACCATTTGAAACAATACACTCACTAAAAACGTTTTCAAAACACGCTTAGCACTATTGTCATAATTTAATAATCCATTTAAAAAGTTTATAAAGAAATAGAAAAATAGTTTCACATGGTTTTACACACACACACACAAAAACATAACTATTTATTAATCCAAAACACATTCCAACATTTCACGCATTCAAATACAATTTAATGTGTGAACTGAACCACCCAAACAGTTTGATAAAAAACCCGATAACACATGTAAGATGGTTTTTTCACAAACTAAATAACCTAACAATCCAAAAATAAAATTTTATGAAACAACTTTAAATAAGTAACTAGTAATCACCCATTAACCCACTCAATACCTTCTTTTATGATAAGATGCACATGAAACTATATCAAAAATATAGTTCACACTTATTGCACATCATGACAAGCTAACACCTTTTGCACAACATAATAAGCCAACCACACAATTTAAAAACCACTAACAACTAGTTTTTCGTAGAAAACACACACATGATACAAATATGATAACATGAGTTAAAATGAAAATCAGACATCAAAGATCAACATCGAACAACACATATTAATTAAATAACATGCTAAATTAATTAAACTTGCAAACTGATTAATCAGATAATAATTAAGAGCGGAACCACCTACCACGGAAGTGGGAATTCCCAAGACTTGTGTGAATCTCCAATCACACCTAATATGCACCACATGAAAACCAAAAAAGACCCTAAACCAGAATTTGAATCAAACCAAATCAAAATTTAACCCCAACTCAGACCACTGACTTGATGGAAACTAAAAATCAAATAAATAAATAGAAGACTTATCTGATGGTATGAAATGCTTGTGGAAGGAGAGTAAAACGTCGGTGGGGGATCCAGAGTGGTGTCGCTTAATGTGGGGGCGGTGCTCTGGACGAGTCCGTGGCTAGAAGGATAAGCGTGCCGAGTAAATGTGTCGGAACCAGCCACACCGGTAGGGAAATTCTCGCCAGCCTGGGTCTCACTAGAAGGGGAAGCCAACAAGGGTACAAGCTTGTGAGGTAGCCGGGTGAAGCCGGTTCGATGTAAAGCGGACGACAACGTGGCTCAATGGTAGATGGTCACTACGTCCGAAGGAAGAAAAGAGTGTGGCGGTCATAAGGGGTGCGCTAGACTAGCCGCAACTAAAAAAAAGATGTGCCGGAGGCTTTCATGCCAGCTGATGGCAGGTCCAAGGTCGAACGGTGGAGGCAGGGACATCGGCCGGACAGTGGATCTGGAGGTTGGGTGATGGCTGGAGATGAGGTTTTGCAATGAGCGGAGGGCCGAGTAGAGCGCGACGCAGTAGTGTTCGGGACTGGCTGAGGGGGGGTGCGAGGGAGATGGGGGAGAGGGGTTGCGGGCATTGTGAGGAAGCCCAGAGGGAAGGGAGGCTCGACTTTAGCGCACCGGGCAGGGAGAGCCTGCGTGTGCAGAGCAAGAAGGACCAGGGGGGTTAGAGAAACCCTAAAAAAATAGTGAAATAAAAAAACAATAATAATTAGAAAACAAAAATCAAATAATAATAATAATAACAATAATAATAATAATAAATAAAAACTAAACAAGAGTGATAAAAAAACTTATTTTTCATTCCTAATATATATAATAATAATACTCAATAATAATTAATATTATCCTCAAATAATAATACTATCATTATCAACCCCTGTTGGGCTCAGCCCGCACATCATATATATATATATAATAGAAAAAATCATTTGAAGTAGATAAAATTATAAGATAAAACATAAAAATTAGAAACATGCCGCAACGCGAAGACAGAGTGTGACAATTATCCCCACCATAAAGCTTTCCGTCCCTGGAAAGCCACAACCAGAGCCAAACACCAAAGCAGGAAACCACACTCCCTTAAGGTTTAAAGGGAATCCCCATAAACACCAAGCAAAGAGAGGAAAAAGTATCGTGCTCAGAGAATGTGACTTAAAGAAAACTTTGAGAAACTCATATAAAGACTTTCTGATATGTGTCACCCGCCCCGAAGAGCTAGAACACCTCTAGTTGACGGATCAAGGAAGGGTGCTCTTGCCCCCACAGAATCCAACATCACAAGCCAAAACACCTCAAGCACTATTAAACTGAAACCACACCATTTGGCTTGAATGAACTAACAAGGTCAAACCACGTCCACGGAACACTCCTATCACTTATCACCAAGACGTATTTAAAAATAGAAGCAAAATATCAACATGGGGAGGCCCTATGGGCTCCCCACCATTAAGAACATTCCAAAGCCCAAGACGAGACTAGAAAACCAACATAGGGAGGTCCGGGGGGACTCCCTGCCATTAAGGAAAGGCCAACAATGATTTATTCCAGAGACCTTTGTGCAATACCTATCGTGGGTCTCGCCGCCATTAGAATGAACAGAGGATACAAAACATTGAAAAATTCTTGATGGTGACCAAACACCCTACCACAAGGGGCGGGGAGGGAGGGGCCCGACCACCTGGGCGTCAAAACCATGACCTAAGACTCGACCAACACATCCACATCTCGATATGAGCATTATAAAATTTTGGGACTGATTTTTCCCCAACAGACTCTCAAGGACCACTAAAAGTGATTGCATCCAGTGGGACACAACCCCCAAGACTGTAACGCAACGAGACGAACATGCCTCCACATGGTCACAAAAACCTTACGCAACCATACAGTTCATTCGGAGCAAACCAACCATAGAAAACAATTTAATCTTCTTTCATTTTCAACACCGATGACAGAAATAATGTCGGGGTCTCATACACTCTCTGGGTTCCTGACCATGCGCCAACTTCACTCCGAGGCCTATGGATGGATCCCTGATGTTTGAAGAATCTTTTGCCTCATAGTCAGGCATAGAAGACTCCCGAACGAAGCTTCTCCTTTTGGTGTCACATGAAATCATACTACACCTGAGGAAACACCGTCAGACACAACACACCATGACATCCTATTACTCTCACACTGAACATTCACCCGAATGAGTGTATAGATGGTACATGTGCATAATCCCTTGTTACATTGAATGATAACATGACACCAAAAATCGTCACCGAGAACTATCACTGTTGTTGAGAGAAACATTATTCCGAGAGGGTCTTCAAACTGAGTCTTAAACAACACATGATTCCTGCAATCGACCATAGCATCCCCATGTGACTGGGCCTGCCACACTAGTGGACTAACGTAGACCCTTTCTTAAAAAAAACCAAAGAAGGACCAAAGGTTATTTAGAATAGTGGCCCGCACTGACCACCCTATGATTTTTCCACATTTCCCCACTGGGATCTCCATCACTGTTTCTAAACAGAACTTTCAAATTAATGAGGTCAAACTTCACCCTTGACTATCAAAGAGAACTCACACTGAAAGACATCACCGAACATGACCCTTGTGGCCGATGAAAATACTACAAAGGCCTTCAAGACACTGGTCAACACTGATAATTATGAACCACCTTAAACTTTCCCTGCTTGAATTTCTTTCACCACTTCCAGGGGAACGTTTAGACACAACGATGTCAATTTCATACCCGACGAGTCAGACAACTCAAAAAGACCAAAACTCCCTTTAATTCCCCTCACATCTGTCATTATATTGAGAAAGGATCCACTTAACTGATGGAAAAAATGAATGGACTTATCATTGTCCCTAAAAAGGAAGAGTCCTTACTTTAGTCAACTGGAGGGTCAGCCAATGGCGAACCATCTGTGGTCGCACATCATTCTCACATTAACTCTTTATTGGGGGCGTACACTATCCAAGAAAGAAAACCATGGACCCAACCGAACTGGTCAAATGGTCCGGACATACAACAAGAGAACATAAAACAGGCACGGGAAACCACTGCAAGGGCTCCCCGATGTACTTTTCAAAAAAATCAACTAGCTACATGCTTGCATACCAACTTACAAATAAGAATTCAAACTCAGGACACAAACCAGCCAGAAGGGATCCTCAACTCAAAACACCTCACATCCAACCTTCCAAAAATACATGGACACACCACACAATCAACGGTTATTTAAAAACACAAAATTTTCCTTTAACAAAATATTTTGAAAATAAGCAAAGTCAGTGGGTTGCACAAAAACCAATGGTGTCCCATTGGCCTCGCACATGCATGTTCACATGCCACACAAGCACCCACCTCATGTCCATCCAGGCACTCATCTTCTTGTGTCATTAACCCTTTCTCTTTCCATATACACTCATGCATGTGGTTCCCCACGAGAACACCAAGGATAAAAACCAAAGCTTTCCATTTTTTTCAAAACCAAAACATCCAACCCACACTTTCCAAACCTTTCACATCATTTTATTTTTAAAGATCTTTATTTCAAGACATTTTCGAAGACCAAATCATTTTTACATAAAAACCAAATTCTCACAATTCCAAAACAAAGAGATGAGAAGCAAAGCCGGAGGAAACTAGGGTCAGCGGATGATTGGAACATATGGTTGGTGGCCATACGCAGATCACGCCACTGGCCATGGAGAGTATTTTAGGATAGAGCCCCAGACTCCACAAGGCTTGCTAGACCCTGCGATATCACTAAGACCACTGACCATACTCCCTTTTCGTTTCCCCTAGACAAGATTAACCGCAATGACCAAAAACTCGGACAAACCTCAAAATACATTGGTAACTTGAGTCCCTCCACGAGGTGTGCTTGCCAGGAACCTTACCCGTAGCCAGGACGTCGAGTCCCGACAACCTTAACTCAAGTCTACCATGACTCTATCCCAAAATATTGAGACACAAGAGAGAAAACCTGTCCCTCTGATACCATTTTTTCATGAACCAGGCCGCGTCGCCTTCCGACCCGACGCCCGACCTGGTCCGCGACATGGCCCGAAGGGCGTTCCCGATCCCCATGGGCAGGCACAAGTGCCCGGGTATCAATACTAAATAATGGGAAAGATTTTACTCGAAATAGTAAACACAAAACAACTGATAAGATAAAGAAACTGAAACTGAGAGTAGACAACCAAACATGGCCTTAAACAGAAAACAAAATTAGGGGTTTACAACATGAACCGACAACCAAAATAAGCGACAACATAAGAAACTCAAACTCAATCCTCCAAACAACTAGAGAGACACAACATCCACACGCCACAACATCATCCTGCATGAGAGGACCATCAATGACCAGAACCACCATCGTTGATCACAATGTCACAACCTGGAATGTAGAAGAAACATAATCTACATACACCCAAGGGTGTACGTATGGTGTACGCTAAAAACCTAGTAGGATGCCTCCGAGAAAAGGTTCCATGCATAATTATTAAAATACAAATACATTTGCAATTTAACAGAATAAAAATAAATAAGTGTTTAAATAATTTTAATGAAAACGGGTTTTAAGGGGAGACTTCTCTAAAAAGAAAACAACTTAAATTAACTTACACACATGCACACACACCCACACATGCACACGCACACATAGACGCATGCACACACGTACAAATGCACACACACTTTTATTGGTAACCCCATTGTCACACCGTGTGCCGATGGTGAGCAGAATGAAAAGGGAGAGCACAGTACATGGGAGAGACCCTAAAGATACTACCGAGAATTGGGACCCTAGAACTTCACGTCTCGGTGCACCATATCATACATTCCTGTGCAATATCCACTGGTAGGGAATCCCCTCCTACCATAGTGGTCTTTAGTCGTCATCCAATGTTTAGTTAGTGTTGTAAGCATCAATCCCACTATGTGAAACTGGGCCAAGGACACTCCCGTATCACTAGCACGCTAGTCTAGTACACCCACCTAGTACCCAGGCTTCCTATTTGTGCTCAAGTAATTCAAATTTCATGACACATGTCATAATCATACACTTAAACCCATTAAGATACTACATATGCCAAGAAAAGCATTTGCACACACAAAAACCATTTGAAACAATACACTCACTAAAAATGTTTTCAAAACACGCTTCACACTATTGACATAATTTAATAAACCATTTAAAAATTTATTAAACAAAAGAAAAATAGTGTCACATGGTTTTACACACACAAAAAAAACATAACTATTTATAAATCCAAAACACATTCCAACATTTCATGCACTCAAATACAATTTAATGTGTGACCTACACCACCCAAACAGTTTGATAAAAAACACGACACCACATGTAAGATTATTTTTGCACAAACTAAATAACCTAACAATCAAAAAATAAAAGATAATGAAACAACTTTAAAGAAGTAACTAGGCGTCACCCATTAACCCACTCAAGACCTTATTTTATGATAAGATGCACACGAAACTATATCAAAAATATATTTCACACTAATGGCACATCATGAAAAGCTAACACTTTTTTCACAACATAATAATCCTACCACACAATTTAAAAACCACTAGCAACTTGTTTTTCACAGAAAACACACACATGATATAAATATTATAACATGAATTAAAATGAAAATCAGAAATCAAAGATCAACTTCGCACAACACATATTAATTAAATAACATGCTAAATTAATTAAACTTGAAAACTGATTAATCAGATAATAATTAAGAGAGGAACCACCTACCTCAGAAGGAGGAATTCCCAATACTTGTGTCAATCTCCAATCGCACCTAATACACACCACATGCGAACAAAAAAGGAGCCTAAACTAGAATTTGAATAAAAAATCAAAATTTTACCCCAACTCAGACCACTAAATTGCTGAAACTAAAACTCAAATAAATAAATAGAAGACTTATCTGATGGTATGAAACGATTGTGGAAGGAGATTAAAACGTCGGTGGGGGATCCGGAGTGGTGTCGCCTAATGAGGGGGAGGCGTGTCAGACGTGTCCACGACCATCAGGATAAGCACGCCGAGTAATCGTGCCAGAACCGACCCCACCGGTTGGGAAATTCTCGCCATCCTGGGTCTCATCGGAAGGGGAAGGCAGCACGAGTACAAGTTTGTGAGGTACCCAGCTGAAGCAAATTCGATGTAAAGTGGATGACAGTGAGGCTCAATGGTAGATGGTCACTACGGCTGAAGGAAGAAAAGAGTGTGGCGGTCAGAAGGGGGTGTGCTAGACTAGCCACAACTAAAAAAAGATGTGTCGGAGGATTTCACGCCGGCTGATGGAAGGTCTGAGGTTGAATGGTGGAGGCAGGGACATCGGCTGGACAGTAGAGCCGGAGGTTGGGTGATGGCTGGAGATGAGGTTTTTCAATGAGTGGAGGGCTGAGTAGGGCACTGCGCAGCAGCGTCCGGGACTGGTTGAGGGGGGGTGCGAGGGAGATAGGGGAGAGGGGTTGCGGGCGTTGTGAGGAAGCCCGGTGGGAAGTGAGGTGCGGCTTCAATGCACCATGCAAGGAGATCCTGCGTGTACGACGCAAGAAGGACCGGGGGGTTAGAGAAACCCTAAAAAAATAGTGAAACAAAAAAACAATAATAATTATAAATCAAAATCAAATAATATTAATAATAATAATAATAAACTAAACAAGAGTGATAAAAAACTTATTTTTCATCCCTAATATACATAATAATAATCCTAAATAATAATTAAAATTATACTCAAATAATAATACTATCATTATCAACCCTTGTTGGGATCAACCCGCACTTCATATATATATAAATAAAAAAAATATAAAAAATCATTTAAAGCAGATAAAATTATAAGATAAAACATAAAAATTAGAAACATGCCGCAATGCGAAGACCGGGTGTGGCAGTGAAGGGAGAGGTTTTTTGTTTATTCTTATTACACTGGAGCATGAGTGGTATGGTTTATACAACCTTCCAAGGGTTTCCTTATGTTTTTCCATTAGGGTAAAATAGAATGTCTAGAGGGTGGGGGTTAAAAGGATTGTAAAACAGTTTGAAAATTTAAAATTATCAATGTTATCATCATATATATTATAAATAAAGAGATAATAATAACTTAGCATTACACAATATAACAATAATAATATAATGAAACATAAAATATAAACAATGAATGCATAATTTTTATTTAACTGTAATTCTATATGAATCTATTTTAACTCTTTAATATACTAAATAAGAACATTTTTATTTAGGGATTAAAGATAATTTACTAAATAGACCACCTTTATAAGGATAACATAATAACCAAAACAATTGCAGACATAGAATTTAAAATGAAGAACAAAAGAAAAAATAGATATGCCTTTGAAGTACAGGTATAACCAAAAAAATATGATTTTTAGGGAAAACTAGAAATAGAAACTCTCTGTAAAAATAGAGTAATTGAAAGAATACAACAATGATTATAAATATACAAGATTATGAATAGTGGAATTTAAAAAGTATTGAAACTCGACATCATGGAAACGACTCTCCTCAACTTAATAAAAAAATATTCTATGACATCTCACGATGTTAATATGAGGGGAAACATTTATTCATTTATGTTTTTTATATTTTTAATTCTATATTGTATCATTTTTATATTATGAGGTCACCATATAAATCATTTTTTTTGATATTTTCATAAAACCCACTTTAGGGGCAGAGTGGGAGCTGAATAAATTACACAAAAAAAATGGGACATTCAAAATAAAAAATTCAAAGGAAATGTAACCAAATATAAAATCAATGGAAACATGGGAAAAAATCCCACAAATCACCTAATCTGCCCGAGAATCCACTACACCATCGCGTTATCACTGTCATCATCTCATCAACATCTTCAACATCACATCACCTACTGTTTCCATCATCTGCGTAGGAAAACCACCACTAGAGTCACCGCCAATTACTACCAGAGGCAATGGATGGAGATGACAAAATGCACTATCCAAACGTTCAAACTCTTCATCGACATTCACCACCTTTTTCTTCAGTCACCACCACAAAAACTCTATTGATGCCGCAGAAAACATGTTATGACAGAACAAAAAAAACAGAACCTTGTTGAGAGAGAAAGCACAAATAAAACAATTATTTGATCACCATAGAGGATCTGATGATCGAAAGGAACAAAGATGAATCATCACTATCAACCGCCCAAAGCGGACCGCTCGAACTCGCATCCTAAGGAATAGAGAAGACCACCACCCTCGTTTTCCCGAGAGAGGTTGGTGAAGTCCTCAAGAAAGAGCAGAGAAACGAGAAGACAATACCTAGTTGGCGAGGCCCACTGGAATCCATCGTATCATCACCATTACACAACACACCCAAAATCCTTCACCAAAACACCTTTGAAGAAACACAATACACCGCCTACGAATATGAAAAATAGGGAAAAAAGAACCCGGTATTGAATTGTTGTTATTTCGAATCAATTCCCAGCCTTAGACAATGCTGAAGGTGGGTGATTTTTATTTTTTATAATGATTTTTTGATTAAACATTTATATCTTTGTATCTTAATGTATAGGGAATAATGTCAAAATCATTGACCTGGATAAACACCCTCCCCTCGGATTTACTTCAGCTATTTGATAAAGATTGTAAAAAAATTCCTTCATTCTGTCTCCTTTAATCCATTCAAATTTCTTATTCAATAAAATTTTCTTTGGTCTATGACCGAGGAACTACTTTTCTAAAGAAAAATTTATAATAAAAAAATAGTGTGAAAATCCAATACCTATGGATAAAAGTTGGATTAATTTACCTTGAAACACATCTTAGAATGAAAAGTGTTCTGAATAATTTTTAGACTATGAATTTGAAAAGTAATTAGTGGATCATAGAATAAAATTTATTTTTCATGATTTTAAATTAAATAAATTGTTTAATAGAAATGAAGTATATGATCACTTGATATTGAAATAGTGTAATTCTTGATAGGTATACTGTATTTTACATGGTGAATTGAATGATGTGGAATTCCAAAAATATGAAAATCCCATAAAAAACAAGAAAGTGAACCACCAAACGAGATTTCAGTTTGAAATTTGATAAATGTCAAATATGGCTTCCTAAGATACAATGTCCATGATTTTAATAGAACAATGAAACCATCAGTTTATCTTGAGTTGGATAATCCTTATCATAACATCGGTGACCAAACAATGAGTTTTATAAATTAGTTAAATATGAACAACTAAAAATGTATTAAGTGTGTGACATGTATTAGAACTAGTGTATTATACTTATGTTATATCATTTAAAGTGTCCTTATGGAATTACTTATAAATTAATGTGTATGATATATGAGTTTATTTATTATTAAATTAGTAAAGAAAATATTCCTACATCGTTATATGATATGTAGAAAATCATAGAAAAACATGGGATCAATTATACATATATGCATGCATTACCTAATTATTTCATGATTTAATGGGGAGAAGAGTCAGTTGAAGATGAAGCAGAAATATTTCTTACATTTATATGGAATTGAGTAAGAAAAATGACATTACAAATCAGTGAAACGTAAGGAAGACACCAAAGAAGAAAACTTCTACAAAGGTATTTCATTACATTCCTCTAAAACCATTCTATAAAAGATTATTAATGATGTATAATACTATATATAACATGAAGTGGCATAATACATATTGTAAAAATGATGTCTTGATGAGACATCAAAAATATTAATCATCATGGAAGATGTTTAATTCCTTATATTCAGATTTTTTTTTGGATATTAAGAATTCTTTTTAGATTGGTTTTTTATGGTTTTAATACTTTTGGTATAGTAAGTAATAATTATAGAATTTTGTTAGTTGTTTTTATACCCTATAATATACCTCCATGGATGTGTCTAAAGAATAATTATTCCATTATTGAGATGAAAATTTCTAGAAATAAGATTATTTGAAATGACGTTAATGTATATCTTTAACCAATTATAAAATAATTGCAAGCATTATGGGATGATGGAGTGGAAACAGATCATTTTTTGGTAAGAAAACTATCCAAAATTCATGATTATTTAAAGTGGAAAATTTGTGATGTTCCTATACTAGTAAACATTCTTAGTTAGAACAACCATACTGGTTTGGATTTCTTGTTTTTAATTTTGATTTTAAACCACAACTATTACCTCATAGTATAAAATTGTGTTTTATTTATCATTTTCAATTTCATAATGCTTCCCATAAATTAATTTTTAACAAGACTCGATTTAGGGGACATATTGAATCAATAAATTCACTTATGTTATTATCTAGTTCATGAATATTTAGAAAATTAGTGAATTTCACTATAGTATTTGGAAAATGTAATCAGTTTAAAGAAGGTTTGAAAAGGGTACAAGGTATAGTATCGGAAGTAGTTGGAACACAATAGTGGAAGAAAATGAGTATATTTTTCAAAATACCTTAGTGGGAGTTTAATTTTATATTTCATAATCTTAGTGTAAAATATATTCAGTGTAATATCTATGACAATGTAATTTTTACATAGGTTAATGAGTAGGGTAAATTAATGGGTCACCTTAATACTCTTAATAATTTTTAACCAATTAATATAAATCATGGTTCTTAGAAAATTAAAATGGCAAGGAGCCTTTGGTCATTTTTACAATGAATAATAATGAGAAAGATTTATTCTTTCATACATTAATTAGTTATGATGTTCTATATGGATATTCATGTGACATTTCATGGTGTGTTTACTTAAAACAATAAAAGTTACATGGTTAGAAATTTATGACTGGCATGTTGTGATAGGGAAGTTATTTCATTAACTTTATATAACACATTACCAAAAAGGCGAATACAATTCTACTTGAGTTTTGTACCATTTTCATAGATCTTTATAGAAAAACTCTAAGTCAAGTTGATCATGATAAACATAATGAAATATGGTTTTGAATCTTTTTATTTTGGAGATGTTATTTACTACTTAATTCTTCAAATTCATGATTCATTTGAATATTCATTTGGTTTTGAAATATAAATATGGTGGGAGGGTACACTCTTTATGTATGTATATAATTGAGAGTTACATTGATATAAATTTTATTTTTATCAGTGAATTTGATTTTATCAAATCATAGGGTAAATTTTTTAAAATATTTTTCTTAATTTTTTCATCAGTTAAAAAGGTAATTTGAAATCATATATGATAAAACAAATAACCAACAAGAAGGATCTATTGCGGAAGGATACATAGTTAAAGAGAGATTGGGTTTATGTTCTAGGAATTTGGGTTGGATTTAGACTAGATTCAAATTTCTTTGGTGTGTTGATGACATCTCCACTAATTCGATTTTTTGAAAAGCAATCATTTTTATTTCCAACTATTGGAAGGCCTATTGGGATAGGGTATAGTTTACACTGACTTAATTGGATTTAGTACAAGAATATCGATATGTGATACTCAATAGTCTTATTATAGATACATTTATTGATGAATAACATTTCAAAACAAAGAGGAGACTAAGGGGTCAATCATAAAATGATATGGAATAAACAAAATGTATTAATAAGGATATTGTCAAATGGTTTGTTCTTCTTGTAAGTATATACTCATATTCATATTAATTACATGTAATTATTTTTTATATGTTAGTATCAACACCTAATATCTTCTAATATAGATAATTAATGTTGATAATAGTGATGAAATATAAAATTATTTATTATTTTTGGCTGACGTGCCTCATAGTTAGGAAAAGAGATTTTATGACTCTAATATTCATATATTAAATTTTAGTATAATTTATCATGAATAATATTTTAAAACTCAATGAAGTGGTGTATTTACATTTTAGAAAGTAGGATACTATAGAATGATGACTGATATAGTAAAATTTAACTATCATGGCCAATTTTCAGTTATATTATTCAATTTCATGTGGGTGAAAATTGATAGCAGTATAATGAAAGATTCATTGAATTTTAATTTTTCTCAACTATTCTCACTTGATCTGTATCCATGAGAATAAATAGAAAGATTTTTTATATTGGTTTCACAAGAGAAGATGTTTTATTATGTGGGTGATAAAATACATGATGGTTGGAGTGTTTTTGTACAATTAATATAGAAATTCATATATGATATTAGAGGTGGTGATCAATTGGAACTTGGTGACATTGAATCTCATAAACCAAAAAACATTTAACAATTTTTATTAATGATATTGAAACAATAGAACATGAAATAGAGGTTGAAAATGTTGTACTCAGCATAGTGGATGTTAATAACAATGATAAAAATGAAGATAATGATAATTTAGTGTGTAAACTGGTAATGAAACAATATTACAACATATAATTTTTAAGTGTTTGGTAAATATATAATTTTTTCTATTTTTTACATTTTTTTAAAAATTTATATTTATGAATTTTATATACATTTAATATGTTATAAACCATTTGAATTAATGGCAGGGCAAAAAAATTCAAGATCGAGGACGATTAACATCTTAGAGCACACCACCACTACCATAAGATTAAATTTATCTGAGTGATTATGTTATAAAAATAATTCTAGTGAAACGTTTTTTTTCCAAAATTTTGTTGCTATCCCACCATAAAATTCACCTCCAGTGATAATGTTATTAGTCAACACTCCAGTTATAGAATATCGACGAGTTAACAATACTGGTATTTCTGTCATTGTACAGAAAACTATAAATTTTATTAACTGTTTAATTCATTTTTCAAAAATATATAGATAAAAATAAAATAATATGGATATGAATACATCAGATATACAAGACTAGAAACAATTCAATATTATCATTCCATTTAATGAGTTTTAGGCACCAACCGATGATACATACAGAATCCATGGAAAGAATACTCCGAATATTTCTTTTGAGACACTAATTTTACTTATTAATTATAAATATTAGAGGAATATTACCTAAATGTATAAAAATTAAGCCTTTTCTAACCAATTAAAGGTAATAATTATTTAATATTCATTGATAACTAATTGAAGATACATGTGTAAAAGTATAAATGTTCTTATAAAGTGTTATTTTTTTTCAATATATTTTTTCATTTTGATGCCACCTAAATCAATTTCAACCTCATGAAATATAATATGTTTGGGAATGAAATGGAGAGATAAAAAATAATGATTATGGAATGAATTGAATGTTGCATCATTTACCTCACAACCAATGTATGAGAAAGTTCCTGAATATGTTTCTTGGGATTAGTGAGAGATTTTTGTTGATATTAACAAAATTGAATCTCGTAAAGTAATTTAATATTTTTTCTATATCTTAATAATTAAAACTCAAAAATTATAATTTTTACTAATGTTACTTTTTTTTAGAAATTATCTAAAAAATACAATGAATCATGAGAAATAATTTGTTCCTCATATTGATGGGTCTCATTTTTTTTTTGAGAAAAAGAAAAATATTGGTTTTATTTTATCCAAAATTATTTATATTATTTTACTATATGTCAAGTTATTTTTATAAATTTAATATTTTATATCTTAAAGGAAAATGAATTAGGTCCTTTTTTTTGGATAAATAGAGACATGGCTAAAATTTTGTGGAAATACCAACAATAGTTTTGTTAATGAACCTACCAGAGGCGTTAGATTAATTAATTTTCATTACTCTTAAATGAAATTTCATAACTATAAAAAATATTGTTGTAAAATAAATTACGGAAACAAAGAAACTTCAAAACCAACTAAATGTGGTTGGATACAAGGATCAAATAGTCCCAATTTTCTATATTGGGACTGTCTGATCCATATAGATGACCCCATTTTAATGCATTTAAGGTTTATTTATTATTATAATTTATTTATCATTATTATAGTTTAATAGTAACGAAATAACATTAAATATTAATGAAATAATTATGAATTAGATAATAGTATAAATATCATATAATTTAAAAAACATTTTCAATATTTTTTATTAACAAGTTAAAGATCAAGAAATATGGGATGAGAACCTTCAAAATCATCATTGGTATCCCATTAAAATGTATTGGAAATCGTATTAGGGAAGTAATATCCAGGGAAAGCACGAGGGAATGGTTCTTGGGAAACTCCATCAACTGTCTATGATAGGGAATCATCATTATCTACTTCCACTACCATCATCAGTTTGAGCAATGATGTTGATTTAGAATCATAATGGGAAATCACAAGGTTGAAAGAAAAACATCAAGAGCCTGACTCTTATAGGTAAACACTTGATCAGTGGAAGTCAATAATGGAAAATTATTTAGTGTCTATATTTCAATGGATTATGTGCATGATCCCCATGGAAATTTATGTCATTATAGACTATAATTCCTAGTTAAATTTGAAATTTTATAAATCATTCACTCATTTTAAAAGAACACATAAATCATCCATGAAAAAAATTAAATGACACTTTTATATTAAA
Organism: Viscum album; assembly: GCA_963277665.1. Classification (NCBI taxonomy): domain Eukaryota; kingdom Viridiplantae; phylum Streptophyta; class Magnoliopsida; order Santalales; family Viscaceae; genus Viscum; species Viscum album. Next base: position 860,005,226 of record OY728137.1, on the reverse strand, counting down.
AACATGGACTCCGATTCATACCAACCACATTGTGTATCAAATTGATGTGAAATTGAATCCTACATATCAATAATGAAAAATGGGTCTTTTTAAAATGTTTGAAAATAATCCTTGATCATTTTATTGTTTTGAATATGTGAGATCTATTTTATTGTGAAATTCAACTTATGTTGAACACACACACTTCGTGTCATACCAATCACTTCGTCTGTCTAATTGACATGCATTCAATTCCTACACATCACAAATGAATTATAGATTATTTTTCATATATTAGAAAACAATAATAGATTGTTTTATTGAATTTTAAAATGTGATGGACTTTATTAACTAAAATGAAATGTTCATATTTAAAAGAATAACTTCAAGTTAGACCTACCACATCATGTGTCATATTGACATTATATCGATTCCTACATTTCAAAAATCAATTATGGATCATTTTCCTAGTGTTTTAAAACAATAAAAACTCATTTTCTCAATTTTGATAATGTGTTTGGTGTTTTAATATAAAAATGTGAGTCACGAGGTCTAAACTAGGAAAATTACTTGGATGGTTGTAAAGTTAGTATGAAATTTCCACAGATTGATTTGTAAAATATAAGAAACGATGACATATCTTTTCGAGTTAAAGATTTCTCAGGATTTCTAAAAATGCATTTCTAGTATTTTATAACACTAAAACATTAATGTAACAGTAAGAACCAATTAAAAAACCTCATATTGACATGAAATAAATGGATACCCACTTTAAAAATATTTGTGATTTGTGCACATTGAAAATATTTCCATCCAATGTCTGGTTTTCTCTAAATAAAGTAATAAAAACTTTTGATTAACTATATAATTTAAAAATAGGTGTAAGGTGTTAAAAAAAATTAAATTGACATTGGATAGTGTGAAGCTTGATGAATAAAACCATTGATTGATTATGATACATTGGAACCAATGAAATTTCATTTCGAGTTACAATTTTCTCAAGATACCTATAAACTCTTTTTTCAGTGTTTTAAAAACCTATAAAATTATTGTAATGGTGAAAACATATAAAAATACATCATTTTGATATGATATTATGGTACAAACACTTTCTAATTATTTATGATGTGCACATGTAGACAACCCATCCATCTAAAATGAGGTGTGCTCAGAATGACTCAATCAGGAGTTTTTAAAGATTCCAATGTGTTTAAAAAAATGTGTTAGGGGGTAAAAAATATGAAAATTAATTCTGATAGATGTAAAATCATATGAAAATGAGTTTAGATTTACTTTTTAATTTTAGGAACTAAAAATAGATCATTCTAAGTTATGGTTTTCCCAGTATTCCTGTAAGTGTGATTTTAGTTTTTTTAAAACACTAAAAACCATGTGTAACATGAAAGACATTGAAAATAACCTAATATAGAGGTGAAATCCTGTGAAACCCACATTAAATTATTTTTGATGTTTATTTATAGATAAAAAAACTATTCGATGTGTGGTGTGCTCAAAATGACATAATAATCAATTTTTAATGTGGCAAAAGTTTTTAAATACTTGTTTCTAGGGTAAAAACATTGAAAATGTCATCGGAGGGATATGAAATCATAGGATAATAATTTTAATTTTTTTGGATTTATTATTTAATGAAAAATAATTCCGAATTATTGTTTTTCATGGATTCCTACGATTTTTTTTCTTTTTATTAAAAAACTAAAACATGTGTGTGATAGTCAAAACCATAGAAAACAACTATATATTGTTTTGAAATAATTAGAACATGACCAATGATTTTGATTTATATGTGTAGAAAAAGGTCAAAATTATGTATATTAATCTATAAATGTCTCAATAAGTAGTTTTTTATGATGGAAAATCTTTTAAAATGTGTGTTACAGGGTTAAAAATATGCAAAAATGTTAGATGATAGTGAAATCGTTGAAAAATGACCACAGACTGATTTTTGAAATTTAGGTACCAAACTAACAACATTCAGAGTTATGGTTTTCCTAGTATCCCAGAAAAATGTTTTTAATGTTTTAAAACACTAAAATGTGTATGTATCAATCAATCCAATAGAAAAATAAAACATATTGACATGATATCAGGGTAAAAACACCATTAAATTATATTTAATGTGTATTCATAGAAAAAATGACCATATGATGTGATATATGATATGGATGACCTAATAAAAAGTTTTTAAAGAAACTAATACCATTAAAAACATGTGTTATGGGGTTAAAACTATAAATAATAATATCAAATGGATGAAAAATTAAAATACTAACATCATAGATTTATTTTTGAATTTTAAAAAATGGTTACATGTCATTATAAGTTAAAATATTCCTGGGATTCTCATAAACACATTTTTCTTTGTGTTTTACAACACTAAAATGTTCATTAAATTGTTAAAACCATTGAAAATGACCTCCGATTGATTGAAATTAAGGGAAAACTACTATTTAATTATTATTTTAATATAAGACATGTTTCTATATCAAAGTATTTAAATTTTTTATTAATTAAACTTAATTCACACTGCACGTCAATTTAAAAACTGGTTATATTGTTATATGCATATCTATTTTTAGTTCCTATTATTGAATCAAATATTAAATATGTAATTTTTTGTTTTCAATGAGTTTTGCATGATAGATTATTATTTTTATGTTAAAATTATTTCTGTTTAATTAATAAAATTTCAAATCTTATGTCAAACATTATAAATATAACCCGTGTCTAATATATTTATAATATCATTTATTAAATGTTACAGTATTCAATATAGGTGATAAATATTAATAGTATATATAACATCTTAATCCATGAAATTCATCAAAAGGACGTCGTGAGGGTTTTTATTTTCTGTGGTATGTTTAACCGTTATCAATCACTCTACATTAATTCTGATTTATCATGTTCAATTATAATTTTTTTACTTATATTTTGTTTCATTTGATGAAATGTTATTGGTAGTTCTAGATGATGATATGATTTATAGGTATATGGATTCATTGGGCACATGATATGGATGTTTATTATCCATGATTTGTTTTTTTAGTAGACATATTTTACATGTATATATTGATGAATGAGGCTATTGGTTGACTTAGATTTCGAGTTGAATAAGGATATGGTGACTACAGTTCTATATATATGATTGTAGATATATGATGGTGTATGTATGATGAGTTTATTATTAATTAATTTCAAATTTTTTATATTTATATTTTTAATTAATGTTTTTTTAATATTTTTTTAGAAATATATTTAGATGCGGTTTATGATAAACACCTCTAAATAAAATTTTCAAATTTATTTAGTAGCAGTTATGCTTAACATCAAATAAATACAACCACCATTGACTTTTTTAGCAATGGTTATGTTTATATTATATATTTTTGGGTTTAAATTTTAAAAAACCTGATGCCAAATGAAATAAAAATGGTGATATATTTTAAAAAGATGACACATATAAAAACCCCACTAAAGTATTATATTTTTAACTAAATTATATTCAACAATGATTTAAGTGGAAATTTTAAAAACCACCACTAAATGATGTATTAGTGGTTTTAACTACTGCCAGTTGAGAAAAAAAAATGCCTTTAATACCTCAATTTATTAGTTCATGTACATAGTGTACTTATAATTCATAGAATGACTATTAAAGAGGAATTAATATTTTATGTTCATTAATTTAGTGTTGAGTCAATTGCAGTTTATTTCATCAGACATTAAATTGCATGTAAAGCCTCATTCCACACACTACAGAAGCTAGTATGTATTTAACATTTGAGTTTGTATGGAGTTCGTTAATTTGAGTAACACATTTTTTATTGCATTATTTATCTAAATTCCTATATTTATTCCCATATATCCTTATTTAAATAAATATTAGGTATTTAAAATACCAACTATATTTATTACATAATTATGAAATAAATCTTATGTATTTTCATTCTCAATGATATGTTACACAAAATAACACTTTTAATGAAACAATTTTATCTTCCCTACACTTCATTGTTTTTTTTGAGTCAAGAAATAAGAATTTTTATTCATCGATGCAAATGTACATTGTGAGTATCATTTCTTATTACTTTTTTTAAATTGAAAATTTTCAACATTCATAATTTTAACTCATTAATGAAACTACATTACATAATTATGAATTCTATTTTCTCATTCAAAAAATTCATAGCTGACTTCCCCACCATTCCTGAAACTCCTATATAGACCCGAATTGTTAGTGGTATCATGCTATCGTCTACTCACTATTCAGTACCAACATATTTATGCTAACTATTATGAAATTTTTAAATTTTATGTCTGGGTGAGTTTTTTAAATCATATTAAAGGTTTTTTTGTAATATATTTATTAAATTGAGAAAAAATTAATACACAAAAAACTTTTTATTTTGTATTAAAATTATATTAAACCTGAAACAACTATAAATATGAAATACCAAATATTTATTTTATTTTATAGATAATATTAATATAATTATTTTTGTTTTCTCCCTTCTATTATTTTAGGAACCCTCTAATTATGTATGTTTTCTTACCTTCCAACATTTACACTCATTCTGGATGGACTCACACATTCACATGAGCTAGAATATTCTATATAAAATATGATAATTTCATGATAAAAAGAAAAAGGGAATATTATTTCATATAATTAACATGATAACAACTCCTATAGGTATTGACCATGAAAAAATCTATGGATTATAATATTCAAAAAAGTGTCATTATCATACAAGTACATAATATGTGAAATATAATTATCCACCACAAAACAAAACACAAAAATAGGTCTTAGCTATGGATTATTAGTGATTTGTTTAATAACAACCACTAAAACAATCATATTAAATAAAATTTATTATATAGTGATGGTTAAATATAAATCACGATATTTTTTTTATTTTTTAAAAAAGTTTTGTTTTTTTGAAGTGATAATAAATCTATAAAAACCCAAATTTGACCAGTCTCCCCCATTCCCCTTAATATCAACCCCCAAATCCCCATTCCATGATCACCTCTTCTTCTCAATAATGATTCCACTGCCACACTACTGATACCTGTGACCCCGAACCCCATGCTCCCTAATGATGACCCATAGGGACCCATTGCTCCTTACTGATGACCCCAATAGAGGCCCCGCTTCCCCTTTTCCCAAGGAATTCAACCCTGGATGATGGAAAAAATGATAACCCCATTTTAACAATGACCCGTCCTCCTCCTACCTCATTTTCAATCTGATTCCCCTACCCCTATCCTTCAGCGATTCAAACTTCATTGGCCCTCTCTCATCGAAAATCATGTTTTTTTTAAGGTATGATGCATGATGGATTTTTTTAAGAATTTTAATAAAATTCAATAAATATTTTTTAAATGAGTTATTTCTTGGGTATTTTTCTTGGGATGATGTCAGGGTGACATTACAGACCCTCAATCGGTAGTTGTTCACAGTTTTGGAGAAGTAATACACCTTAATGTTATTCTAGGAGATTATACATATTTATAATTTTGAATAATATATTAATATTTCATATAATTAATTATTTTTTCATCTAACATGATACAAGTGATGATGGTTTGGTTTGTGTGTGGTTTAAGACTTGAATATTTTACATTTTCATCAAGTGGTAGGCCAATATATTAGTTTTTTTACTTCCCCAATTGATAATCACTTAAATGTTTTTAAAATGTTAATTTTCATATTAAGGTCCAACTTAAAGGCCATTTTCGGTTGGCTTGGAGATAATAGTGGTTTTATATGTTCCATAGAGCAGTTTTCATTTGAAAAACATTCTCATTTAAAATGATGTTTAACAATAAAAGATTTATGTAATTTATCATATCATGGTTGTAGTGAAGGTAAACATTTTTGGGTATTCTTATTACACAAGAAAGTTAGTGGTATTATGTATACTCACTTCTAAGTGTTTCCTTATATTTTCACATTGATATGAAATGAAAATATCTAGAGGTGGGTGGTTAATAGACCACTAAAACATTTAGGAAAATTAAAACTATCAGAGTTATAAATTATATATTGTTTAAATAAAATTATAATAATAATTTTATAGAACACAATGTTTTAATCGAAAAATAGTTTAATGTAAAATAAAAACAAGGAATTTTTTTTATTGTACTTGTATTCAATATGAACGCATTTTAACTCTTCAATACCATATACTACTTGTGATAATCAATAACCAATAAATAATTACATGTTTTTTATGGGAGTTACAAAACTTTAAATAATATGTTTCCTTTCTATGAAAAATAGTATAACTAAAATAATTATAGACATTCCATATTAAATTAGATTCAAAAATTAAAATATATTTGGCATGACCCGTCCCCCAGGGCCCATGCTGTGACTACCCCAAGCCTGCCTTTTATAGGGCAGGGGCTGGCGACTAGCACTCAAAGGAATAATCCCTAAAACTGGGAAGTCATTGCCTTTATAACCTTAAACACTCGCAACCAAGCACACAACAAGATAAGAACACATGTAAACTAAATAGTAAACTGAGTGAGTACAGTAAGTAAAAGGGACCATAATACAAGCCCAACTGGAAAGTACAAGAAACTGAAAGTACAAGTAAACTAGAGAAAAAAGGAAGACAACTACAGGGTTGTCCTCTGAGGTTCCTACCTGAAGTGTAGGTACAGATCACCTCCTCATCACTCCAAGTCCATCCGTCTCCTCCATGTACAGACTCATCATAAGGTCCTCCTTCGGGAATCAGCCAGTCCTGGTACCCTCAGTCTCAATCAATGCTGACTGACGCCTGCACCAAACACAACAAGGTAAGGGCCTAGCCCTTGCAGGGGTGAGTATAACGATACTCAGTAGGGACCCTGAGACCCCCAAGGTCTCACAAAATCCAAAAAGGATAAACCTTAAAGCATGAAGTCAACTGTCAACCCTACTTAGGTATATTCCCATACATATACCTAAGTTATTATGTATACCCATCTCAATCGTGAGGAAACATAGGGTCCAACCCAAAATCCCAAATCTCAAATGTTCCACAAAGGAAGAAAAACCACAAAGGCAAGAACCACATAGGTATGCACATAGATGAATACCACAATGGTATTACCACAAAAGAAAAGTACCACATAGGCACGGACTCAGAACACACCAGGTATAACTTAAGTACAGTAGTAGAGATGATTAGATGTAACTACTGAATAAGATTACTCTATAAAGAAGCTGACCCACACAGGATCACTAAGAGCTGACCCACACAGGATCGCTGGGTGATGATCCACATAGGATCTATAAGAGCTGACCCACATAAGATTGCTAGGTGCTAACCCACACAGGATATCTAGGAGATGACCCACACAAGATTGCTAGGTGATGACCCACACAGGATTGCTAGAAGCTGACCCACATAGGATAGCTAGGAGCTGACCCACATATGATCACTTGGTGCTGACCCATATAGGATCTCAAGGTGCTGACCGACACAGGATCTCTAGAAGCTGACCCACACAGTATTGCTAGGAGCTAACCCACACAAGATAGCTCTTCATTCTTCTCGTCACAGCCAACTACTGGGTTTCTACACAATGCTCGATCATCTCCAGGAGGATCTGCTTCACATGATACTGTTTGATACTCCAACTACCATGGATTCCCACAAATAAGTATCTCAAAGGACCACCACGTCATAGGGGTCTCAACGCAACAGACAGCGCGTCATTCAGACGCCAGATCTGTGAGTTATTAGCCTTTTTGTCCTGAGGGATCGGTTGGATTCATGCTCGATCCAACCTGACCATTCTCCAACATTATCCAAAAATCCAGTAGGGTATACCAAAGGGACCATCTCACTCTAAGGTTTCTGGCACTACTGACAGTTCCTCAAATGGACGTCTGATGCAAAAGTTATGGCCCAAGTAAAGTATAGGGTCGTATCAGGTCTGGGTCTGGTCCGACTCGGTCGGACCGACCCAGCCAGGGTTGACCCGGTTCAGGTTGACCAAGCCCGCTGGGTCCGCCCCGACCCATTGGGTCCGGCCCAGCACACTGGGTGGCCCGACTTGCTGGGTCCGGCCTGAGAGGCCGAGAGGTCTGCGAGGCCATGGGGATGTCGTGAGGGCATGGGGCGGCTCGACCTTAGGGGTTCCGCAAGGGAGCTGGGAGGATAGACCACGGGGGTGCCACGAGGGTGCGGGGCGGCTCGGCCGAGGGGGTTCTGTGAGGGCACAAGATGGCTCGGCCATAGGGGGTGCTTCGAGGGCGCGAGGAGGCTTGGAAAGAGCGGCTCGACCGGGAGGGCGGAGGTCGCAGGGCAGAGGCCGCGGGGTGGCTTGGCCAATGTGGCTCAGCCAGGCTGGGGGAGGCCGTGGGGTGGGTTGGCTGGAGCGGCTCGTCTGAGAGGGCGGAGGCTGCGGAGTGGTTCGGCCGAGGCGGCGCGGCCGGGACGACGGAGGCCGTGGGTGCCGTGGGGCGGCGCAGCGATGTCATGGGGTGGCACGACGAGGCCACGGGGTGGCACGATGAGGCCACGGAGAAGCGATGGCCACGGACGGCTGAGAACCATGGGGCACAGAGGCCGTGGGCGGCGGGGCTCCATGCCTTCATCTGTGGTTCACAAGTTCCACCGGTGCCAACCACTGACACCAGTCACCGTCACCAAAGTAGCATTCTTTCATTGCGAAGGATACACCATTTAAGAATAACGACGGAGGGGTCGGGCCATGTTTGTTTAGAACACAAACTCCATGTTAGAGCGGTAGCAAGCGGATCAACAAGAACAAGAATATCAAGAATGGGTAAAGGAAATAATTCAAACACCCTCCCTAAAACACTCCTCATTCAATATTCATAATCTTGCAAAATAATTATAAGGGGAGAACATGGGAAGTGATAATCATAAAGAAGTAAACCCCTACCTCATTCATTTGATTCGTTGAAGATTGCCCGTGAGGAAGGAGAGGATTTTGTTGGGAATATACAAACGTTGGTGATGTCGGCGTTTCTTCAATCGTCAGTTCGTTGAAGCTGAAGATGTTCCTCATTAAGGAATGTCCCATGGAAGAAGTCGGACTCAAAGTCAGCATTCTTCATTGGAGAGATTTCTCCCAAGGCTTCTTCCTCCCAATTCCAGCAAAAATGCCATGTTGCCAACATAATAGATTATGTTGTCTATTTAGTTCATTGGAATAAATTCAAAAAGTCTTAATTAATTAACTAGGTTGGCATAATAAATGTTGGAGGAGTTGAAGAGGCTCCCCCACATTTAATAGAAAGTTTGGGGTTTCTCCCATTAAAGGGTAGTTCAAGGGGGTTTATACTCAGGTGGTCCCCACCACCATAACCTCTAATGGGAGGTTTAGTTCAGGTGGTCCCCCCTTGTGAAACATCCACATGGGAGTTTCAAAATAAAATAAAATATAATGTTACAAAAAATTTATTTTATTTTATTCTTTCACAAAAAAATGAAAAATTAACTTTTACCCTCAACCAACTTCCTTCGAGGTGAAAGTATCCCTAAGAAAATACTGGCGCTACAAGTTCAACAGTTTCCCCATATTTCAATTCTGAGTGTTGGTTCAAAAGTTAAAAAAAACCCACTCACACTTTTACTGAACGTACATGAAAAAAAGTTCAGAAATTTATTCCGGGAACTCCGGGCCTCAGAATCACATGCTATCAATTTTTGCGGACTCATAAAATTTCCATTTAATAAAATAAAGATACATGGAAATTCCAGGTCTTTAAATTCTCCCTACCTCAGGGCTTTACATCCCCATAAGACACAACTCAAACTAAGGGAACAAGTTGGGGTACTGGGCATGCATCTGAACCTCCCGCTCCCGTGTGCTCTCCTAGATGTTCCTGTGCTACCAAAGAATGTGCACCAGAGGTATCAACCATCTACAAAAGAACATCTCCTGTCGATCCTCAATCTCAACAGGAACCTCCGTAAAAGTCACCCCATAATCGATGTCCAACTTGTTGTGGTCGATGATGTGGGAAGTGTTGTGCACGTATATCCTCTGCTAGGATACATGGAAGACATCGTGCACCATATGCAACTGAGGTGGAAGATCTAAGTGGTACACCACCTCACCAACTCTATTGAGGACCTAAAAAGGTCTGATGAATCTTGGAAATAACTTTTCGCCTTATCAAAATCTCTGCAGACCTCGTCGGGGTGAGACCCATAGAAAGATGTGGTCGCCATCCTCGAACTCCAGAGGTCTCTGTCTCCTATCGGCATAAGACTTCTGCCTGCTCTGTGCAATCTTCATCTGCTCCTGGATGATCTGCACCTTTTCTGTGGTAGCCCATTCCATCTCTGGTCCCATGAGTGCTGACTCCCCTGGGTCTATCCAGCACGAAGGTGATCTGCAAGGTCGCCCGTACAAGGCCTTAAAAGTTTCCATCCCAATGGTAGAGTGATAACTGTTGTTGAATGAAAACTCCACCAATGGGAAGTGATCCTCCCAACTGCGACCGAAATCATGGAAACAAGAACGTAGCATGTCCTCAAGGGTCTAAATGGTCTGCTCAGTCTGACCATCCGTCTGAGGATGGAAGGTGGTGCTCAAATGAAGCTACATCCCGAAAGCCTCATACAACCCCTTCCATAGCCGGGAAGTAAAACATGCATCACGATCAGAGATAATGATCAAGGGTACACCTTGTAGATGCACAATATCCTACACATAGAGGCATCCCAAGCTCTCTACTAACCCATGTTCTCTGATCGGTAGGACGTGGGCCGACATGGTGAGTCGACCGACGATCACCCAGATAGAATCATGTCCCCTGGATGTAGATGTATTTCCTTTCACGAAGTCCATGGATATCCCATCTCACTTCTACCCTGGGACCATTAAAGGCTAAACCAAGCCTACTGGTACCTAATGCTCCTTCACTTACTGGAAAGTGAGGCATCGAGAGACAAACTCTGCTACTGATTTCTTCATTCCTGGCTACCAATGCTATCGTTGGAGATCCTGGAACATCTTCGCCACTCCTGGATGTACCGCTAGAGGGGATATGTGGAACTCCCTAAACACTTCCTCTAGAAGAAACACCGGTACCATGGTACATCCTCTAAAGAGGATGATGTGCTCCCCACCTTCAGAAAATCCATTAGGTGCCTATCTTGTGGATATCTGAGCACGTCGTGCCTCACATTAAGTTTCCCCATGCTGTGCCTCCCTAACTCGCTGAAGAAGTGGGGGAGTGACTGTAAGAGACTGAAGAAAAGTTTCTCCATCTCTATCCATAAAGGATATATACAAAGCGTCCAGTTGCTCCATCGCCTCACCTAGCAGCTATATACCAAACCTCCTGCTGAGTGCATCTGCTACAACGTTCCCCATCCCAGGAGTGTAAACTATCTCGATGTCACAGTCCTATAGGAACTGAAGCCAACGTCATTGTCTCAGGTTCAGGTCTTTCTGAGAGAATATATACCTGTGACTTTTGTGGTCTGAGAAGACTATAAAATTCTCTCCCATCAAGTAATGTCGCCACATCTTCCAGGTGAAGACCACTGCTACTAACTCCAGGTCATGGGTAGGTTTGTTCTACTCATGCAACCTCAGCTTTCGTGAACCATAAGCGATAACTGATCACTCCTATATCAAGACTCATCCGATTCTGGTCCCTGATGCGTCACAATAGACTACGTACCCTATGCCTTCCTCTGGAAGACTCAAGATGAGGGCACTAGTCAGCCTCTGCCTCAGCTCCTGAAAACTCTACTGGAATCTCTCCGACCACATGAAAGGTTGCCCCTTCTTCATCAACGCTGATAGTAGTGCTGCAACTATAGAGAAATCTGGTACAAATCTCCCGTACTATCCATCCAAACCTAGAAAACTCCGTACCTCCGTCACACTCCTGGGTGGCTCTCAAGCAAGTACCGCCTCAATATTTACTAGATCCGCTACAACTCCAGCCTCCGATATGACATGTCCCAGAATGTGAACCTCTCGGATCCAGAACTGGCACTTAGAGAGCTTACCATAAATTTGGTGCTCTCGGAGTGTGTCCAGTACTACCTGCAAATGATAGACATGCTCTTATTTAGTAGTCAAGTAGATCAGAATGTCATCGATGAAGAATAATCCAAAGTGATCAAGGTATGTCTAAAAGATCCTATTCATGAGTCCCATGAACACTATTGGAGCATTGGTCACACCGAATGGCATAACCAAGAACTCTTAGTGGCCCTACCAACATCTGAAATACATCTTCTAGAAATCCTCATCTCGTACTCTGAGCTTGTGATAGCCTGATTTGAGGTCCATCTTCGAGAACCGTCGTGCTCCCTTCAGCTAATCAAAGAGGTCATCAATCCTCTGGAGTGGGTACTTGTTCTTCAAAGTCACTGGGTTCAGGCTCCGGTAGTTGACACAAAGTCTCAAGCTCCCATTTTCCATCTTGGCGAACAAAATCGGGGCTTCCCAAGGAGAAACACTAGGCTGAATGAATCGCGTCCCCTATAAGTCCTCCAGCTGTACTTGCATCTCAAAAACCTCCACAAGAGGCATCTGATATGCTGTTTTAGATATCAATGTCGTCCTAGAGTAAAAGTTAATGTAAAATTCCACCTCTGTACGAGGATGTAGACCCGTAAAATCATTAGGGAAGACATCCATGTACTGGTCCACCACTATAGGGTAATTCAAACTCTCCACATCAACCGCTCTGAGGGTAAGGCTAGCCAACTGATGTGTAATCGGAAGCACCCTCCTCCAGGTAAGTCTATCCTACGCTACACAGTCTCCTTTATTGTCGGTGAAGGTAAACCTGGTCCCATTCATGAGGACACACTGCACTTTTCACCTGATACAGTCTATCTGAGCATGGACTGTAGATAACTAGTCCATACCCAAGATGACATCGTTAGGCCTCGACACTGCTACTAGGTGATCCCAACCGAAGCTCTCACCTCCTAGAGTAATCTCGCACTACCGTCACCAGTGCGTAATTATTGAATCCACTCCCATAGGATTCTCTAGCCGTAATGATCAAGCCAACGGCTTCGTCGGAATCTCTGAGCTCCGAACGAGGGAAGTGGAAATAAAAGAATGACTGGAACCTGTGTTTACAATTACTACAGCTAAGGTGGAGTAGACAATGATCGTACCTCGTATCATCTTTGGAGTGCCATGATCATAGGCCTCAGTTTCCTGGAGATGAGCTCTCCCCTGTCCACCTTCTCCCTATGGTCGGGGTGGACCTCATGGTGGTGGTGGCGATAACATCTCGAATCGTCGGCCACCTCCAGCTGCACACCTAGCTCCTCTACCACATCTTCCTTCTCCCTAAGGACCTCCTCGGTCAATCCTATGTCTCTTCCTCGATGGTTCTTTGACCATCTTCTGATCATTTGTACAACAGGTCAGATAGTCACGATCCATGTGACCCTGCCTGCTGCATGCGTAATATTGCCCGCTCCTGGAATGACAGTATCTACCTCGGGTGCCTTGCACTACCGACCCTAAATACTGCGGTCGTTCACCAGTAGTTCTTGTCCTTTTGGACCTCTTTGACATCTGTCTGTTTCCAGATGCAGAAGACTCCACTACGTGACAAATGTTGGTGGGTATCGCTGCTGGTGACTACTCAGCACGAAAACTCTCCACCAAGAGGGATCTCTATGACAACCCCTTCATCGTCGGGATGTTGTGTGAGATCATAGAATCCCTAACCTGTCATCTAATCCCCTGCTCAAAGGTTCAAGCTCTCAAGAATGGGTCTCATACCATATCTGTGGAGAAGCGTGATAGGTTAGTGAACCTCATTGTGTACTGAGCCATAGTCATGCTGCCCTACTGCAGATGAAGTATCTCCTGAATGCGCTCTGTGTGAAGAGTAGCGGGAACAAACTCTCCACAAAATAGGCTCTCGTAGTCTACCTAGAGAATAATCACCTCGTCGTGAACCTGGAGCATCAAGCTCCACCATCTTCCAGCTACTACTTGTAGAAGGATGACGGCAAGGATCACCATGAGATCAGCTGGTGTCCCTACCAGTTGGAAGACTCTCACTACAACCTCCAACCAATCCTCAGCTACCTGTGGGTCTGTCTATCCCCTGATCCTGGGTGGCCTATGGTGTAGGAACTCGTGCAAAGTTCTCAAGCGGTGTTCACCATCTGTGGCTAGGGTCGGTGGCATCGATGGCCCAATGGGTAATAGTACCGCTGGTTCCTCTACTAAAAAAGGGCCCTGCATCGAGGCCTCATCACTCGGTGGGATATCAGTGCATAATACTCTCGGAACCCTAGATAGTTGTTTGCATGGAGGCATCCTGAAAATTAACAAGTGAGCCACAGTCAATAAGTTATACCTGGTGAGTTCACTCAAAGAGATCACAAAGAAAACTCTTGAAAACACACACGCAATCAGTGTTTTCATGCAATGAGTCGGAAATTAGAAGTCACAGTCCTGGTGTCTAGATACGTCGGTCGCTGCACCCACACTGGATTCCTTAAACTGATAACCACACTCAATACACTTAACACTATTTCCATTAAAAAGAAAGATCAGAGTCATATGTTCTATAGTAGAACTAATGCCTATGATTCCAATTTATCACGACCCGTCCCCCAGGGCCCGTGCTTTGACTACCCCAAGCCCACCTTCCATAGGCCAGGGGCTGACGACTAGAACCGAAAAGAGTGATCCCCAAAAATGGGACAGAATTGCCTTTATAACCTGTAAACACACGCAACCAAGCACACAACAAGATACAAACACAAGTAAAATGAATAGTAAATAGAGTGAGAATAGTAATTAAAAGGGGCCAGAATACAAGCCCAACTGGAAAGTACAGGAAACTGAAAGTACAAGTAAACTGCAGAAAAAAGGAATACAACTATTGGGTCCTACTCCGAGGATCCTACCTGAATGGTAGGTACATATCGCCTCCTCAACACTCCATATCCTTCCTTCTCCTCTGTGTACTGACTCGTCGTAAGGTCCTCCTCCAGGAACCGTCCAGTCCTGGTACCCTCAATATCGATCAACACTGAACGACATCTGCACCAAACACAACAAGATGCATGCATATCCCGTGCAGGGGTGAGTATAACGAAACTCAATAGGGACCCCGAGACCCTCAAGGTCTCAAAAAGTATAAAAAGGATAAACATTAAATCATGAATTAAACTTTCAACCCTACTTAGGTATATGACCATACATATACCTAAGTTATCAAGTATACCCATCTCAATCATGAGGAAACACATGGTCCAACACAAAAGCCCAAAGCTCAACTATTCCACAAAGGAAGGAAAACCACAAATGCAAGTACCACACAGGTATGCCACACAAAAGAATACCACCAAGGAATTACCACAAAGGAAATTGCCACACATGTACAAACTCATCTCACACCTTGTATAACTTAAGTACAGTAGTAGAGATGATTAGATGTAACTTATGAATCATCTTACTCTATAATGAAGTTGAACCACACAAGATTTCTAGGAGCTGACCCACACAGGATCGCTAGGTGATGACCCACACAGGATCTCTAGGAGCTGACTCACACATGATCGCTAGGTGCTCACCCACACATGATCTCTAGGACCTGACCCACATAGGATCACTAGGTGCTGACCCACACAAGATATCTATGAGATGACCCACATATGATCGCTATGAGATAATCCACACAAGATCTCTAGGTTTTGACCCACACAGGATCTCAAGGTGATGACCGACATAGGATCTCTATGAGCTCACCCACACAAGATCACTAGGAGCTGACCCACACATGATCGCTCTTCATTCTTCTCATCACAACAAGCTACTAGGTTCCTGTACTATGCTCGATCGTCTCCGGGAGGATCCACTCCACAATCTACTGGTCGATACTCCAACTATCATGAAGTCCCACGAATAAGTATCTCAAAGGAACACTATGTCATAGGGGTATCAAATCAATAGATGGAGCGTCATTCGGACGCCTGGTCTGTAAGTTATTAGCCTTTTTGTCCTAAGGGATCGATTTGATTCATGATCGATCCAACCTAACCATTCCCCAACTTTATCCATTACTCTAGTGGGGTATATCAAAGGGACCGTCTCACTCCATGGTTTCTAGCACCGCTGATGGTTCGTCAAATGGATGTCCGATGCAAAAGTTATGGACCAAGTAATGTATATGGTCGTATCTGGTCCAGGTCCAGTCTGACTCAGTCGGACTGACCCGGCCCGACCCAATCGGGGTCGACCCAGTTTGGGTCGACCTGGCTTGACCCGCTTGGTCCAAATCGGTCCGATGGACAGCCCGACCCATTGGGTCCGGCCCGGCAGGCTACGAGGGCCGCTCGGCCGCATGGGTGTCGCGAGGACGCGGGGCAGCTCTGCTGTGGGGGTGCCCTAAGGGTGCGAGGTGACTCGACTACTGGGTTTCCGCGAGGGTGCGGGACGGCTCGACCACAGGGGGTGCCACGAGGGTGCATGGTGGCTCGGTCGAGAGGGTGAAGGCCGTAGGGCAGAGGCCGCGTGGTGGCTTGGCTTAGCCGAGAGGGAAGAGGCCGCAGGGCGGCTTGACCAGAGTGGCTCGACAAGGAGGGAGGAGGCCACAGAGCGCCACAGCCGGAAGGGAGGAGGGCGCAGGGCGGCTCGGACGGGATGGTGGAGCCCGTGGAGCGTCTCGGCCGGTAGCTCGTCCTGGAGGGCAGAGGTCGCGGGTGTCGTGGGGTGGCTTGTCGGGGGTGGCGCAACGAGGCCGCAGGGCGGCGCAGTGAGGTCGCGGAGTGGCAACAACCACATACGGTGGAGTGCCACGGGGTGCGGAGGTTGTGGGGTGGCGGGGAGTCATGCCTTCATCGGCGGTTCATGAGTTCCACCGGTGCCAACCACCGGCACCAGTCGCCATCACCAAAGTCGCCTTATTTCATCGTGAAGGATACATCATTTAAGAAGAATGGCAGAGGGGTCAGGCCATGTTTTTTTGGCCCGCACCCTCCACATTAGAGTGGTATCAAGTGGCTAACAAGAACAAGAATATCAATAATGAGTAAAGGAAATTTTTCAAACACCCTCTCTACAACCCTCATCAATCACTATTCCTAATCCCACAAAAGAATTAGAAGGGGAGAACATGGGAAGTGATAATCATATAGAAGTAAACCCCTACCTCGTTCAATTTACTCTTTGAAGATTTCCCACTGGGAAAGATATGACGTCGTTGGGAATAAACAGATGTTGGTGACATCGGTGTTTCCTCAATCGTCAGTTCTTTGATGTTGAAGACGTTTCGTATCAACAAATGTCCCATGGACAGAGTCAGAGTCGAATTCGACATTCTTCATTGGAGAGCCTTCTCCCAAGGATCCTTCCTCCCAATTCCACCAAAAATACCAAGTATCCAACATGATAGATTATGTTTTCTATTTAGTTTGTTGGAAAAAATTCAAAAAGGCTTAATTAATTAACTATGATGGCATAATAAATTTTGGAGGAGTTGAAGAGGCTCCCCTACATTTAATAGGAAGTTTGAGGGTTTCTCCCATTAAAGGGGAGTTCAAGGGGGTTTATACTCGGTGGTCCCCACCACTATAACCTCTCAAAGGAGGTTTAGTTCAGGTGGTCCCCACCTGTGAAGCATCCACATGGGATTTTCAAAATAAAATAAACAAAATGTTACACAAATTTTATTTTATTTTATTCTTTCACAAAAAACCCAAAAATTAACTTTCACCCTCAACCAACTGCCGTCGAGGTGAAAGTCTATTTAAGCGAACACTGGCATTGTGAGTTCAACAATGTACTCAGTTTTCAATTCCGAGTACTAGTTCAAAAGTTAGAAAACCCCCCTGACACATTTACTGAACGTACCCAAAAAAAGTTCAGAAATTCATTACTAGCACTCCGGGCCTCGGAGTCACATGCCGTCAATTTTTGTGAACTCGTAAAATTCTCATTTAATAAAAACAATTACATAGAAATTTCGGGTCTTTACAAAATGTTCCCTTTATGTATAGTTATAAACAAACTCAGATATACTTTTGTGGGGAAAAGTAAAAATCTGACACATAATGTAAATATAGTGTAATAATAAAAAGTTAATAATGAATATAAAAAACTAGATTATGAACAATGGAATCTCATTATTTTATCAACTCAACATCTAGGTAACATCTCTCCTTGGATTAGTAAACTTATTCCATGACATCTAACCATATTATTGTGAGGGTTAATATTTATTTATCTATATTTTTTTCATGATGGATTGAAAAATTTTTATGTTGAATTTATTTTTGTCACATGAAGGACCTACCCAAGTCAATGATGAAGGTGGGTGATGTTTAATTTTTATTGTACTTGTTTGATTAAAAAAATTTAACTTTATAGCTGAATGTATAGAGATTAAAGTAAAAAAAGAATACCAATGGATAAAATTTGGATTAATTTATCTCTAAAAACACCTTGGAATGCCATGGGATTGCGATAATTTTTAGACTATGCAATTGCAAACTCATTAGTTGATTGTAGAATAAAAAATTTGTGTCTTGATTGTAATTCAAGAGATGATTGAATGGAAATGAATTATATAAGAATTTTATATTGATATATTTTAATTCTGGACATTTCTATTGGATATGTATTGTTGAATAAATTTTTTAGAATTAAAAATTAATGAAAATCCATTTAACTAAACACAAAGTGACCCTCCATAAGAGAATTTAGTTCGAACTTTGATAAATGATGCATTTTCATTTCTAGATTACAGTGTCCATGAATTTAATAGATCCATTAAAACTTTAGTGGTTCATGACCAACTTAATATTTCTTATAAATTTTGTGAACACAAAAAATTTCATTTATGAATTAATTGAAGATAGAAAACAAGAACTATATGGAGTGTGTTCCATGTATTCAATGTTTTCTTTTTTTCTATTAAAGTTGTATCATATCACCTGTCTCTATGGAGTTGATTAAGATGTAATATCCATGATTTTAAAGTTTTATCATGATGAATTTAGTGATTAGAATAAACCTATATCATTATATTACATAAATAAAATAATAAAAATACTTGTTCTTGATTATATATAGCTATAAGCATTCCCTAATGATTGCATGATTTACTGGGGTGGAGAGTCCAATAAAGAATAATTCATAATATGTCATATAAGAATATGGAAGTCAATGAACAATAATAAAAATATAAATAAATTCATCCCAAGGGGTAAAAAAAATAATAAATATCATGAAAATGTATGGTGTTACTTTCCTTAGATATGATGCTTGAACAGATTATTCGTGTTGTCTAAGAATGTATTTGACATGGAGTAGAATGATCAGGATAACAACAATGATAGAATGATGAGACATCCAAAAGAATCAACATAATGTAATGTTTTTGATTCATTATATCCAGACATTTCTTCATATCCTAGGAATGTAGATTTGGGAATCTATTTTTATGGTTTTAATTCTTTTGGTACTTTAAGTAAAAATTATAGAGGCTGGCTAGTTGTATTGATCACCTATTATCTACCTCAATGGATGTGTATGAAGATGACTTATTTCATTATTTCTATGACTATTATTGGAAATAAAATCCTTATAAATGACATTGATGTATACCTTCAACCATTAGTCAAGGAATTGTTAGAATTGTAGGACGATGTAGTGAAGAAATATGATGCTTCAATGAGAAAACTATTCAAAAATGCATGCCACTATAATGTTGAAAATTAGTGAATTTAATGGACAAGGAAAAATATCTTTTTAGAACACTCACACTAGTTTGAATCTTCATGTTATCAATTTTGATTTCGAACCTCAATGATTAATTCATATTATAAAATGGTGTTTTATGTGTCTTTTTCAATTTCATAATATTTCTCATAAATTCTTCATTAACAGGAAAAAATTAAATATCGATATTGAATTAATAAAACCACCAAAGTTTTTATTTGGTTCATAAATTTTGATATAATGAATGAATTTTATAGTATATTTTGGAAAATAAAAGTAGTTTAAAGATGGTGGGAAAAGGGTAAGAGGTAGATTATACAAAGAATCTAGAACATAAAAGTGGAAGAAAATGAGTATGTTTTTTAAAATCCATTATTGGGAGTTTAATTTGATACATAATAATATTGATGTAATTCATAATGATAAGAGAATATGTGATAATGTAATTTTTTACATTGCCTAGTTAGCAGGGTAAATCATAGGAACACCTTAATTCTCATAATGATTTGGAGACAATGAATATTAAGTATGATTTATGGTTAAATGATAATGCCATGTATCCTTTTTTTGTTTTTAACATGAAAAAGTTATGTGAAATAAATATTATTTCTGTATTTAAATAATTTAAAAGTTCCATATGGTTATTGAAGTAACATTTCAAGGTGTTTTACTTAAAATGTTAGAAGTTACATGGGTTGAAAAGTCACGACTCACATATTCTTTTGGAGAAGTTTATAGTGTTTTAATTTCAAAGTATGATACTAGAAAAGTAATTTCATTTCAAGTTGAGTTGTGTATATTTTTTAGAGAAATTGGTGGAAAAATTTTAAACCCAAAAAATCTTTACAAAATCATGATTTTTTTAAATTTCCTTTGAATATGTTATTCCCCCCATCAATATTCATATTCATGATTTATTTCGTTGTTCATTTGGTTAAAGCATTTAGACATGGTGGACTGATACAATATCTATTAATGTATCTAATTGAGAGTTACATTGGTATTATTATTATTTTCATTGGTGAATTAAATATTATAAAATCATTTAATAATTTTTTTAACATGTTTCTTATTTTTTCCATTAGGTACATAGGACATTTAAAATTTTATGTGAGGAATGAAGCTCAAATAGAAGGGTTTATTGTGGATTTTTTCAAAGATGAATAGTGAATAGAGTTATTTTTTAGTACAAATAGTTTGAATTATGTAACCATTGTTTATGAACTTTTATGTATATAAAGGGTTTGGGAATGTTTTTAGAGTGTTTGGGAAGGTTTTTGAATGGATTTGGAGGCTTTTTAATGGAGCAAAGTTTGAGCACGGTTAGGGGAAAAAGTGAACAAATCCCGATAACCATGCAACATGGAATAGTGAGATTCACATAGTTTGCGTAAGGATTGTCTAATAGTGTGATGAGGCCATGCATGTTCCCTATTGAGGTAGTAGCATTTGCATGTTTTGCTTAAGGTTTTCCTAACTGTGCGAGCTAACCAAGCACGACAATAAAATTAGAGTTTTCAAATCGGTTTTTGGTCAAGATTTTCCCTAAACCCCAAATTCTTCCTTCCACTCAAGCCTCACTCAAGATTTTTGGTTCTCAAGGGTTATAGGGGCACTCCCATTCATTCTGAAAGTGATTCGAATGGTTCTTATGGTGTGGTGAAGGTGATTCTCTTTAGGTAATCCCCCACTCATGGAGCCTTCATGGGATTCCTTAGATATAGTTCTCCCTCTCTCTCAGTTTTCTATATCTACCCCCATTTAATGTATTTAGAGGGGTTTTGTTGCATGAAATGATCGTATCGAGGATTATTTATGTAAGTAAAATGGATCTAATGCAATTTTCACGGAGATTTCACACGGATTTGTTGTGCGGTTGTGAGTTGGTCAATTTCACCAAAATCCTATGGTAGGTGGATTATATCTCAACTCTAAATTTCTATAAATAGATGATTTGTTTTGAATTAGTTGGTTTATCTTGGATTTATTTTTGATTATGATGTTTAACACTTTTGGTTATTTCATTTTGTGATGAATTGGGTATTTTGGTGGAAATGGGTTATTATGGTGAAATGTTCTTTAATGTTGGAGTTTAAAATGATGATTTTAATATGGGGAGATTGGGTTGATTTATTGAAATGGTTTGTGAAAATGGATTTTCAATAAAATGGGTTTCTTTATTGAAAGGTAATGTGGAATGAATGATGGCTTAAGGGATTGTTTGGCTATGAAATTGTTGATTTCATAAAGCGATGGCCTTGGAGTGATATGTGCTTGTTTATTGGTTTGAGCATTTTATTCTCATGTTGGAAATGGTGAGAAGTGGGTCGGGATTAACACTATAAAAAGGTTATGGATAGTGGATGTAAGATCCACCATCAATGTTAATTGGGCGGGAAGTACCAATAGATTGGAAAAGTAGTAAATGGGATTGGACGGGAAGTTCCACCATATTTTTTTGTCGGTTTGGGTATGTGGAACTTTATTGTTATGCTTGGTATGTGTGTTGTTATTCAATGTGCATATTATTGTGATATTATGCGATGGTAAAATGGATTGTGGCTCGTTCATTGACTTTCCCTTGTGTTTTATGTTTTTGGGTGAAAATTTTCTTATTAAGGGTGTGTTTGTCTTGTTGGAAATTGTTGCACCATTTGATGTTTTATAGAAAATATTTTATATAAATGTGCTAATTGTTCTATCATAGTGGTTTTTGTATGGAATTAATTTGGGGAAACATACAATGTATTTTACTCACCCCCTACTTGGGAACAGGGGTGATTTTACATATATCTTATTTCAGGACACAAGTAAGAGTAAGGAATCTCATTTTACTGGTAGTTCATCATGAAGCTTTTATGGTTTTTGGTGCTTGAAGAATGGATTTTGACTTGGAACTGTGGAGTTCTATCATAGCTTCATAGATATTTTTTGTAGTCTTATACTTGGTACTCTGATTATGGAACATTGTTTTGATTTTTATTTGTATATGTGAATTGTTATGGAAAAGGTTGGGATACATGGTTGTTTCTCGATAATGTGTTGCATTGGTTTACATTTGTTGACATACGTCATGTAGATGTGGTTGGTCATAGCTAGTTTGGTTTTTTATTTATCATTAAAAGGAAAATTATTCCCCAATGGTTCTTGATGCCCTCAAAATTTATTTCCATCCATTGGCACCTTGGGAACGCCGGCTAAGGCCATGTAGAATCCCACATCCTTCTCAAGCCAATGAGGAAGGGGTAGGATGTTACAACTGGTGTCAGTTTGTTCAGTCCTTGAATTTCATGTGAAAGATGTTTTTCAATCCTCTGACATCAGTTGTAGGTCTTGGCATTGACATTCATTAATTTTATGTTCCTAAATTTTGGATGGTAGCAAGGAGTAGGATTTTTAGAACATGAAATGTATAGCATAAATTGACGTAGATAACCCTTTTATGCTGAAATTCATGTTACTAGGGAGTTGGGTACATAAGTGTTTTGGAGACACTTATAGGCATTGGAAATATCATTGTTGTGGGTGTAGCCAACGATATGAGCATGGCTTGCATGGTAGAAATGACTTCCGACTAGGATGCATATTTCATTGGCATAATGATTTATGTTGTGCTATTGATATATGGATTAGTGAAAAATATGGAAATTATTTTCAAATGTGCAGATTTGAAATGTGGGTAGTTGTGGTATTTTGAAAATGGTTCAATTTTACAAACATGGTGAATTTTTCAATAGTGGTGAAACATGGGAATCGTGAACTTGTGGAAAGCCTAGTTGTGATAGTTTAAATGTAATTGAATTTAAAATTGTAATCCATTTAATTCTAATAGAGTTATAATTATTGTTGTTTTTTTGTTGATAGAAATGTCACCAGGTAGGTGTCATAGAGACCAACTGGAGGAAGCAGCTGATAATGTGGTTGCACCTAGGCCCTAGGAGAACTATAAGATAGTGTAGAGTATAGTGTAATATTTACAAGTTGTGGAAAGTTGGATTAAATAAGATGAGACAAAGCATGTGGATCATGCGGTTCAGTTTCAAAAGAAGAATCCACCCACTTTTATGGGTGATTTGGACCTATAAGGGAAGGATCATGGTTGAACATAATGAATATGATATTTTAATTCTTGGGAACTCTGGTCGAGCAGAAAGTGAAGCTATCAAATTATATGTTGGATGATCATGCCCTTTAGTGGTGGGAGTTGGTAGTCCAAGCTATAACAGACCAAGCTATGACATGGGAGGGTTTTGATGAATTGTTTAATAAATAATTATACCCCTAGAAGTTCATAATTATGAACACAATATATTTATTTAAGATAAAGCAAGAGAACCCCTCTGTAACGAAATATAGGTCTATGTTTATGAACATTGTGCAGTTTTCACCCGAGGTTGCATGTAGTACATCATTGACGGAACATATTTTTGAAGAGGGGTTAATGTGGAAAATTCATTTGAAAATAGTGGTACTCTATATACGTGATCACATGACAATGGTGAATAGAAAAATGATAGCTGAAAGGGACATTTTGGGGGCTACAGGAGGGGGAGGTATGTTGGTACCCATTGGAAATGATCGGTAATCTTACACTAGATCAATAATAAGTTGGAAATTTATATCCAGGGTGGGTTTATGGCTTAGAATCTGATGTTAGGATCAGTGGATCTTCCTCCAAAGCCTCAGAGTAAGTCTGGATATTTTTAGTGTGTTACTATAGGCCACATCAAATATGGTTGTATGACACAACCTCAAACATGTCCAAATTATATTTATATGGTAAATCATCGGTGTTATTTTCAAAATGCTATGAGTTCGGGTGATCTTAACACTCCTCGGGGTCATAGGTGACCTATCCCTCAACAGGACGAGGGTAGAAGCATACCCCTCATTAGAAGAGTAATGTTAGTCATGGTGAATCAAGGACCACCATGACCCCTTAGTTGGGAAATAAAGAGCAGAGTGAGGCAAGAAATAAGTTTTTTGGAGATGATTAGATTATGTTGGATGATCAGTTGTGACCATGCATGGTTTGAGGTATGATTCTTTTAAATTCTACCATGATGAAAGTGTTGTTTGATACAGTTTCTTCACATTATATTATTTCTTCTCATGATGTTAGTTTGATGGGTTTAACTATGAAAATTATGCCTTCAGTTTTGAATCTTCGAACTCCTCTAGGTCAAAGAGAGTGTCAAGCCTTATTGTGTCAATAATCCCATATTGTTGTGGATGGGGTTAAGTTTATGTGGTATTTCTCAATTCATATTTTGGTTCTTTATGATACAATCTTGGGAATGGATTGGATAATGATTTTTAACTCCCACGTCGACTATTATGCACGAATGGGTTGTTTTATAATGGATGATGGAATCCAACATCTATTTAGAGGAAAGAAGAATGAAAAGCTGGTTGCAACACGTTTGTTGGCACCAGCTGTTAGCATGATCTCATTTCAGTTAGTGGTGTTTTCTTTTCCATTAGTGGAAGGGGTTTAGCATAACATCTTTCTAAAAGTTTTTGATCAGTTTATGGATGTCTCTCTAGAACAATTCTCAGGGTTTCCACCCATGAAAGATGTGGAATATACAATTGTCCCCCTTCTAGGGACCAGTTCTACATCACATTTTTCTTATCAGCTAGAAGCAATGGAATTGAGGGAATTGAAAGTGTAGTTGGAGGGGTTAGAAAATAAAGGGTTCATCCATCCTAGAATGTCTCCATGTGATTCTCTTGTTTTGTTCGTTAAAAATTAGGATAGAACCATTTGTTTGGGTGTTGATTATCATATTCTTAATCAAGTTATGATAAAGAACTGATATCTACTTCCATGCATTGATGATTTAATTGATCAATTGAGGGAATATAAGTGGTTCTCAAATATTGACTTGCGATCAATATATCATCAGTTGCGAGTGTGGAAGTAGGATAATCCATAAAAATCCCCCAGGAGTAGAGATGACCATTATGAGTATGTGGTTATGCCCTTTGGTCTGAATAATTCACCAGTGGTGTTCATGGAATTGAGGATTCAGATATTTTGGAGATATTTGGAATATTTTGTGGTGGTATTTATTGATGATATACTAGTTTATTCATGGAAAAGGGAAGATCCTGAACAACACTTAGAGATTGTGTTGGGGATATTGAGATATCATTAGTTGTATTTAAAATTGTAAAAGTGTTATTTTTTGGCACAAAATGTTTTTTCCCATGTGATTTTTGAGAAGGGTGTTTCAGTTGATCCAAAAATGATGGAGGCTATTATTTCATGGAAACCTACAGATAATGTATTTGAGATACAGAGCTTCCATGGTCTAGATGACTACTATCAGAGTTTCATTAATGACGTCTCATGATTGGATTACCAATGATAGATATTTTAAGGAGAATGTTCCACTTAAATGGAATGAGAGGTGTAAGAAATCCTTTGAGAAGATTAACGATTGCCTTAAATCATCCCCAATCATGTTTTTTCTAGAACTTGGAAAAGGTTACGTGGTGTATTGTGGTGCATTGAGATTAGGGTTGGGATGTATTCTCATTAAAAGGGATAATGTGGTTGTGTATGACTCATAGTAGTAGAGGGTGAGTCAAAATAACTACCCAACACATGATTTGGAGTTGGGGGTGGTGGTTCTTACTTTGAAAATGTGGTGATATTATCTCTTTGGTGAGAAATTCATAGTGTTTACTGACCATAAGATATTAAATTATATTTTCACTCAATGTGATTTGAACATGAGGTAAAGGAGATGGATTGATTATCTCCAGATTTTTGACTTTGAATTAATGTACACATCGAGTAAAGGAAATTTGTTGGCGGTTTCATTAAGTTGAAAATCACATGCTCAGGTCATGAAATAGGCATCATATTTGTGGAAGTTGATGTGAGTCATATCCAACATGAGGTTGTAATGTGGGGATCAATGTGATAATGTAGTTTTATTTATATATTCACTAGTTTATAACATGGTTGGTTTGGTTAAGGAGGAAAAAGTGTCTGATTCCGAGTGTATGGAGATGAGTTCGAAACTCAATGGTAGGGAGACCATTGAGGGATGAGAACTAAGGGGGAATTCGGTTTTGAGATTTCATAATCAGATGGTTATACTTATTGCTTTTAAGGATGAAATTATTAAGGATTGTCATCTATCTAGATGGTTTTTCCATCCATGAAATCATAAAATGTACAAATCATTGAAATCGCAGTTTTGGTGGGTTGGTATGAAAAGAAAGGTTGTTGTGTTTGTATCGAGATGTTTGACTGGTCAGCAAGTCAAGGAAGAGCATCAACGTTAGAAATACATATTGAAATATTTAACTATCACTGTCTAGAAGTGGGAGTATATAGTGATGGATATTGTTATATCTCCCCAAGAATGGTAAAAAATAATGATTCTATATGAGTGATATTGGATCGACTCATAATGTTGGCCTATTTCTTCCCTATTTGTGAATCTCATACATTGTAGGATCTATCCAAAATCTATACCAGTGAGGTAGTAAAGAGTCATGGTGTTCATGTTTAGATTGTATCAGATAGAGACCAAAGGTTCACATATCAATTCTGGAAATCCTTATAGCAATACCTTGGGACATAGTTGATGATGAGTATGACATATCCTACTCATATTGTAACACCCCGAGATTTTATGAAAAATATTATTCTAATTTCATTAATGTCTTGTGTTATATTCTACACCAAAAAGAGCTTGCACAACATGCATCCTTGACTTGCCTTGCATTACACACAATCGCGACCTTCCTCGATAGCATGTGTAGTACGCAATAACGAGTTTCACTAAACAACAATATGTTATTAAAATATTATTAAAACTAGCCATTATGAATAGTAATAACCACTTTTTGAAATTTTGTAAATTTTATTTTTCAAAATCGAATTTATTTTTGGATTCGTAATATCGAAATTAGCTTAGGGTGAAATTTTGGTGATTTTCGGATAACTTTCATATTTTGATGAATAGTGAAAATTATTAAATTTTAATTAAAAACAAATTTTTCAATCGAAATAATTAATAGTGATAAATTATTAATTTTAGTGGATTTAAAGTATATTTAGAATATATTTTTACAATTTAATACAATTTTGGTCATTGGATGTAATTTCACATTTAAACCAGACATAAACAAGTGTCAATCTTTTGATAGTTATTATCTCTTAAGAACACGCTATTTGTTTGGACGACAGGAATTAATTTTTAAATTAATTAATGAAATTGATATGTTTTGAATTTGGTAAAATAGAAATAATTTTTTGAGTTCATAATATCAAATATAGCTTAGGCCTAATTTTTCACATTTTTCTGAAAACTTTCAATTTTTGATGAATAGTGAAACCACTAAGTGGTAGTTAAAAAACTGAATTTTTCATAAAACTTAATTTTACCACTTCTGTGAGTGGAATTTCAAAACATCCGAGAGACACGGTTGATGTCAGTAAGTAAAATGTGGTTCAATGAGATGAAAATAATTTTTTGGTGAATAGTAACTTTTAACTTTTTTTTACCACGGTTAAAAGTAAATAGGGTAATTAAGGGTAGAAATGATATTATTATTATCCTAACACATGTCCTAATTCTATTGGATAAGTGTAATTAGACCAAAAACAACCTTATGAATATAATATGACCATTTAGGTCCACTTGGATTAGATTATGACATTTAATATTATTTTATTTAATGAATACTTAAAATAGTTAAAATCAATGTTTATTAACTAAAAAATTTTTAATATGGGGTTATACATAAGATAAATTAGACTATAAATATTAATTAGAAAGATAAAAAGATTTCCTACATAATGATATTTTATTTATAATTTTTAGACTTTAAATAAATTAATTTATTTATGACACAACGATGATGCAGTAATTACCCTTTTAAGGAAATGTTAACATAATTGATGTTATAAATGCTCAAATAAATGTAATTTGAGACTTTTTATGAATTCCACTAATTTTCTAGGTTAATATGACATGTTAGTATTGATTTAATTAACTTTTTTCGAACTTATCATTCTTTTATGATTTTCACAAAAATCAATAACTAAATAGTGTCAAAATTGACATAAAAAGGTTTTTGAAACAAATATTATATTATTAATTGTTATTTTATTCCTAAAAATATACGGTTCGGCCAAATGACTTAGATAAGGTTATATATATTAATAATAAACAACTTGGGGTTCGTTTGGCTTCTTATAGTAAGTGTATATACCTTATATTGTAAGAACACAAGAAGACACGGTAAAAGTAAAATTATTTAACTTAATGTTAAATCTAAATGATAAGGTTTAAATAGGAACTTAAACTTGTCTAAATTCTATTGGATGAGAGGATTTCGACCCATACCGACCTTATCCTCTAAATAAATCAATTTGGAGCTATTTAAAACCGAACTTGACTTTATAATAAAATAATATTTTTAGTTATTCCAAAGGTGCCCCTCTCCTCCCTTATAAAAGGGCACATCCTCCCTCTCTTCCTCACACAACTTTGAGCCTTCAAGCTCGGCCAAACCCTGACAAATTCTCCTCTCCACTTCCCTAGAAACATCCTAGAGGTTCTGGTCTTCCTCAAAGACCAATTTTAGTGCCCTAAGAGGAGTTCTCAAAGAGGCGCTTCAAAGAAGAGGAAGTTCAGACACTTACAAAGAAAGTCGGACCTAAGGTAAGAGAAAATATCACAATATCATTTTTATCCGAGATTGTTTTTACTTTGGCATTTACTAGGGTGTATTTTATCATCCACATCCATGTTCCCTCAATATGTAATATTATTTCCATCCACCTACAATTGTTTAAATCCAATTTTACCCTTCGGTGAGTTTTTAGTAAAAGATATGAAAGGAATCTTTTGTCGTTTTTCGTACGAGGTACTTTTTGACTTTTCCGACAAAAGTACGAAAAATGTTTTTATAACATATACAGAATGAATGGATTTTTAAAACATTATTTCCAAGAAGCTTCCTTTACAAGTTTTCATGTTTTTTTAATCAACTTCTTTTAGTTTCAAATTTTAAGACATGTTAAGAAAGGAAAATGTTTTTGAAGTAGAAAGGATATTTTCCTCAAGAATGGAGTTCAAGTGTTTTATCAAAATTATTTTCCATGTAAGATAATAAAGGGTTCTGTTTTTATCCCTATTACTACATTGATTTGATTATGCTGTTATGGAAATATTTTTATGAAATCCTTTATCTTATATGAATTGTTTTATGATGCCATGATGTTTAAGATTCCCATTTGTATTACATGGGTTATGAAATGATGTATGATTTATGATTTTGTGGAACACATAAGAATGGTATCATTATGAGATGGGTGGGACATATATCTCCCTCCAATGTATTGGGTAAAGATTTTATATCTCATGAGATAGAAATGGCTGGAATGGTAGGTTATACCGGTTCAGTGAAACAGGACTAAAATGAGGGTGACTCAGTTCAGAAAGGGACATTGTCCACTAAGATAGTCTTGGCAATGAGTCTTGACTAATAAGAAATGATTCTTTATGATTATGTGTGTATGCCACAAAGTTTCATGTTTTATGTTATGATTATTGGGGTTTACCTTTCACTACTATGATTTATCCCATGTTATGAAATTATGCTCTCTTTTGCAGGTTAGGATTTCCAAAATTTTATGTTCTTATGAATATGATGTGATTGATATTTCTTTTGTTTACCCTTACTGAGCATTTGAGCTCACCCTTTTATGTTTTCTTTTCCCGAGGATATAAAGAAAGGTTTTAGGTAAAAAAAGGATGATCTTTATGGGAGATGTTGAAGATCTTTCACCACGATTAGAAGATTATATTCTGTGTTTCCAAAGACACTAAACTATTACGATCCTTATGTGTGTGTGTCTTTTTGTTATGTACTAAGTATTCCGCAAAAGTAATGTAATGTCTATGTACGTCAAGATACGGGTCTCTACATTTGGTATCAGAGGAAAGTTTTAGTCAAAAATTGGAAACTAGGATGCGAAAACGTTAGTGAGATCCCTAGAGACATTTCTAAGGTATGTCTAGGGATGTCCCTAAGGATAAGTATACGTATAGGATATAGTCCTAGAACTACGGTGACGATCTTAGAATTTAACCTAAGATGTTAGATATTGAGGGTACTCCCCCTTTACTATGTTGTTTTCTCTAGCATGATTTTTTCCTCTCACAAGATTATTTTTGTGTTTTAGTTAATGGAGGGAACCAGAAAGAATTCGGTTAGCATTGAATCCAATGGACAAATTGGTGACTATGAGCAACAAAATTGTGTAATTCCTAGAGAGAAAGATATTGTGATTATGCCAAATCAGTCATCGCGATATATGATTAACAAGGTGAAATTTAGTGGTATGCCTAATACATCAAATAAGAGGAAGATAGACTTTTATGCATGTTCGCATGTTGAGGAGCATAAAGAAAGAAAGATTGAGCTTTCTAAAGAAGGGATGAAGAACATTGAGGAATACCTCAAATGGAGGGACAGATGTTATCTGTGTGGAGAAAAGGGACATAGAGTGACAGACTGTTATGGAGTTCAATTACTTATTTATGGAGAACATGGGAATTACCCAACTCAATGCCCTGACCTAAAAAGTTACTTCTAAATCAAGGAAGGACTTATTCCAGGAAAATCATTGAAGTGGATGGACTGAAGTTTTTATGTATTGGTATTCAAGAATAATGTTGTTGAGGTACTTTTATGGTGTATTGAAATATTTATGTATTGGTCTAATGTGGTATTCAAAGTGATTGAGGTATTTTTGGAAAAAAGATGATATGTGCATAATGAAGGGAAAATGAGAAAATGAAATATTTGAAAGTATTCATGAGATCATGATTTATATAAGGACTAAGTGATATCATGGTTTGAGTATATAGAATTTTGAGGATTCTGGTATATGGAAAGTGTTAACTTTTAACTGCATTCATGTTTTCACTAAGGTTCAATGGGTATTCAAGAGAGTACATGATTAAGGCCTTTGAATGTTTGGAATTTGACCAAAAAGACATATTTTATGATATATGGGGATCAACGATGGTATTAAATCTCTGGTAATCGTTTTCACTATATTATGAGAGTGGACTGAAGTATTATGGATAATCCTAAAAATTGGAATGGATTATGTTGGACATAAGTTAGTATTGTTTGAGGATAGAAGTTTCTTTGATATTATTGATGGGATGTTATAGTAATATAGTTTTAGAAAAAGGACAACCTGCAGGACGGGCGACAACCCATCGCGTCAGACAAGACTGTGGGAATCGAACCCACAACCGAAGTGCGACTAGCCTTTATCGCCTACCACTAACCTACATAAAGTCCATGTTTAGTAGAATCTAGTTTTATTATATTACGCAGTATGATATATGAAGTATAAGTCCATTTTAGGAACCCTATATGATGAATCTCACTATAGATGGACTTATGTATTTTTTGATAACTTTTCTAACCTTTTGTTTGAGATAGATGGAATGACTCATCATTCTATCACATGATCTGCTAACACATCAGGAATGACAAATTCAACTTCATTTCATTAAGAGATGAAGTGGAAATTGTCCAAAGAACGACAAATGGTGAGACTATACCAAAATCACGAAAGTATTTATTCTAATTCAAATTCTTCAACTTTAGGGAAACGATCTTGAAAACCAAAAATGTTGTCCTAGTGCTCTTATATCTGATTAATCAGATGGTACCTTAGATCATCACAAATTTATGGATTTGTGATTTTTGGCTTTTCCATAGCCATGTTCTCTACCACTCTCCATCAGAACATGATGGTTAGATTTTTCTTCCATATCCATATTTTCACCTATGTGGAAACCCAGTGATTAGTTTATTTGGGTAACCATTACGTTTCATACATTTTTTTTAAATATTGGTTTTGGTATTACTTTTTTCAATGTGGGTTTCTATTAAAGAAACTTTCAAGTAGTAAACCATTTATAACCCCGACGAATTTCGAGGGCGAAATTCATTTTAAGGGGGGTAGAATGTAACACCCCGAGATTTTATGAAAAATATTATTTTAATTTAATTAACGTCTTGTGTTATATTCTACACCAAAAGGAGATTGCACAACACGCATCCTTGACTTGCCTTGCATTACACGCAATCACGACCTTCCTCGATAGCGTGTGTAGTACACAATAACGAATTTCACTAAACAACAATATGTTATTAAAATATTATTAAAACTAGCCGTTATGAATAGTAATAACCACTTTTTGAAATTTTGTAAATTTTATTTTTCAAAATGGAATTTATTTTTGGATTCGTAATATCGAAATTAGATTAGGGTGAAATTTTGGTGATTTTCGGATAACTTTCATATTTTGATGAATAGTGAAAATTATTAAATTTTAATTAAAAACAACTTTTTCAATCGAAATAATTAATAGTGATAACTTATTAATTTGAGTGGTTTTAAAGTTTATTTAGAATATATTTTTACAATTTAATACAATGTTGGTCATTGGATGTAATTTCACATTTAAACTAGACATAAACAAGTGTCAATCTTTTGATAGTTATTATCTCTTAAGAACACGCTATTTGTTTTGACGACAGGAATTAATTTTTAAATTAATTAATGCAACTGATCTGTTTTGAATTTGGTAAAATAGAAATAATTTTTGAGTTCATAATATCAAATATAGCTTAGGCCTAATTTTTGGCATTTTTCTGAAAACTTTCAATTTTTGATGAATAGTGAAACAACTAAGTGGTAGTTAAAAAACTGAATTTTTTATAAAACATAATTTTACCGCTTCTGTGAGTGGAATTTAAAAAAATCCGAGAGACACGGTTGATGTCAGTAAGTAAAATGTGGTTCAATGAGATGAAAATAATTTTTTTGGCAAATAGTAACTTTTTACTTTTTTTTACCACGGTTAAAAGTAAATAGGGTAATTAAGGGTAGAAATGATATTATTATTACCCTAACATATGTCCTAATTCTATTGGATAAGTGTAATTCGACCAAAAACAACCTTATGAATATAATATGACCATTTAGGTCCACTTGGATTAGATTATGACATTTAATATTATTTTATTTAATGAATAGGTAAAATAGTTAAAATCAAAGTTTAATAACTAACACATTTTTAATATGGGGTTATACATAAGATAAACTCGACTATAAATATTAATTAGAAAGATAAAAAGATTTCCTACATAATTATATTTTATTTATAATTTTTAGACTTTAAATAAATTAATTTATTTATGACACAACGATGACGCAGTAATTACCCTTTTAAGGAAATGTTAACATAATTGATGTTATAAATGCTCAAATAAATGTAATTTGAGACTTTTTATGAATTCCACTAATTTTATAGGTTAATATGACATGTTAGTATTGATTTAATTAACTTTTTTTAACTTATCATTATTTTATGATTTTCACAAAAACAAATTACTAAATAGTGTCAAAATTGACATAAAATAGTTTTTAAAACAAATATTATATTATTAATTGTTATTTTATTCCTAAAAATCTAAGGTTCGGCCAAATGAATTAGATAAGGTTATATATATTAATAATAAACAACTTGGGGTTCTTTTGGCTTCTTATAGTATGTTTATTAACCTTTTAGTGTAAGAACACAAGAAGACACGGTAAAAGTAAAATTATTTAACTTAATGTTAAATCTAAATGATAAGGTTAAAATAGGAACTTAAACTTGTCTAAATTCTATTGGATGAGAGTATTTTGACCCATCCCCACCTTAGCCTCGAAATAAATCAATTTGGAGCTATTTAAAACAGAACTTGACTTTATAATAAAATAATATTTTTAGTTATTCCAAAGGTGCCCCTCTCCTCCCTTATAAAAGGGCACATCCTCCCTCTCTTCCTCACACGACTTTGAGCCTTCAAGCTCGGCCAACCCCTGACAAATTCTCCTCTCCACTTCCCTAGAAACATCCTAGAGGTTCTGGTATTCCTCAAAGACCAATTTTAGTGCCCTAAGAGGAGGTCTCAAAGAGGCGCTTCAAAGAAGAGGAAGTTCGGACACTTACAAAGCAAGTCGGACCTAAGGTAAGGGAAACTATCACAATATAATTTTTATCCGAGATTGTTTTTAATTTGGCATTTCCTGGGGTGTATTTTATCTTCCACATCCATGTTCCCTCAATATGTAATATTATTTCCATCCACCTACAATTGTTTAAATCCAATTTTACCCTTCGGTGAGTTTTTAGTAAAAGATATGAAAGGAATCTTTTGTCGTTTTTAGTACGAGGTACTTTTTGACTTTTCCGAAAAAATTATGAAAAATGTTTTTTTTACTTATACGGCATGAATAAATTTTTAAAACATTATTTCCAAGAAGCTTCCTTTACAAGTTTTCATGTTTATTTTTAATCAACTTCTTTTAGTTTCAAATTGTAAGACATGTTAAGAAAGGAAAATGTTTTTGAAGTAGAAAGGATATTTTCCTCAAGAATGGAGTTCAAATGTTTTATCAAAATTATTTTCCATCTAAGATAATAAATGGTTCTATTTTTATCCCAATTATTACATTGATTTGATTATGTTGTGATGGAAATATTTTTATGAATTCCTTTATCTTATATGAATTGTTTTATGATGTCATGATGTTTACGATTCCCATTTGTATTACATGGGTTATGCAATGATGTATGATTTATGATTTTGTGGAACACATAAGAATGGTATCATTATGAGATGGGTGTGACCTATATCTCCCTCCAATTCATTGGGTAATGATTTTATATCTCATGAGATAGACATGGCTGGAATGGTAGGTTATACCGGTTCAGTGAAACAGGACTGAAACGAGGGTGACTCGGTTCAGAAAGGGACTTTTTCCACTAAGATAGTCTTGGCAATGAGTCTTGACTAACAAGAAATGATTCTTTATGATTATGTGTGTATGCCACAAAGTTTCATGTTTTATGTTATGATTATTGGGGTTTACCTTTCACTACTATGATTTATCCCATGTTATGAAATTATGATCTCTTTTGCAGGTTAAGATTTCCAAAATGTTATGTTCTTATGAATATGATGTGATTGATATTTCTTTTTTTTACCCTTACTGAGCATTTGAGCTCACCCTTTTATGTTTTCTTTTCCCCAGGATATAAAGAAAGGTTTTAGGTAAAAAAAAGGAAGATCTTTATGGGATATGTTGAAGATCTTTCACCACGATTAGAAGATTATATTCCAAGTTTCCAAAGACACTAAACTATTACGATCCTTATGTGTGTGTGTGTTTTTGTTATGTACTAAGTATTCCGAAAAAGTAATGTAATGTCCATGTACGTCAAGATATGGGTCTCTACACATATGGATGGGAAAACTGAGAGGATGATATGAACATTGAATGATATGTTATAGGATTTTGTGGTAGTTTTTTCTAGTTCATGGGAGGAGAAGATACTGTTAGTAGAGTTCTCTTACCATAATAGTTATCAGGCCTCGATACATATGACTATGTTTGAGGCATTGTATGGGTGTTTCAATCATTCTATAATTTGTTGGGTGGTAATAGGTGAGACTTCAATGGTGGGACATCGCCTTGTTCAAGAGAGTATGAAGAAGATCATGTTGATCATGAATATAATGGAGATGGATTAGAGACGTCAGAAATCGTATGTGGACCATCGACAATGACCGTTGTTTTTTATGGTGGGTGGTCATGTGTTTTTGAGAATCTGGCTGAGATTGGGGAATCATTAGATAATAAAGCAACGAAATTTATCTTCAATGTATATTGGGCCATTTATGATATATGTGTGGGTTGAATATGTGGATTATTGGTTGGATTTTCCACCACAGTTCAGAACAGGGCACAATGTATTCCGTGTTTTTCAATTGAAGAAGTACCAGCTGGATCCTAACCATGTTATTTGATGAGATCAGGTTGAGCTAGAGATAGATGCTTATATGGTGCATGTGCCCGTGAAAATTTTGGATAGGAAATTGAATTTATTGTGTGGTAAAAGCATCGGTCTAGTTTGGGTTTTGTGGACACATGGTCATATTTTGGAGTAGACATGGGAGCAGGAGAAAGAGATGGTTGAGTAATGGCCTAAGCTCTTTCAGTAATGTGATGGTTCTCTACTTTATGATGATGGATAGTCCAATGGTGTGGAGAATTTAGTACCCATGGTTTTAGGTATATAACCCTTCTTTAAACATTTTTTTTATAAATATGATTTGGGTAAGTTTGTGGAGAGTTTGGTATAGTTTTGGAATGGTTTTGGAGGCTTTTTAAAGGAGCGTGGTTTGAGAATGGTTAGGGGAAACTGTGCAACAAACCCAATTAATAGTATATCATGGGATAGTGGGATACACATAGTTTGTGGAATGTTTTTAGAACCATTATAATAGGTTCTTCAAGGTCCCTATTAATACATTAGCATTCACCTGGTTTTCAAATGGGTTTCCATACCATATGAGCTAACCATGAACAATAATAAAAATATGATTTTTAATTCTAGGGTAGGTTATTATTTTCCTTAAACCCTAAATTGTTCATCCCACTCAACATACACTTAGAATATCTGGATCTGAATGGTTTTTTGTACTCTCTCATACATTATAGATGCTATTCAAAAGGTTTTAAAGAGGCGGTGAAGGTGATTCTCTTCCGGTAATCCTTCTCTATTGGATCATTCTTGGTTTCCTTAGATATAGTTCCCCCATCTCTCAGTTTTTTAGATCTACACTCATTTCATGTAGATATGGGGGTTTTTTTTTCTTAAAATGATGTGATTGTGTTTTATTGATGTTATGTAAAGGGATCTAAGGTGCTTTTGGTGGAGATTTTGCCATTATTTGTGGTGCGGTTGTGATTTGGTCAATTTCAATGAATCCCTAAGGTAAGTGGCTTCTCTCTCTACTCCAAAATGCTAGAACTAGAAGCTATGTTTGGAATTAGTTGGTTCCTCTTGTATTTGGTTTTTATTATGATATAAAAATCTTTTTGAAAATTTATTTTTTGATGAATTGGGGATTTGGTGGGAAATGGGTTGTTGTGGTGAAATGTTCATTGATGTTGTATTTTAAATTAATTATTTTAAAAGGGGGAAATTGGTTTGATTTATGGAAATTTTTTTTGATTTATTTCAATAGAATAGGTTTCTTTATTGAGAGGTTATGTGGCATGTATTATGTCCTTAGGGATTTTTGGATATGGAATAATTTTTGGCATAATGTTGTGTCCTCTGCTTGCTTTGTGCTTATTTATTGGTTTAAGAATTTTGTGCTTGTATTGGAATAATGAAAAGTGGGTAGGGAGTACAACCGTAAAAAAGGACTAGATAATGAATAGAAGAGGAACAATCAATGATATGTGTGCATGAAGTGCCACTAGATTGGGAAAGTGTTAAACGAGCTTGTATGGGAAGTTACACCATGGGTTTTTATAGGTTTGGGTATGTGGAACTCAATATTTATTCATAGTTTGTGTGTTGTTATGAAAGGTGGAAATTATTGTGTTATTATGTGATGGTAAAATGGATTATGGATTGTTCATTAAATTTCCCTTGTAATGTATGTTTTTTAGTGAAAAATGTTATGGTAAGGGTGTGATTGGATTGTTTTAAATTGTTGCACCATTTGATGTTTTATATAAATTGTTTTATATAAATGTGTTAATGGATCTTTCATAGTGGTCTGTGTAGGAAAATACTTTGGGTGAAACTTATTGAGTATCTCTACTCACTAATTTCTTTTGTACTTAGGTGGTTTTTTAGATGTCGTATTCCGAGACATAGGTAAGGGTAAAGTATCTCGTTTTTCTGGGGGTTCATTGTGATTCTTTAATGGTTTGTGGTACATGGAGCATGGAGTTTGTCTTAGAAATGTGGAGTTGTGTCATAGCTTCATGGGGTTTTCTTATAGTAATCCATTTGGTAATATGATTATGTAACATTGTGGTTGAGTTTTATTGGTCTATGGGAATTGTTATGTAATTGGATGGGTTGGATGGTTGTTTCTTGGTATTGGGTTTCATTGGTTTACATTGTTGACATGCATCATGTAGATGTGGTTGTTCATAGCTTGTTTGGTTGGTTGTTTTTCATTAAAGGGAAAATCATTCCCCAATGGTTCTTGATGACCTTGGTATTTATTTCCATCCATTGGCTCCTAAGGAGTATATCCTAAGGCCATATAAGATATAACCTTCTTATCAATCCAATGATGAAGGGGTGTGATATTACATGTGTTCTTGGTATTTGGATGGATTTGAGACTAGATTCAATAATTTTGGATTTGTTGATAACATATAAACTAATTCTCATTATGAAAATCAGTCATCAGTATTTTAAACTATTAGATGATCAATTGGAATGGGGTCAAATTTTAAACCGACTGAATTGGAGTTTCTACAAGAACATAGATATATTTTACACATTAATATTATTATAGATCAATTTACTGAATAATTATGATTGAAAATAATGTGCGGACTTAGGGATCAATCCAGAAATGAGATGAAATTAACAAAAACTATTAATAAGGAGACTATCAAATGGTTCAAACATCATATATTTATATACTCATATTCATATTATTGTGGTGTATTTATTTTTTCTATGTTAAAATTAACACTCTGTATCTTCTAGTTAGTATAATAAATGTTGATAATCAAGTTGAAATATAAATCGATTTGAACTTTTTGGATCGAGGTCCACTAAGTCACGATAAGAGATTATAATCCTTCAGTATTCTAGCTTTAGGATTTATATAATTTATAATGAAGAATATATGAAAACTGAAAATAGTGGTGCATTTACACTTATAGAGGCGGGATACTGTGGAATGTTGATTGATATAATAAAATTAAACTATCATGGTAAATTTTTAGTTGTCTTATTTAAGTGAAAGATAGTTAACATTGATAGGGTTATAGAGAATGATTCATTATAAATTACGTCTATTAACTTCTATGACTTGATCGATATCAGGGAGCATGTAGAGCATGATCCTGTTATATTGACATCACAAGAGAAGATGGTTTATTATGTGTATGATGATATAAATGAAGTTTGGAGTGTTTTGTATTCTTAAAGCATATAGACATTAATGATATGGTTAATGAAGATCAATTGGTACTTTTTGATAGTGAATCTGATCAACCAAAAATCATTAAATTGTTTTTCCCTACAATATTGAAACAATAGAACATACAAGAGAGGATGAAAATGAAGTACTCATTGAAATTTATATTGAAAACATTGAAGAAAATGAAGATTATGATAATTGAATGCATAAATTGGCAGAGAAAATATATCAATGGTTCTCATTTATATGTTTTTCTTACATATATAAATGATTTTATTTATATATTTTTAGTAAAAATCATTTACTTTTGCATTTTTTAAACATATTAAATTTTATAAATCATTTTAATTACAGGAATTATAACAACAACAAAATTTCAACATCATAGTAAATCAACATCTTAGAGAGAACCACCACCACCATCAACATTAGTGGATTTGAGTGACTTCACTATACGAGAGACTTCTAGCGAGTAGGTGGATTCCCCTAATGTTATTGGTAGCACACCATCCAATGCACATATATAAATGAAACAATTGGCCACCCCTCTATATAGTTCATATTTGTGACTTATTATTACTATTATGTATATCATTGTAAAAAATATTTATATTTTATTAAAATTTTAAGTCATTTGTGATAAAGATAAAGAAAACAATAGAGAAATATAAGTATGAATTCATCAGATGAATGGGACCCAAAAGTCTTCAAGATAATCATTCCATATGATTAGTTTACGGTGCCTACTAGTTTTTCTCTTATAATCTATTGATATATTATTAGGTATCTTTCTTATCATATAGTGAGTTATATTGTGAATTGTAATTAGTAGAGGCATATTCCCACAGATTAGAAAAAAAAAGTCTTTGGTAACTAAGTAAATGTAATATTAATTGAATATATATTGATTACTAATTCAAAATACATGAAAAGATTAGAAATGAACTTATAAAGTGTTATGTTTTTTAGTTGTTTTTTAATTTTGATGACCTTAAATTAATTTCACACACTTGGACTCTAAAAACATGGACATGAAATTAGTATTTTTTTTAAATAATGATTATTGTATGAATTTAATGAAACATCTATATGATCATGAAAATTATCTGAGAAAGTGCCTGATGATATTTCTTTTGAGTACTAAAAGGTGTTTTTCAATATTAATAAAGATGTGCCTAATGAGGTAATTACATATTTTATAGTATCTTTAAAATATAAAAACAAAAAAAGTATAATTTTTTATTGATATTGATATTTTATTAGGATTTATTTAAAAAAATACTATGAATCATGAGAAACAAGTCATTCTTCATATTGCAGGATCCCAATGTTTTTCAAGAAAATGAATAATCTTGGTTGTATTTTGTCCACTATTATTTATATTATATTATAATGAGTAATTTTTTTTCTAGATTTTATATATTTTTAATAAGGGCTAATGAATTAGATCACAAAGTTATCTTGATAGATATGTGGATCTATGTTCATAGTAAACTCAACGGTATTTTTTTGAATGAACCTTCTGAAGTTGTTGGAGTAAGTAATTTTCATTGCTATTTTATGTTATTTGATTACAATAAAAAATATAAATTAAAAATAAATTATAATAACAAACATGCATTAAATCTACACAAATTGGGCGAGATTCAAGGATCAAATAGTGAAAATTAGCTATATTGGTTTCATTTGATCAATCTAGACAGGCCCATTTAATTATGTTTAAGGCATGTTTGTTGTTATAATTTATTTTTTCATCATTATTTTTAATAGTAATTAAATAACATTAAATATTAATGGGAAAAAATAATAAATTAGATAATATTATGATGATTATAAAATTTTAAAAATAATTGTTAATATTTTTATATTTATAGGATAAAATTCAAGAAGCCAAAGATGTGAACCCTTCAAAATAATTATTAGTATCCCTGAATGATGAATCTATAATCATTTTAGTGGAGGAAAATTCATAGAGTATATGAGTAGATGGGTTCTAGGCCTCCTCTAATACCTATGATTAGGAGGGAATCACCATCACTTACTAGTACACCCACTGTGGGTATGACCAATTGGGGGTGGGGGATGGGTTCTGGGCCTACTCCATTAGTTTTATTTAGAAGATAATCATCATCATTTTCTGCTAAAACCACTGTGGGTTCAACCAGTTCCATTTTTTATGAGTCATGAAGAGACATTTCAAGGATTAAT
This sequence comes from Viscum album, assembly GCA_963277665.1. NCBI lineage: Eukaryota > Viridiplantae > Streptophyta > Magnoliopsida > Santalales > Viscaceae > Viscum > Viscum album. Next base: position 859,963,220 of record OY728137.1, on the reverse strand, counting down.
GAAAACTACAAGAACATGACTCTTATATGAACACAAAGAATCAGTGGAGGTCAGAAATTGAAATTGCATTAGTTCCTATTTTTTAAAGGATTAAAGTAATGATCCCAATGAAAATTCCTATCCTTATATCTCATCATACTATGGTAAATTCTAAATTCCATAAATAATTCACATTTTTTAAAATTAAATATACAAATTCCATGAAGAAATATAAAAAGGAAATTTTATATTGAAAACACTCACTTAAATTCATATTTACCACATCATATATTATATTGATGTGTGGTTGATTCTGACAGCTCAAAAATGAATTATAGATCATTGACCTAAATTGTGAAAAAAAGATGAGCTCATTTTTTTAGTTTTTTCTATGCGATATGAGTTTTAAAGTAAAATGAAAATTATTTTGAAAACACACACTTTTATTCATAATTCCCTCTTCATGAGTTGGATTGACGTGCAGTTGATTCCAACACATCACAAATTAACTATGTATTATTTTCCTAATGATTTAAAACCATATGATATCGTTTTATCATCTTTGAAAAAGTCAAAGGTTCTTTAAACTAAATTGAATCTTTTATACTAAGAACACATACTTCGATTCATACCTACCACATCAATTTTAGAATTAAAATATCTTTAATTCCTACCTATGAAAAAGGAAATATTGACCATTATACAAATGTTTGAAATGAATGAGCGATTTTTTTCTTAATTTTTCTATGTGATATGAATTTTAAACTAAATGATGCATGTATGGTGTTCAAAACATCCAAAATGATGTTTTATGGTTATAAAAACATATGAAAATGACTATATATTGTTTTATAAAATTTGGGAACCAGCAATACATCATTCCAAGTTTTAGTTTTCTGAGGATGCCTATTACTGTGTTTTTAGGGTTTTAAAACACTAAAACATGCATGTTGTGATAAAAACCATATCAAATGACATATGATTGATGTTAAATCACATGAAATCATCCTTTGAATTATTTGCAACATTTACATGTAGAAAAAATTATTATAACATTTGGTGTCCTCCAAATGACTTAATAATAAGTTTTAAATGATACTAAAGTCTTTATAAACATGTGTTAGTGGGTAAAACAATACACAAAATATATAATGAGTGTGAAATTATAGTAAAAATAACATAAAATAATTTTTAAAAGGTAGGAATCGAAAATACATCATTCCATATTGTGGTTTTTCTTGTATTCCCATTAATATGTTTTTAGTGTTTTGAAACACTAAAACATGCATGTAATGGTCAAAATCCAAGAAAACAACCACATATTGACATGAAATTAGGGGAAAGACATTATTAAATTATTTTTGATATGTAACTATAAAAAAACATCTATATAACATGTGATGTGATCTGAATGACTCAATAAATAATTTTTTAAACTTTCCAAAGTGTTTAAAAAATGCATGTTAGTGGGTGAAATCTATGAAAATGATATCACATGGCTATGAAATAATTGGAAATTGGCCATAGATTTTTTTTAAAATATAATAACTAAAAAACATTAATCCAAGTAATTATTTCCGTAATATGACCATAAACTCAATTTTAGTGTTATAAAACACTAAAACATTCTTGTAATGGTGAACACTAGAAAATGACCTTATATTGACATGAAATCATGATAAAATCATTTTTTTATTATGTGTGACATGCACACATAGAAAGAACATCCATTTAATGTGTACTATGCTCTGAATGAATTAATAAAATGTTTTTAAATATACTAAAGTCTTTTAAAATGTGTTTCTGGGGGTAACAAATATGAAAAAAAATGTTAGATGATTTTGAGACAATACGAAAATTACTATATATTAAATTTTTTGATATGTTGGAATTTATAAACCATCATTTCGAGTTACGATTTTCCCAGGATGGCCATAAACATATTTTCAGTTCTTTTAAACACTATAACATGTTTGTCATGTTTAAAACTATTGAAAATGACATCATATAGATGTGAAATCATAAGAAAACAACCATTTAATTACTTTTTGATATGTATACAAAGATAACACACCCATTCGGTGTGTAGTGTGCTCTGAATGACTTAATAAGTTGTTTTTAAATATTCCAGACTATTTTAAAATGTGTGTTAGGGGGTCCAATCTACAAAAAAAATGTCTAATAATAATTAAATAATAAGAAAATGACCATAGATTATTTTTGTTACGTAAGAACTTAAGATACGTATTTTTGAATAATGATTTTTCTAAGATTCTTAAAATTTTGTTTTTGTTTTTTAAAATAATAAAATGTGTGTGTAATTCTCCAAAAAAAGGAACATGACATCATATTTATGATAAATAATGGGAAACCATTGTTGAATTATTTTTTTGTGTATTAATTGAAAAAACATCCATCTGATGTTTACTGTGATCTGAATGAAAAAAATATGCAGTTTTCAAAGACAAAAAATTATTTAAATACCTGTTTCAAGGGATAAAATCTATGAAAATTATGTTGAATGGCTATGGAATAATAGGACAATGGAAATATACTAATTTTTAAAATTTAATAACCAATGACATGTCAATCAATGTTTCAATTTATCGAGATTCTTATAAACACATATTTCTGGTTTTAAAACAATTAAACTGGCATGTAATGATCAAAATAATAGGAAAATCCCACATATTGACGTGATATAATAGGATAACTACCATTAAATTATATGATATGTGTACACATAGACATGAAATTCATTGTACATTTGGTGTTCTATGAATGAATGAGTTAGTAGTTTTTAAAGATACTGAAGTCATAAAAATGTGTGTCAGGGTGTAAAAATAACCAAATGACATTTGATGGTTGTGAATTCACACAATAATGATTGTAGAGTGATTTTTGACATTTAAGAATTGAATAAAATGTCATTCCAAGTTATTGTTTAACCAGGATGTCGTAACCACATTTTCAGTGTTACAAAACACTAAAACATGTGTGTAATGGTAAAACCCCTAGAAAATGACATCATATTGATATGAAGTCATGGGAAAACCACAGTTGAATTATTTTTGAGGTGTAAAAAAGGAAAGGACATCCTCTAATGTGCTCTGAATGACTAAATAATAATTTTTAAAAGACACCAAAGTCTTCAAAAAGGTGTGTCTGGGGTTTCAATCTACCCAAATGATTTCAAACAAATGTGAAATCAAAGTGAAATAACCATAGACTTATTTTTTGTTTATATGAATATATGACATATCATCCTGAGTTATAATTTTCCCAGGATACCCCCAAATGAATTTCCATTATTTTTAAACACTAAAATATGAATATAATGGAAAAAATAGAAAAATTACTCATATTGATGTCATATAATGTGAAGACGATCACTAAATTATTATTGATGTGTACACATACACATCACAACCCTTCGAATTGTGGTGTTCTTTAAATTACTCAACAAGTATTTTTTAATGATTTAAAAGTCTTCAAAAATGTGTGGTATGGTGTTAAAACTTCAAAAATCACATCTTATGGATATAAAATAGTAGGAAAATGAGTTTATATTGATTAATTAATTATAGTAAATGATGAAATTTTATTCAAAAATAAAATTTATCTAGGATTCTCATAAATGTGTTTTTAGTGTTTTAAAATAATACAATGTGCATGTAATGGTTAAATCCAAATAAAACAATCTTTGATTGACGTGAAATCATGGAAAAACCATTGTAGAATTATTTTTTTAAGTGTAAATGTAGAAAAAAAATTCTATTCGATGTGTGGAATGCTTCAAATGTCGCAGTAATTAGTTTTTAAAGATACCAATGTCTATAAAAACAAGTTTCAAGGGTCAAAATGATACAAATGACATCAGATGGATATGAAATAATTTTAAACCATTCTTAGATTAGTTTTTGAAATGTATTCCAAGGATGTCTATAAATGCTTTTTCATTTATTCAAAACACTTAAACATGCGCGTAATAGTTAAAATAGTATAAAATGACCTCAGAATGATGTAAAATCACAAGACAACCAATATGGAATTATTTTTGATGTGTATGCATGGAAAACATTTCCATATGATGTGTGGTGTTATATAAATTATCCAATAAGTTGTTTTTAAAGATACCAATGTCCTTAAAAAGGCATGTCAATGGGTCAAAACTATAAAAATTATGTTATATAGCTAATAAATCATAGTAAAATGACCTTATATTTATTTTTAAATTGTAGGAATAAAAGGCACATCAATATGATTTATGGTTTTTAAGGATGGACATAAACGAATTTTAAGTGCTTTAAAATACTAAAACATGCATATAATGATCAGAACCATAGAGATAAAATCTCATACTAATTTGTAATCATTTTATAAACATAGTTGAATTATTTTTGAGGTGTACTCACAGAAATCCCAACCATCCTACATGAATTGTTCTTTAAATGACAAAATAAGCAATTTTTAATGATACAAAGGTTTTTAAAACATGTTTTAGATGGTCGAAACTAAAAAATGATGTGGGATGGATGTGTAATCATAGAAAAAAGTTCATATATTTATTTTCTATAAATTTTTGTTTAAAATATGTCATTCTGAGTTCTGATCTTCCAAGGATACCCATAGATATTTTTTTAGAGTTTTAAAATACTAAAAATTTCATTCAAGGAACATAAACATAAAAAATAACATTATACTAATATGAAATCAGGGAATGACAACCATTGAATTATTTTTGATGTATGTGATTAAAGAAACATTAATATGATATGTAATTTTCTCTAAATGACTCAATAAGTAGTCTTTAATGATATAAATATCTTTATAAACACCTATTAGGGGGGTAAGGATTATGCATATAAAGTTGGATGGATGGTAAATCATATTAAAACAACTATATATATTGATTTTTGAAATGAAGTAACTGATAATATTTCATTTAGAGTTATGGTTTTCCAAGGATGACTTTAAATGCTATATTAGATATTTAAAACACTAAAACAAGCATTTATTGGTAAAAACAATATAAAAGACCTCATATTGATGTGAAACCATGGGTAAATAACCATTGTGTTATTTTTTAAATATTATATATGCTTCCATATCAAATTACTTAATTTTATTTATAATTTAAATTTCATGCACACTACACGTCCAATTAAATATATATTTGATTATTATATGTTTATAACTTTCTTGTTCCATGTGTTCAATGTTATCTTAAATATTTAAGTTGATGTTTTCAATGTACGATGATGATATATTATTTGTTTTTTTCCAATATTTATTTAGTTTGATTGAAAAAAATATCAAATGCTTTGTGTATCATTCTGATTATATTATTTGTCTTTTCTCTTTTTCATTTAATTTCTTAAATGTATTGGTTTTTATTGTAGGTGATAGATTCCAGGTGTAGGTAGGATCATGAACAATCTGATCCACAAAATTCTTTATAATTCATTCGTGAGGGTTTTTATTTTTAGGGGCATTTTTAAATATTATCAACAATTTTACTATAAATTATATTTATTATTCTCTATTCTAATTTTTATATTCTTTGGTTATAGTTTATGACACGATGTTCTTGGTTCTATTTGATTAAATTATATGGCGGTAGATGGATGTTGAAGAGGAAGTGAGATGGATATATATTTTCCATGAGATGTTGTCGCTATTGGGCATATTTTATATGTATATATTGATGACCAAGGTTATGGGTTGACTGAGGTTATGAGTTGTCTAAGTTTATGGTGACCGAGGTTGTATATATATATGAATGTGGATATATGATAGCATACATATTATGATTTTATTTTACATTTATGCCATAATCTATCAGTTTTCACATTTTTTATGTTTATATCATTTTATTAAAACTTTTTTAAATAAAATTTTTAGAAATATATTTAGCTGTAGTTTATTATAACAACCATTAATTTTTTATAAAATAATTTTTATTATTGGTTATTATTTACCACTGTTAAATAAAATCTCCCCAAACAAAACTACAACTACCTTTTTTTGGTGGTGGTTATGTTCATTTATTCAATTTTATTTTTTGTTGAATTATTTTTAAAGAAAACTACCACATAATGAAATAAGAACCATCACTAAATGATCCAATAAATGAGACATACAAAAATCCCATTTAAAAAAAAGAAAACTTTAGTTAAATGATATCTAACCCTAAAATAAAAGGAGGTTTTCATAACCACCTCTAAATGATGTAGTGGGAGTTTAAATTTCCTATTTTAGAAAAACCCATCACTAATACCACCCTTTTGTGGTGGAACAAACTTCCAAATGACAACCATTATATCAAAATGATTAATGACTCATGATAAAACATATTTTAGTAAATGGATTATCAAAAAAAAAATAGAAAGAAAAATTGAACAAAGAAATGACACAAGTGAAAACAACCCAAACAAAAGACAAGTCAAGATCCCCAGCGAGATTGAATGTCCACGAAACAAAATCAGTCTGAAAAAATACATTTTCTAAAATTAGTGTAAAATATTTTACATGAGAATTTATAACAAAATGATTATTATATGATAAAAAAAATTCATTTTCAATGTTATGAATCCATATTTATAAAAACAAGTGGTGAAATATGGGGAATGAATCAAAAAAATATAAAAACAATGTGTGAATGATCATAACCTATTTTTTTGAAAAAATTGAAAAATATAAATAGTTTTTTCTTTTCTTTAATTTTTATTATTTTCACATAATATATTTGTTTAATTATTTTATGTTCTGATGGTATTTCAGAAATATTACAAAAAATATCACAATATTCTATTCCCATATAAAATTATTTATCAATTAACAATTATTTTATTATTACCATTATAGTAGTTATATTGAATGGGTCTAAAAATCTATAGTTAGACTCAACCTGATGGCAATAAAGACAAGAAATTAAAAACAAAATATATGAAAATTAATGTTGTTCACTCACAATATGTGATAGAATATTTGGTGTATTGTTATTGTTATAAAACCTATATACATCTAATATTTTTTTATCAAGATCAACCAAGAGCAATAGTATGACCTTAAAATCATATAATTATCACCAACCAATATAAAATGCATGATACCAACTAGATCAATAGGGACCAACATGCAGTTTTTCATAGACACTAACACCAACTGGGTCCTTTATTAAAAATAAAATTTAGCTTCTATATCCACTTAAATAAATATATATTCTATAGGAACATGTCCCCAACAAATCTATTTTCCATATTTAATACCATAATTCTCCTATAAACTAAATCTCTTCTACATATTTAATAATATAAACACTCAAAAGAATGAAAATGTTGGCCCCTAATTATTTTTATCCCATCCTTATTATTCTTATACCCATATGATATTCATAATTAATAGGTCATTATCTCTCAATTATCATTCAACTTAATCTCATTATCTTTATTATAGAATCTTCAAGAACCAAGTAGATATTTTTCAGATTTTCTAATATGAGAATATCTACGAAATTTAGATGTTTGGTCTTCAAATATATGGAAACTTATTAACTTTTTAAAACCTCATATAATATCATTTATGGATCATCTCAATCAAATTTTTCCGATATAATTTTATTTAATATCATTTCAGATATCACCTTTGAATTTCCCCATGAATCACCCATTCCATTACATTAGTTTATAAAACCATGTATATTTTTTCCACATATGCATGATCTTATAAACACCGTAATTCATATTCTATCTCCCTTTCAATGAAGTAAAACATCCCACCTTTTATCAAAATCAACATTAATTATTGTGATATATTAATCTTAAAGAATAATAAAAAATCATCTTCATTTAATCTTATAATTTAGATTAGAAACCATTTAATATTAAATATTCATTGAATCTTAGGTTAATATTACACATCGTCAATGTTAATATTATATAATAAATTTTACTTCTTATGTTATCTTTGGAATCATTGAAATAGTCAAATTTATCAAGAATAATAAAATTCCATAATATTTGTAACAATTTTTGAGTTCTCTTAATATTTGTTTAAAATAAAGAGAAAATTTCAAATGGTTTTTATATTCTCTTTTTATGTGTATTGTTGTACTATTTTTTGTAAAAAATTAAATTTTGTTAAACAATTTCATAAATATTTCATAAAATATCACTGTATTCTAGATCTAGAGGATTAGAGGTCACACAATTACATGGGGTGAATCAATGTGCCTTACAGATTCCCAATTAACACTTATTTGTTTCCCCACTACACTAATTAAAGTTAATGGTTCTAAAAATCTCAGCTCAAGCTCATTCTGTTATCATGAAATACAAGAAATAAAAATGAACAGTACAAAAAAATATTTATGTGGTTTACTCAAAATATGTGAGGTGGTTATTATCCCTCAAATATAAAACAACTCTTATATTATTAGGAACAACAAAGAGAAAAGTAATGACCAAAAACCCTTATTTTAGGCACAAACCATTTGAAAATACTTGAAAAAAACTACCTCAACAAGAACCCATGTTCAATTATTCACAGACACTGACACCAACTATAACCTATCTTCAAAATTAAATTTCACTAATCTATCCTCCTGATTAAATAAAAATTGTATAATTGATATTACCAAAACATTTATAAATTTAATTTCATTTTGAACGAATAATGTCAAATTATTTAATGTATCTATAGAAAACACAATACCTAATTTGGTTATTTTGAACCATTATAAGATATTGTATATCAAATTTTAATGTTTGTTAAGAATCGTTAACATTGATAATATTATCAATATATAGTGATCATTAATATTATTATATTATAGGTTATGAAAAAGCTTAATTGAGAAAGATAGATGAAGCAATGAACTTGATGAAAACGATCATACCTAATGAACCCCATTTATCTAAGCATCCATGGGAGATGACATCACTGGTATTTTCCCTCATAAATGAAAAATACAATATTCCATAGCTGATGTTTGAGTAAAACAAATTTATGGGATATGTTCATGTATATTAAGAGAACAACCAAAGACATGTTCATCGAACCACCCTAAGAAAGAACCAACACCACACACCTTTCCCTTAGGGGGTACACTGGTGTAATAAAGGGTTATGCATCTATACACAATAAGTATAATTATTTGTATATATAGTAATAGAATATAAATTATATTTCATTATTACATTATAAATTATTAATTAGTTTCATAAAAATTATAATTTTAGGTGAATAAATCCAAAATAATATTTGGGATAGATATATAGTTTCAATTAAGACACTCTTCTTATTAAATTCATTAATTTTTATGTAAATGACATTTTCATAAAATATTATTATTGAATAATAATTATTTTTATAAAATTAATAATATAATTTAATCAAACTTAATGTGATTTTTATATGGGTTGAAGAGTTTTTAGTGTTTTAAAAATGTGTATTTTCTAGTAAATAGGAATTTTTATCTAAAAGTGAAAATTCACATATTTAGAAAAAAATCATAAAATAAATATTATTTTTGATACTATCACAATGAAATCATCCAATAGTTAACTTTTCATAAATTCACATGATAGTTGAATATTTGGGTAAAAATTAAATACATATTAAATATAGGTCAGAATTTTGGGAACATAATATCGCAAAAGTTATTTAATAAAAACTATAAAGGGAATACAGGATCAAAAATAGGTTTACCCTTTAATATAATTTGTTATTCGAATTTATTTATTTAATTTTATAATCCTTTAGCGAGTCCACAAAATATAAATTATATTTTAAGGTTTTAAAATCAATTATTTATGGACATGACTCACTTACACATCACTAAGTGTACTTTTTAATATGTTCAGTTCATGGAAATATAATATTTTAAAAACCACTCCTCTTTGGTATAAACCGTGGGAAAAACCATTATATGGTTTTTGGAATTTATTATTTTATTTTACAGAGTCCAAAATCAATGTTTCAAAATTAACCAAGAATTTCACTCTCTTTTTATATAAATACCCACCCAAACATCCATTCCAATAAACTAAAAAACCATAAAAAATTAATTTACTATACATTCACCCCTTTAAATTCATCCCATGGTGTTACTAATTTGTTAATAATCTCTTACCAATGTTTTAGAAGCACCCTCTCAAGATTATAGATTCTCTCTTCATCTTTTTTCAAACACATTGCTTGTAATATTCCTTTTGATTTCTTATTTTCAAGTTGGAGTTTGTTTTTAAACATCCATTTATCATCCTTAAGATTAAAAATAAATTAGATATCACATTTAACTCTCATTAAACACTTCACTGAAACATTATGGACTCCTTGATTTTTTTCATGATTTCCCAAGCCAAACATTCATATTGGGTATACCCATCCCCATTCCTAATAATGGGTATTAAAATTGTTATACCTATCCTAAAATGATTAGATACTTCTATATATGTAACGAATGCGGCACACAAAATCATATACATAATATGAATATGACTGGTGAGTCTAGAATTATATTGCCTTACAATGCATTGTGAAATAATTTTATCTTATGAGATACCATATATGTTGAATGGGTGATTATCCTAAGAAAAAAAAGATATGATGTCACAAGGATTATCTTTGAAATATATTTATTATGTCATGTTTGATGTTGCAGATTCATTCTTATGATTCCTTAATCTTATCATCTTATATCATCCTTCGATGTTACTATTAAGGATTATCATCCCTTTTATGTTACCTTGATATTCTTATTGACTAAGCTATAATTTTTTTATCAGGTTATGATATGATTGTTCCCTTACTGGGTTTTATAGATCACCCCTTTCTTATGTCCGTCCCTATGTTTTCTCATGCGCTTTTAGAAGGATGATGGATTTTTAAAAAGAATGTTAGGGGGTTTTAAATTCATTCATTGAATCCATGTGTCAAGAAATTGTGTCAGGCATATAATTACCTAAAGACACAAGGAATATAAATATTTTGGGATTTTATTATGTCTGCCTTTATTTAATATATCATGTGATAAAGTGTATATAATATATTGGTTTTCATAGTTGGTATCAGAAAAAGGGCTGATTATATTTGGGGATTAAATTTAGAAAAGCTTAGTGAAATAATTAGAGATAAGACTAAATGTAGAAAAACATCCCAAAATATTTTTAGACTATTGAGTAAGTTGTTTCAAAGAAACGAAATCCCTATCAAGATTCTATTATTTTTTGTGGATCTAGAACAATTTTATATAGTGGTAATAACCCTAAAAATGGACCAATGAGTATTAACTCGATCATCACCTAGTGAATACCAAATATCCATACTACACGCCTACTTTAAAACACCTTGTGGATATTATTTTTTTAATTGTAATGATTTTTATAAACCATTATGATAGAAAAAAATGTACATAAAATTTTAAAAAAAATATTCCATGTTTAAACAATATTGATACAAAGAAATTAATTTTTTAAAAGAATGTATATAATTTAAGAGTTATCCCGAAAATGTTCATGATTTGATGTATATCTTTTTAATAGTTAAAAACACTTATTCTTTATCTTTAACTTTATTTTACTCCATAGCTAGAAATATGAGGAATGGATTCAACAACCAATGTGATGAGCGATGTGATGACTGCCCAAATGAGATACCTATACTGATGGGGTTGAAGTTGAAAAAACCAGGAAAATAATTACAAAACTAACTTATGTATTGAATAAAAAATTAAATATGGGGAAAACCCACATACCACTAAGAAATAACAATTTGCAATTAACAACTTCATGTGATAAAGGCCTCTAAATTTCAGTGGATCTTCTGATCCCATAATCATAGAACAATGGATCATCCCCCATGAAAGGATCTTCTCAGTCCATAAATGTTTTGATAAAAAGAATGTTTTAAAGGTTCTTTATCTATATGATGAGATGTTTATTAGTTTTTTATGTTGATAAAAAATATGAATCCTAAAGAGGATATCAAATTGATAGAGTAAAAAATAATTATGGAAATTTTTTTTTGATAAATATTTTCCCCTCTCTATCTATCATAAAAAGAATAGGGAGTTCTTTGGCCTCAAATAAAAGGAGGATGAATCCATCAGGGCATATATGGATGACATCACAAGACTTTTATGATACGTGTTTGACTTTTTTAGTGACCCTAAAACTAAGTTTGACTACTTGTAGGGATATAGAAAAATCTTTGTAAATCTATGGTGATTCGAGACATTGAAAACTAAGAAACAATTTTTGGATGTGACCTCAATGTATAAGTTGGGATCAATGAATATCATGGATTCCATGGGTCTAGATATAAAAAGTATAGAATGTATTTCGGGGGGAGATGGGTATATATAATAGGGTTAACAAATTACAATATCCCACTTGTAAAAAGTGTTGGTGAAAGAATCCAAAATTTTTCATGAAGGGGACAAGGAAATTCTGTAGGTGTGGGATGGAAGGGAACCTAGATAGTGAATATTGGATGGATAAATACACTAATATGATGAAATAAAGGAATAAAATAGTCAACCCTCGGTTTGTTTTCCAATTTATAAACTTCAAGGAATAAGGAAACTATGAAAAATAAGTCACAAATACAAGGATTTTCAATAACAACTGACAGAAACAACATCCAAGGCCTAAATATAAAGGGAGAGATTAGGCCATAAAAACTGATAATGTGGATCTGGACAATTATTTGGAGATTTTTATGCTAGTTATTCGTTAAATTATTGAATAGTTAATATTTGACTCTCATTCAATGTAATATATAATATCATGCATGTTTAGTGGAAATACTCAAACATAACCTCAAAATACAAAATCCGAACTATTTGTGAAAATGAAAATTTGAGAAATTATTATATCCTAAGTAAATAACTTCTACCCTATCAAAATTTATTATTTAACCATCCTAGAAAACCTTGTGACACCCCCTTTAGTATAATTTGATGAAATTGTATGCATGGATTTAATTTCCTTATGCACAACTAATATGAATTTCCAAGAGAAGTAAAACACCCTTAATATCTTGAATCACACACTAATTCAATAAAAGTACAAGGAGTATGATGAATCTCCTTTGGAATAAACATCTCATGCTTATAATTATTATCTTATAATAAAGTGTATCTTGGGAAAATAATTTATAATAAGGTAAATATCTTCCTTGATGACATGACAATTGTAATTCAATACATTGATGTGTTTCCCAAATATTTGTTTTATCTTCCTCAAAGATAAGAAGATAATTTCTCAATTGAATATATAACCATTGAATTTACAATATCCATGAATCCATATATAATGGAAACTTTAAGATATAGGTTATGAAGAAGAAACTATAGGATAATCTAGATACATTGTTTATACACCCAAGTGCTTCATCGTATGGTGTGCCTGTCCTTTTTTTCATGAATAATTATGGGTCAATATACCTGAGAATTTATTATTATAATAATAAAAATATCATGATAATTATTATGTGTCCTCTAACATTGATTAATGACTTCTTCATTATGCTATGTGAATCTCATTACTTCTCTAAGGTGGATCTCTAGTAGATATATTACCATGTGGTGGTGAATAAAAAGGATATCGCTAAGTATGAATTTAAAAAATGTACATGCACTAAGAGTTCTTAGTGACGTCATTTGGACTCACTATTTCTCAATCTATATTCATTGAAATAATTAATTATTTTTTATTTTTAAGTTGAAAACAATTGGGATAGTATTTACATAGGATATTCTTATATACTCCCAAAGAAGGGAGAAACCTGAGGAAAATTTAAATGATGTACTCAATCCATTTTGAATGGAAAATTTTTATGTGAAGTAGAGTAAATATGAGTTTTTGATGGAGAGAGTATCATTACTAGTGAATGTTATCACCAATAATGGGATATCTATTGATCCATAGAAAATAATTGCAATAAATATATGGGCCTTAAAGTATTGTGATATATATCTATAGTTTACTTGAATTAGCTATATATTATCAATGATTTGGGAAAAACTTCTCATGATTATAAATCCCATTAACAAAGATAAATTATACTGGAGTGATGATTTTCTTGATTGATGAATACGGGGAGGTCATTAAAGAGTTAATGAAGAGTCCCATCACTACACCTACACTAACAATACCAAGTTGCAGGGAATGATTTGGGATTTATAGTGATTCATAAAAAAATGTATTAGGATGCGTACTCATGAAAGAGGAAAATTTTAGAAACTAATACACCTTCTAATTAATTATCTATCAGTATAAATACAGAACCCATGTTCTAGAATTGGCCAAAATGACATTTGCATTAAATATTTAGAGAAATTATCTATAGGAGAGATGTGTGACATAGATGTGGAATATAAATGAATCATTTATATATTAAAAAAAGATCAAAATATTAACCAATGAGTGAGGCTAAATCTGTGTATGAATTATTATTTTTCAAACCATTATTATCATTTGAGGGAAATTAATATGATAGATAATCTGAGAAGAATGGATCATCCAATCGTATCCACGATGAGGATTTAAATGGATCTAATTTTATTGTACATGAGAAGAATGTACATGTGAATTATAAAAGAAACAATATCCTATAATTATTAAATAACTTATCAACCATTCAATATTTAGAGGATCAAGGAATCCTAAAAACATCAAGAGGTGTTATTGAAAAAAGGTAGAAATATTCGTGAGTTCAACATTTCTAATGGTGGAGTCTTATGGATTGGAAAAGGAATATGTGTCCAATAAATACTAGAACTAATGAAGGAAGTTATATATGTAGTTCATATATTGTCATTATCTATTCAAAAAAGAATTACTAAGATGTTTAATGGTCTAAATAAATAATATTTTTGCCATAAAATTAAGTGGGATATTTTAGAATTTATATCTTTATACATGATATGATAAAAATTCATGGATGAAAGAATTATTTACAAGGGTATAATACAAAAACTATCCATACTAAAATGAAAATGGGAAAACATTACCATGTATTTTTTCATATTACTTGTCTGGACATCTAATGGAAATAATTCAATTTTGGCGTTAGTGAATCACCTTACAGAGTCAATTCACATCATTGTTATGATGAAAGATTTTTATCTAGGTTAATTCACTATGATATACATAATAGAAGTGGTAAGGATACATGAAGTTCTATATCCATTGTATCTTATTGATATTAGAGGATTACCTCAAGGTTTTGTAGAATAATTCAACAATCATTGGAAATATAGATGAGTTTCAGTACTTCATTTCACCCTTAGATTTATAGACGGTCAAAATGAACCAACAAAACTCTAAAAGATATGTTGAGATCATGTTTGATGGATTTACAAGGATGTTGGGATGATAACCTTCCCCAAGTTGAGTTATCATATATCAATAGTATTCATTATTACATTGAAATGACACTATATGAGGATCTCTATTGGAAGATATGAAAGAGTCTGATATGTTGGATTGAATTTTAAGAGAAAAAGATTATGGGAACTGATCTTATCCATGATATTATAGAGAAGGTTCAAATGACTCAACATCATATGAAATCCAGGAAACTTTTATAGAAAAATTATACATATAATTTTGAATGAGACCTAGAGTTTGAGATCATAGATAATGGGTTCCTTTATATATCACTATGAATTAAATTAAATAATTCTTAAAAGAAGGGTTGTCTAAGTACTAGGTACATATAACCCTTAAAAATTTAGGATAACATAAGAGTTGTGTCCAATCAAATAACACTCCCACCTAAACTATATCAGGTACATGATGTGTTCCATTTATCCCTCATGAGGAACTAAATACCAAACCCCTCATATGAAATCAATCTTGAGTTGGTACCTTTAGATAATGTTATTTCATACGCGGAGTATCCAATGAAGAACTTAGATCATATAAACAAAATTATACCAAAATATACAAAGCAATTGGTCAATATAATGTGGTGGAACCACATGTTTAAGGGATCAACATAGAAACTGGAAGAGGCGATAAAACAGAAGTATCCTCATATGTTTTAGTGAATTAAATTATATATTGATAGTGAAATTGATTAGGGGGAATTTAATAACCTGAAAAATTATAAAATTCCTATTTTGATTAATAAATCCCATATTATGTAATGTAGTTATAGAAAACACAAGCACTACTTTGGTAATTTTATAAAATTTGAAAATATAGCATGTGAGATTTACAATTAAATAAAATATATTCTCTATTGATAACATATCCATTGTATGCTGACGATTAAAATTATTATGTTATGAGTTCTAACAAAGTTTAAATTAAATAGATGAAATAATTGATGGACTCAACCAGTAGGATCATACCCTATGAAACACATTTTTTAGACCTTATGAGGGAAATGAAATCCGTAAGATTTTTTCATGACCAATCCCAAGTTAATAATTAGTAACAAAACCTCAATCATATCCATTTATGGGAGAAATTATGTCATATCAAGATCACGACAAAATCCATGTTCACTGAACCACCATAAGAATAAACCATCAACACACACGTTACCCTTATGGAGTACAATGGGGTAATAAGGGGTTATGTATATTGATCATAACAGTTTGAATTATTATATTCTTTTTTATAAAATAAGGATAATATTTTATTATTACATTATAAATGATTAATGAGTTAGATAAAAATTATATTTTTATATGAATAAATCAAAATGGTATTTTTGTGAAAGATATATAGTTTCAATTGTGAAACTACTTTTGCTAAATTCAAGAATTTTTGAAATAAATGTTATTTTTAAAATAAATTATTATAAATAAATAAAATTTATTTATATATAAACATTAATATAATATAATTAATCCCAAATATAATTCTTATAATGGTCATAAGTTGTTAGTTTTGTAAATAAGTATTTTTTAGAAATTAGGGTATTTTATATAAAAGTGAAAATTATAATTTTTATAAAATTATTTTGGTAAGATAAATGTAACGTCCTGGTCTTGAGTGCCACACAACGGGTGCCCCAAACCCAGTTTTCCACATGACCTCAAGTGAGATTCCCCAAACGCCAGAGGCTGCCGACTAGCAGTGAGGGCCCATGTCTGATAGTGGGGAAACTATGCCCTCATTTGTCAAAGTGTAGAGCAGTGGAATATAATATAAACATACAACAACAGCGGAAGCTATAACAGTATATATAACTGAAATGGATAACTGATAAAAAATGGAAACCAGCAGTCATATATATATGAAGATGCAGCATGTATCTATTATACAAAACAGCTAGAACATGTTACACTACAATACATTACAATACAATTGAAGTAAAAGTACAAAAAAGAAAAACAGAATAGCCAACGACATCACGAGCCAATGCTCGGTCCCATGCTCTCTTACACCCCAGCAGCAATCAAGTACCTATATACGGTCCCTTGCACTTATCTACACCCACAGAAACGTAATCAGTTTGGTCCGAAAATCGTACCCCAAACAGGGTGTGAGAAATAAATTCCCAGTAGGCACCCACCAAAGGCTCGTGCCCAACTGTGTGAAAGCCTGAACAATAGTGTGTAGTAGTAAAATGAAATAAAGTAAGAAGTACTGAATGTAACCAACTTAACCAGTTATATTTCCATTTTAATATCCATTTAATCATTTATTTAAAATATCACCACGGTGAATATTCTACGTAAACATCTCATGTCCTCAGAAATGTACAACTCCTACCCTCAGGTAAAGAGAATCCAAACACAAGAATCTACCCACAAGCATACGGATTTTCCCCATATCCATAAGACGTGTCGCCCACAGGCACAAAATCATCTGCCCACAGGCACAGAAGAGGTTTCCCACAAGCTAAGTAGTACGATGCCCACAGGCTAATCACAACCCTGCCCTCAGGATAATAGGTAATCGGGCCAATCCCAACATTTAAACAAGTATTATACAAGTAGTTTATCTCAAGGAAATTCTACATTCATTACATTAAAGGCATATCCTCGGGTATCCTGGCCAAACGACTAAACAGAGGAATGCACCCCCAGGGTGGTCTTGGATCCAAGAAACGATCCCAAAATACATTTTAATATCACATTTAATTACCTATACAATTATAGGTATTTAAAATAGCCCTGGCCCCAGCCACATGATACCCCAAATATGGGTTCGTAGCTCAAAAACACACAAAACGCAAGATAGTTGGAAATGAACACCAAGCCACCTACCTTTAACACCAACGAACGTTATACATGAACGTCGATTCTAGAAACGCCCAAGAATGATGTAGATCTGAAGCAGAAGAAACTCCATTTAAATGTAAATAACTTCAGTTAGGGGAAGAATTTGCAAGAACTGATTGAGGAGAAGGGAGGGCTTACCCGCGTGGTTCCAACGAGATCGTCCGAGGAGGAAACAGATTCCTGACGTGCCCTCGGCGGATCTTCAAAGATTCGGCGTCCTCTCTTGAGCTCCCTCTTCCCATTCTAAGCCTTCCCTGTGAACAAGGGAGGCTACTGCCCATTTATGCAAAAAAAAAACAAAGTACACGACATGTACTTCCAAGTACACGACGTGTACCTCCCATTTTTAAACTGTTCCTCTGAGGGATTCCCACCATCACGGCCTTGTTCACCTACCGACATGACTACATGGAATGTCTTCATGAGTACATGGCGTGTGCTGTCCCACAGCTAGCCACCGCCTTACTATTCACCTAGAGACTGACTACACGGTGTGTAAATGACCCCTACACGACGTGTAGTCGGTTCCTACACCCTTCATCCCCGTCATGACCACACACCCCGTGTACCCATCCCACACGGCCAAAAGTACACTGTGTGTACTTTCCAAAATTTTAGATTTTTCCCCATTTTCCTTATTTTCTCAAAAACACTTAAGGAAAGGAGAAAAGAAGAAACTCATACCTCAAAAATAAGAACCGGGTTTTTACAAACTTCCCCCCTTAAAGAAATTAGTCCCTGAATTTCCCTTCCAATGGTGGAGAAGATAAAGCTGAGAATAACTCTGGCCACTAAGCACGTACTTTAGTCTCCCACTCCCATGTTTCGTCCTGCACATGGCCATGCTGCCATAACACCCATACAAGAGGAACTAACCGGCCTCAGATAACCTTCGTGCTCCTATCAACGATATGAATCAGATGCTCCTCAAAGGATGCATCAACCTGAAGCTCAACCTCCTTGGGCTGAAAAACGTGAGACGGGTCTGAATGATAGCGGCACAACTGAGATACATGGAAGACGTTGTGCATGGCCCGGTACCTCTAAGGCAACTGCAACCGATAGGCAACCGGATCGACTCTCTCCAGAATATCAAATGGCCCCACATACCTTTGTGAAATTTTACCTTGTCTCCTGATCCATCTGTGTCCCAACCTCGGCGAAACATGCAAGAAAACATGATCCCCGACCATGTACTCTAAAGTTCATCTGCAGTGATCAATATAATACTTCTGACGAGACTGTGCGGTAGCCATATGCTTCTGAATCTACTAGTCCTGCTCAAAAGTCTCCTGCACAAGATGTGGTCCCAGTAAAGCTTCCTCACCTGCATCTAACCAGCATAAAGGTGATCAGCATGGCCTACCGTATAGGGCCTCATATGGTGCCATCTCAATAGTTTCCTGGAAAATGTTGTTAAAGGAAAACTCGAATAGGGGTATATGATTCTACCAAGATCCCCAAATGTCTAGGGAATATGCACGCAACATGTACTCAAGCACCTGTATTGTACGCTCTGACTGGCCATCAGTCTGAGTGTGGTAAGCCATGCTCAGAAGCACCTGTGTACCCAGTTCCCTCCGAAAACTCTGTCAGAAACGAGACGTAAAACGGTCGTCCCTATCTGAAACAATAGAATGAGGGAATCCATGGAGATGTACGATCTCTTGGATATTCAACCTTTCAATCTTGTCAACACCGAAGGTCTCCTTGATCAGCAAAAA
Organism: Viscum album; assembly: GCA_963277665.1. Lineage (NCBI taxonomy): Eukaryota > Viridiplantae > Streptophyta > Magnoliopsida > Santalales > Viscaceae > Viscum > Viscum album. The sequence goes on along the minus strand of OY728137.1, from coordinate 859,943,267 downwards.
GTGAGCCACCTTTGTGAGTCTGTCCACAACAACCCACACGACATCAATTCCTTAAGGTGACCTCGGAAAAATAGTCACAGAGTCCATCATGACATCGTCCCATTTCCACTTTGGAATGGGTAACTGTTGTAACGGTCCGACTGTCCTATGATGTTCTGCCTTCACCTGCTGACAGGTAGAACACCTCGAAACAACACTAGCTACATCTCTCTTCATACCTGACCACCAGTACAGACGTCTCAAGTCACAGTACATCTTGGTAACCCCAAGATGAACTGGCCAAGCTGAAGCATGAAACTCTCACATAATCTTCTCGTGAATATCCCATGGAACCCATACTCGTCCATGGAAATGCAAAACCTCATCATCACTATTCGTCTAACCAAGAGGAGGGTCATTACTTGCTACTGACTCTCGTAGAACATGGCCTTATGAATCAGATAGCTGTCTCATACTCACTCTATCCAAGAGGGTAGAAGTTACAGATAAAGAGGAAAGATAAGTCTGCCCCTGACTACATGCACCTCCAAATGAATCTCAGAGAACAAAGCCATGAGCTGCCACTCGCCATTGGCCTCCTTCACTGCCTGTACCTGAGTCTTCCAGCTCAGTGTATCAGCTACTACATTACCTTTACCAGGTGTATAGGAAAGTTAAAAATCAAAGGATTGATGGTATTCATCCAACATTCATTGTCTCAGGTTGAAGTCATGCTGAGTAAAGATATACTTGAGACTTTTGTGGTCGGTAAAAACCACAAAATGTTCTCCCAACAGATAATGTCTCCAACAGCGCAACGCATGCACAACTGCAGCCAACTCGAGATCATGCGTCGGGAAATTCCTCTCATGTGGCCCCAACTACTGAGACCCATACACAACAACCTGATCACACTGCATCAACACTTTTCTCATCCCTATACCTAATGCATCATAGTAAACTGTATAGCTCTTCCCCTGCTCTGGGAGTATCAGGATCGGTGCTGATGTCAACGTTCCTTTCAAGTCTTGAAAGGATATCTCACAAGATTTTGACCAAATGATCATCACAACCTTCTTAGTCAAACCCGTCAACGGCGCTGCTAAGTGGGAGAAGTCCTGTATGAAGCACCTGTAGTAACCAGCCAGCCCCAAGAAACTCTGTATCTCAAACACGTTCTTGGGATGCACCTAGGAAACTACTGCTCTTACCTTCCCTGGGTCTACTGAAACTCCTTCCTCTGAGATTATATGACCTGGGAAGTGATCTGGTCCATCTAAATGTGGAACTTTGAGAGCTTAGCATATAGCTGATGCTCTTTCAGTGTACTCAATACGATCTCAAGATGGGTGGCATGGTCGTGTCAAGTGTGAGAGTACACCAAGATTTATTCCACGAATACTACCACAAAAGAGTCCAGATAAGGATGGAACACACGATTCATCAGAGCCATGAAAATTTCCGGCGCATTCGTGAGTCCGAACGGCATAACCAAGTACTCATAAAGACTATACCTACTCCGAAAATATATAAGCGGTATATCTGATGGTCTCACGCGCAGCTGATTATATCCTGATCTCAAGTCAATCTTCGATAACACTCGTGCTCCACTATGTTGATAAAAAAGATCATCAATCCTCGACAGAGGATATAGGTTCTTAACCGTGAATTGGTTCAGCTTCCGATAATCCACACAGAGTCTGAGGGTACCGTCCACCTTCTTCACAAAGAGAACTGGAGAACCCCAAGGAGAAGTACTGGGTCAGATGAAACCCTTTGCCTGTACCTCCTCTAACTACCTCTTGAGCTCCTGCAGCTCAGGTGTATCCATCCTATAAGGAGGAATGGATAGCAGTGCTACCCCTGACACAAGATCAATAGAGAAATACACCTCTTGCTCCGGAGGTAGACCTGAAAAGTCGGCCGGGAAGACATCCCTGAAACGATCAACCACTGGAGGTAAATCTTGCTGAAAAATCACCTGGTCTTCCAGATATAAGCTCCCAATCTGGGCTATGACTCCACCTCGCCCACGATGCTCTAGTCCAGCTCGACTCACGTGAACATCCCATTCGCCCTTGTATAAAAACTCTCTACCCTCTGGTGACGTGAAAATCACCATCCGATGATAGCAGTCTATAAAGGCTCGAAAGGGAACCAATCAGTCCATCCCAAGAATGATATCATAAGCTATCATCTCTATGAAATAGTGGTCCCAAAGGAAGTGACACTGACCAACCTCAAGGGGACACTCCTTGCACTGACGCACACCAGCCATTCTAGTCCCCAATGGAGTGTCTAGTGTCATGATATCAGAAGAAGTAGAAACATAGAGCCCAAGGCTCTCCACAACAAGAAAAGATATAAAACTATGTGTAGAACCCATATGAAAAAGTAATGAAGATAGAATACTAGCTACTAGAATAGTACCTCTGACTATAGAAGGTTCGGGATCCTGCTCCTGCTGGGTCTGTTGCACTGTATATGCCTGCCCAGTGCCACGGCCCTGTGACACAGCCTGGCTACCCTGAGCTGTCCTGCCCCGCTGCCTCTAAGATCCTGGTGTCTGGCTACCAAAACCATGACCACCATCTCTGCATGCATGCCCTATCATATTCCAATTCCCTAACTGGTATGAAGCCACTGGTCCTGCTCTCGCACCCGAAGTCTGCACAGAACCCCTCTTACTAGCCATCAGTGGAAATGCCCTGCAAAAGCGCTGTAGATGACCCATAATGCCACAAGCTCAGCACTCCACTAGGTCTCGTGGACACTGTGTCCAATTGTTCCCCTCTCTACCACACTAATAACACATGACCTGGCCACCTGAAGCATTCTTCTGACTGGTACTGCCACCCTAAGAGAAGTCCATCTTTCTCTTCCTCTTGCTAGTAGAAATAGTACTAGTAACTGGTGCTGAACCGCCCTGGCCCACACCACTAGATTCCTGCAGGTTCCTCTTTGTAATTAGCGCCTGATTCACAAAAGCAAGTACAGTAGGCTACCTGAAAACATTCACCAGCGCTCAGATTTCATATCGAAGTCCATCCTCAAATTGTCTGGCTCTCAACGTCTCATCACCCACCAGCACGGGTGCAAAGCACTGAAGCTCAGTAAAGCGAGTAGAATAGTCCATCACTGACATAGCGCTCTACTGCAAATTCATTAACTCTCGAGGTCTATCTTCCCTCAACGTCTTGGGAAAGAATAAGTCATAGAAGACTGCCTAAAAATCGTCCCACGCCATGTCTCTATGATGCTCTGACTGGGTGGTAACATCCCACCACCTCTTGGCAGAATCACGCAACATATACGTCGCGAGCTTGACCCTCCGCCCTGGAGGCGTCTTAAGATGCTCGAAAATAGTCTGCAAAGATCCTAGCCAAGACTCCACAGCCTGAGGCCCACCATCCCCAGAAAATGTCGGCAGATGCTGCTTCTAGAATATACGAGTAAGCTCAGCCATAGATGTGGCAGCCGACAGTGCTCCCTGAAAGGTCTGCATGAACCACATAAAGCCTTCACGAAAATGCGCATCTGCTCCTGTGTCCAGTATAACAGATGGGGCCACATCTGGCTCTGCTGGATGATCCATTGGTAGCCCATGGCCCACCATCTCTAGAGTATAGTCTTCACTGCTCTCCTTGCGAACAACGCGCAGTCGTCTAGGCGACATGACACTACAAGGTCAAAAACACGCCTTAAATTCAAGACTATCAACGACTGAAAACGAAGAAACCCAAAAGGGAATAAGGGTAATAAGGCATTCAAAATTTTCAAAATAAGACTACACAGCGTGTATACTGGCTACACTGCATGTACTTGACTTCCCTTCCCCTGCTTGGGTCCTTCTGCCTGGCTAAGCCACTTGGATCCCGTTTGAATGAAACTACACGACGTGTATATCATCTACACGGCGTGTATGGTGTTATTTCCAACTGCCTGTGTCGCTTGTGACACGGCCGACTACTCAGATTGAAACAACACAGCATGTTTACACCCTCACATGGCAAGTACACCACCCAGTTTCCCAGCCACTCGGCTAACTCCACATGGTATGTCCTTGGACAAGACTACACGACATGTTCCCACAGGTACACACCTTGTTCTAGATAAGCTTCACCAACCCGTGTTGTTAGTTACATGTCCAGACACATGACTCACACTACACGGCGTGTTCTATATACACACGGCATATACTCGAGAGGATTTCCCTAACCCATGTTGTTAGTTACACGGTCGGGTCCCCAAGTCACACTACATGGCGTGTTCTTCATTGACATGGTGTGTTCGTCTTAAGGTTTCCTCTGTCCGTGTTGTTGGTTACACGGAGGACATCGGGCCCACACTACATGGCATGTATAGAAGCTACACGGTGTGTTCGCCCCAAGAATTTCCCTTCCCCATATCACCGCCCACATAGTTTGTGACACGGGAAGAGACTACACGGCGTGTACTTGGGGTACACGGCGTGTACTAAAAAATTTTATTTTTCTTCCCAAACAAAAGACCATACACAGCGTGTGTAAAGAACTACATGGAATGTATACTGTTTTTCTAGACAGTATGCCTTAGAAACATCTCTGTAACCCCGAAAACACTATAAAACAACACCTAAGTGCCAAATTCCGATCTGTGAGGGCCCATACTCCCCACGAATCAATGTTTGACATCTTATCTGTGTTTTAAGAAATTACACAGTCAATGATCCACCAAATTATGGTAAATGAGGGCCCATACTCCCCAATAACCAATGTTTGGCCTCCATTCCATAAACAGGCTCACACAATAATACCCTATCACATAGCAGGTATTTATCAAGCAGTTATCATAACAACATGCTTTTCTAGAAAAACAACTATCACACCAACATGAAATTTCTAATGCACCTACATGGCATGGAAACTATGCATGGAATGTGATTTCTAGAATGTGCCTAAATGATGCATGAGATGGAATACCCTCATCTCATCAGGTTTCAACTAAATAGAACCCATGAATAAAATATAAACAGAACACTACAAGTGCGTCACCAAACAGTGAAAATCAAGTCAACTGTCAAATTTCCAAAATTAGAAAAATTTCAATAAATGTGGTAGATTGGATTTTCCCTGTACTCGGGTTAGCTACTCTCGGGCACAAATTACTAACAACTACCATGTCCATCCTATCCCTGACTAAGGCTCCAAATAGTAAGTCCAAGAAATGAACCCCTTTGATACGACTTTGTAACATCTAGGTTTCGGGTGCCACGAAACGGGTGCCACGAAACGGGTGCCCCGAACCCAGTTCGCCACATGACCTCAAACGCATTTCCTCAAACGCTAGAGGCTGCCGACTAGCAACGAGCACCCACGTCTGATAGTGGGGAAACTATGCCCTCATTTTTTCAAAGTGTAGCGCAACGGAATATTATATAAACATGCAAAAATAGCGGAATCTATAACAGTATATATAACTGAAATGGATAACTGATAACAAAAAGGGAAACCAACAGTCATATATATATGAAGATGCAACATGTATCTATTCTACAAAATAGCTAGAACTTGTTAAACTGCAATAAAATACAATATAACTGATGTACAAGTACAGAAAAGCAAAACAGAACAGCCAACAATATCATGATCCAATGCTTGGTCCCATGCTCTCCTACACCCTAGCAACAATCAAGTACCTGTATAGGGTCCCTTCCCTTATCTACACCTGCAGAAACGTAATCTGTTTGGGCTGAAAAGCATGACCCAAACAGGGTGTGGGAAATAAATTCCCAGTAGGAACCCACCAAAGGTCTATTCCCAACTGTGTGAAATCATGCAACAACAGTGTGCAATAGTAAAATGAAATAAAGTAAGTAGTACTGAAAGTAACTAACTTAACTAGTTATATTTCCATTTTTATATCCATTTAATCATTTATTTAAAATATCACCACACTGAATATTCTACGTAAATAGCCGATGTCCTCAGACACGTACAACTCCTACCATTAGGTAAAGAGAATCCAAACAGAAGAATCATCCCACATGCATACAGATTTTGCCCACAGGCATAAGAAGTGTCACCCATAGGCACAAAATCATCTGCCCACAGGCTTGGAAGATGTTTTCCACAGGCTAAGTAGTATGATGCCCACAGGCTAATCACAACACTTCCCTCAGGATAACAGGTAACCGGGCCAAGCCCAACATGTAAACAAGCAGTAAACAAGAAATTCCTCTCAAGGAAATTCTACATTCATTACATTAAAGGCATACCCTCGGGTATCCTGGCCAAACGGCTAAACAGAGGAATGCACCCCCGGGGTGGTCCTGGATCCATGCAACGATCCCAAAAAAAATTTAATATCACATTTTCTTACCTATAAAATTTTAGGTATTTAAAATAGCCCTGGCCTCAGCCACACGATACCCCAAATATGGGTTCGTAGCTCAAAAAAAAACGCACGACAGTTGGAAAAAACACCAAGCCACATACCTTTAACACCAACGAATGTTATCTGTGAATGTCGATTCTAGAAACGCCCAAGAACAGTGTAGATATGAAGTAGAATAAACTCCGTTTAAATGTAAATAACTCCAGTTAGGGGAACAATTGGCAAGAACTGCTTAAGGAGAAGGGAGGGCTTACCCACGTGGTTCCAACGAGATCGCCTGAGGCAGAAACAGATTCTTGATGTGCGCTCGGTGGATCTTCAAAGCTTCGGCCTCCTCTCTCAAGGTCCCTCTTCCCGTTCTAAGCCTTCCCTATGAACAGGGGAGGCTACTGCCCATTTTAACTGAAAAAACATAGTACACGGCGTGTACTTCCAAGTACACGGCGTGTACTTCCCATTTTTAAACTGTTCCTCTGACAGCTTCCCGCCAGTGCGACACTGTTCACCTGCCGACATGACTACACGGCGTGTATTCATGAGTACACGGCATGTGCTGCCCCTCAACTCGCCACCGCCTTACTATTCACCTGTCGACTGACTACATGGCATGTAATGGACCCCAACACTACGTGTAGTCAGTTCCTACACCCTTCATCCCCGGCATGGCCAGACGCCCTGTGTACCCATCCCACATGGCCAAAATTACACGGCGTGTGGACAAAGTTCACGGCACGTGCTTTCCAAAATTTAGGATTTTTCCCCATTTTCCTTATATTCTCAAAAACACTTATGGAAAGGAGAAAATAAGAAACTCGTACCTCAAAAATAAGAACCGGGTTCTTACAATAAATATTATTTTTGAAATAAGTATTTTGAAATTATCTAATTATTATTTTTATTCGTATTCTGAGATAGTAGAGTTTTTAGATAAAAATTAAATATGGTTTAAATATACGTTCAATATTTTGATATCATAATACAGAAAAAGTGATGTAATAAATACTATAAAGGGAATCCATCACAAAAAATAGGGTTACCATTAAAAATAACTGGTTTCTATGTTATTTGATTAATTTTATAAACCTTTAATTAATTCTCCACCATCTATATTATATTTAATTTTTTCAAAATCAATTCTCTATAGACACGACTAACTTCTAAATTACCAAGGGTATTGAATAAATATGTTCTTGTATTGGGCTTAAAAATAATGAAAAATATAATATTTTTATAAAACCATGTAGAAAAACCATTGGAGTTTTTTGGTTTTGAGTATTTTATTATATATAGTCAAAAACCTATGTTTAGAAATTAATAATGAATTCACATCCCTTTTTCTATAGATTACCACACAACCACCCATTCCACCTCACTAAAAATAAGTTGAACACAATATTACTCTCCAAGTACCTATTTAAATCACTCAAAAGGTGTTCCTAATAACATAAAAATCTCATCCCAAGCTTTTAGAAGAACAATCTCAAGGTAATGTGTTCTCTCCTCTTATTTATTCAAGGACATTCTTGGTAGTATTGCTTCGGATATCTGATTATTCACATTAGAATAAGTTTTTAAAAATAAATTTACTATCCTTATGATGTTAAATTAATGAGATACCACCCTCCACTCCCATTATTTCCATCCATGAATCATTATATACTAATATTATGATGTGAAAACTGTCCTATGGTTTTTCATGTCAATAATTTTTGTTGTGAATACCCATTTTCATTCCCACTCAAGGTTATCCACCTAGATGAACTTATATTTCATTGATTGGGGAATTCTATTTATATAATCTCACACAACTAAATCATGAGATTAAATGGGATTATATACGTTCATATGTTCTATAATATATATTTAATGAAAATACATGTATATAATATGAATCTTATGGATGGGAATAAACTTATATATCTCTCTAATGCATTGGGTAATGTTTTTATCACATGGAATACCATGTATATGTCACGAGTGGTTATCCTAAGAGCACATTGTTATGAGGTCTCAATGTTATCCTAGACTTATGTTTATTATTTCATGTTTTATATTATTTCCACAATATTATATGTCCCTCATGTTATTATCTTATACCATGCATTAATTTCCATTCTTATGATTATCTCTCATTTAATGTCACTATGATATTCTTATTGACTCACATTTACTAATTTCATCATATTATTATTTTATTATTACTATATTGGGTTTTATAGCTCAGTCCTTTCTTACGCACATCCCTAGGTTATCCCATGTAGTCTTACATGGGTGATATAATTTTAATTCCATGTTAAATGTTTTTAAATAATGTTGGTTTATCCCTATTTTCAGATATTGTGCTATTTATATAATTACCCAAAGAAACATAGCATCTAGATTGTTTGGATGGTATTATGTGTGTCTTTATGTACTAAGTCAAGTGAAAAGTGTATAAAAGACATGGTTTGTCAAAATCATCACACGTCTTTAATAGATCTAGTCTTCCAACTCAATAGTGACAATATCTTCATGACTCTATCTATTCTTCTTCTTCATGAACTTCAAAAATATTAAGAATGAAAATATAAACCAACCATTATTTCTATCCCATTTTTTTAATCCCATAATATATTATTATGTAATATGTCAGTATATCTCTCTTCACTTTTTTTTCTTCGACTCATTATCTTATTTATTGACTCATAAAAAACCACGTAGATATTTTCTATATATTTTCATATATAAAAATATCCAACAAATGTCATAGTGTGATATTCTAGGATAATGAATCATATATTATTATTCAAATATACTCTAATATAATTAATGTATATTCTCAATAGAATTGGTAAAAGATATATTTTATTAATGATCAATCCACATATAATATATTATTTTCCATAAATATTTTATCATTTCTTTTGGTAGGTTAATTGAAACATTTAATCTTATTTTCCATGTATGAATAATCTCATGTACACCATTACTCATGTTTTATATCCCTTTACATATCATGGAAATATCTCAACATGTATTGTGATCAACATGAATTATTATGTAGTATTAATTGTGAAGAAAAATAAATAATTTTCTACATTTTGATACATGTTTTAGTTTGGAAAACATTTATTCTTATATAACCTTTAAAATCATTATATTACTCTTATAAATCATCAAAATAACATATGTGAGAAAAAATTATTCGTATGAAATGTATATAATATAGGAATTAATCCTATGTATTAAAAAAATTATTCTTCTATATAATATGAAACATTATAATTAATCATATATATCACCACATTAAAATTCCATATATTCTGGTTTATTTTTATGGAATTTAATGCGAACATAGAGTAACTCTTCATAGATATATTACCTAAAGACAATATAAATCTGATTTTTTATTTTATTTCACATGCTATGAAATTCATTGTGAAAAATATATATTATATATCTTTGGTAATGCCTTTCATTACAATATGGTTATATCAAATTATGACATCCCAATCCAATAAAACTTTTAGAAAGGTCATACAATAAAGAAATTTTATTTGGGAAAAAATATTGTACGACTCTCATTACACCCTACGATTAAGTATAATATTTAGATGTTAAGTGTTACTGTTTTCAAATATTTCACTTAATGATAAAATTAATAATAATGTTTCCTAAAATGAGTCCTTTCTGAGATTTAATAACATATTTCTATGATAACTGATTGAACAACTACTTCATTTCATTTACGTTATGTATCATGTGAGTAAGGCATGGATACTTGTGGATAATCCCCAAAGGATATATATAAGTAGGTTTATTCCATTAGTATAAAAATTTGAGAAATCCCAATCCTCTTGTTAATTCTCCCAAAGCACACTTCTTTGTTCTTCCTTTACCACTGAGAGGTACTAGGATACTATGGGATTTGTGGAGAATGCAACCCAATTTTTTTATATTCAGATCATCCAATGGATTCCCAATATAGTGAGGATCATGATAGTTTATTGTAAGGGATATTTTGATTGAGATATGCCATGAATCCATTATATCATAATTTATGATATATACTAGTGAGATGGTATGACATAGATTTAACTGAATTGTACCATATTCCTTTATAAATGGATATTATGTGAATTTATATAATGAGACTATACTACTAACTTGAAAATGTTATTATAATACATGGCCAAATCTTAATTACTAGATATATATATATATCTTTATATATAAATATATAAATATATAAATATATAAATATATAAATATATAAATATATAAATATATAAATAATATTTAGTAGAAATTAAAAATTTATATATAATAAATTTGTATTTTAGAATAAATATTAACATTTAAATATATATGTCATTATATATAAATAAATATATAAATACATAAATAAAATTTAATATATATATATATATAATTATAAATATAAATTGACCATAAGTTTACATTTAAACTGTTATCAATGTATATGAATAATAACTCAAGGTCTTTGACTAGCACTTAGTTAGGTAAATTATTTATAAACCTACTTACAACTAGTACTGTGGTAAATAGGGTCTAACAATTAATAAAGAAATCTTATATAGAACAAAAAAATAAAAGACCTACAAACAAAATAAACATTAAGGAGGAGATAGAGTACTAGTGGATTTATAGATGAGAAGGAAATAGTGACCAGTAACAAACAAAAGGGAGACCAAGCAGTAGATAGAGTTAGGGAATGTGACTAGATAGATTTGATTGAGATGAAAACTAATCTTACATGTAATTGATTACAAAGTTATGAATCTATGTGGAGAGGTATGTAATACTTTCCTTCCATTAGATAAAACAATCACGAAATAGATATCTATTGAAATATTCATTTTCCTAAAATAACTCAAGATGAATATGACTCCACATAAAGAAGAGTAGAACACATTATTTTTTGGAAAGGTACATTAGATGGGGTCACTAGCATCAGATTTACATTACTTTTCTACAATCAATACATGTATTTGAGTGGAATGAACCTCATGAGAAATATAAATTGAGAAATATGTTTTGGTTATCCACATACCAAAGAAATTTTAACTTAGAAAAGAATAATAAACATAAAATAAAAACATCAAATACGAATCCCTTAATCTATATAGCTATGCATAAAATAGAAACAACAACTATATGTATCAGAAAAAATATCGATATAAGAAAACATGAAATATGAAAGGGATAAAAAGTTTGTATACTTATATTGGGCTCTTTCACAAGACCTGACTCCACTGGTCACTTATATTGAGTGCTCTTATAACTCCATTTTATCTCTCAACTCAGTTTCTAAATGGACAGATGATGATATTGGAATAGAAATATTGGGGTTCTAAATGGAGTGAAGATCACGATGTTGATTTTTTACCTATAACCTTATATGAATTAATAGGTACCCACCATTAATACCATTCTTATCCAATCCTCAAAACCGATCTCAAAAAAATCCTTTTTGGTGCTCCCTTAACATCCTACCCATGGCATGCTTTCACTACACTTCATCTTCCTCATATTCAGAAAAATCCTTCATAACTAAATGTGTTTCTCCTTCAATATCAGCTCCCAACAGTGTCCATGTAACGACCCGAAGTTTCATTAATGGAAATCCAACTTGATCAAATTAAATGTCTCTATATGTTTATATAAAATGCCAACTTCATTGGTTTTATGTTAAGAATTTTGACCATTGCTAATATAGTAGTTGGACAGTGATCACATGATTAGTAAAAATATAGGGCTTTAACAAATCCAAATTTACCCAGACAAGGGAAGAGATGACCTCATATAGTAGAATTACTCCATAAGAAGACCATTTTTTGGAGCTTGGAAAAGAGGTGGCATCCTTGGGCTTCGCTCTTGACCAATCCCAAGCTGAGCTTCATCATGTTAAGCTCAAACATGACCATCTACGAGAAAAGTGGAAGTTGATAGAGATTACCACTCAAGCAATATTATCTGAGCCACCCCAAGAGTCTGTCACCATTTCACACCTTACCCTTAGGTATTATGCGGATGTTTTAAGGGGTTATGTAACAAATAAATAGTACTATGTTCATTTACATTATTTTTTTGTATATAATAATGAATATACTTTCTTGTCATTATTGATACATTGTAAATAGTTTTTTAAAGTACAAATAATTTTTTTAGTTATTATTTAATTAAGAATTCTATTTTATTAAATTAAGGGATTTTTGAATTAAAAAATATTTTAATAAAATTTTATTATTAAATTAATTTTTTTCAAATATAAATGATCTTATAATTTTATGAATGCAATTGTAATTTTTATTAAGGTTTGAAAGCCATTTTTGTCAAAACCCGTGAATTTTCGATAAATATCGGTTTTGATTTTAAAATTAAAAAATTAAAATATTTGGAAAATTATTTAAATAAAATAAATTTTATTTTTTGAATCAGGACGTCGAAATTATCCAATGGTGAATTTTTCATAATTTTCTGAGACAGTCAAATTTTTGAGTAAAAATTAAATACCGTTTAAATATATAATGTGTTTTATGACATCATAATGACTCAATAGTGATGTAATTAAATACTATAATCTTTATGTTCTACCAATATATGTTTTAGAATTAAAATTTTGTGATTTTGGGTTTGTTTGGCTTACTTTTCAAAGCATTAATGAACCCCTCAAGACTTTTTAAACACCTTGTCTTTTTAAATTAATTTCCATGAAAGTTGACTCACCTCCACATAAGCAACCCTAATATTTTAAGAAGTTCGGAATTTTTCATTATAAAATATTGTTTTACTCTTCCCTTTGCCAAAAAACATGGGCAATAACCATTGGATGGTTTGTGGTTTGGATTAATTTAATGTATGGGGACCCAAACCTAAATAATAAAGAATTCACTCACCTTTCCTATATAAACCCACCCAAGCTCCCACTTCCTCCTCACTCAAAGCGTTTGGAGTTCATCGAACCTCTGCCCTACTCTCTCTAAAATCCTCCCAGGGTTCCTCAAGCTCCCAAGAATCCTCTCACAAGCCTCCCTCTAGCCTTTGGAAGCACACTTCCATGTAAGGGTTTTTTCTTCCTTTCACATTTTTGTCCAATTTTCATTAAGTTGTTTTGCCATTTTAATTTCAATTATGAATGTTGGGGTATGGTTTCAAGCCTCCCTCATACTAACCTATTTATGTTTTAATGATGGTAGACCCCTTTATCTCATATTAGATGCCTCCCATGTACACCCGTTACTATGCCGAAATTCCGAATGGAACTTCTATCTCCTCTTTTACATTCAAGCAATAATTTTGTATAATGAATATAAATTATATTAAAATTGATGGGACATGTATCTATATGAAATACTTATTGTCCATTATATGCAAAAATTATGAGTAACCCTTTTCTCTCTCATCAACCATCTTTATGAATTCTTATGTCACGCTGTTACGCTGTTGAAATCACACCGATTTTATAATCCAACGTAATTGTGTAGGGAATACCATGCCCATTTCTCCATAAAGGGTATTCACCTTTATTCACATTTACTTATTGATTATAATGTTTCATGTATGAATTTCACATTCCTTTATCATGGAATAAATTTTTATGTATTATGAATCCATGTTTTATGATCCATGTGGCACACTTATGCATGAAATGTAATGTTTAAGAAGGGTGCGCCCCTATAGCGCTCCAATGCATTGGGTAAAGTATAGTATCATGATACGTCATGTGCAATGAGTGTTGACACATTCTAATTCAAGTGAAATGAGGGTTTACTCATGCTTTATGTGCAATGAGGATTTACTCATGCTCCATGTGCAATGAGCCTTGGCTCATGCTAATTCCATGTTAAGTGTTGTTGCCACATTTCCATGTTATGATTATCATGATTTATCGTGCCTTTATGTTCATTATTCTCTTATGATCTATTGATATGACTATTTCCTAACATGTATTGTACTCCTCATTATATTCCATGTGTACTCCCTTACTGGGCTTTATAGCTCACCCTTTTCTTCTGCATGTCCTCAGGTTATCCCATGCAATTCTAAGTATGACGGAATGTAGTGGCCAGGTAAAGGAAGATTTCAATAAAGATGTTGTATTTCATGTTTTAAGTTTTTATGTAACGATCCTAAGCCCTGAAGACATTAAACCTATCGATCATATCTGTTGTATCAAGGGAATTTTTATGTAATAAATCATGTTTAAGTTTTTAATAAAATAAGGGTTGTCATAGTTGGTATCAAAGGATGGGTTTAGTTATTTTTGGGATTAGGATTAGAAAACCTTAGTAATGCCTTGGAGACTAGTCTAAGTATAATAAAAACAAACCTATGTTTTGGTAAGTACTGAGTAAGTGGTTTATCAAACAAATACATCCCTGTCTGGATACGAGCAGGTAGAGGTGGCTCTGGCACAGATGTATCCTTGGGGTAAAACTCGAAAACGCCGCTTTGAGCTAAACTCGAATGGGAACTGGTGCACGATAATGGGCCTTGCTGCACTCTTGGTTATGACACTCCCATGGGATATGTTTTGATAAATTCACAATCTTAGTATGAACCCTTATTAAGGGAATTAAAAAAATGCCCCTACGAATATATGTTAGAATGTAAATCATGAAAAACCTAGATTGAAGCCAATAGAATCATGAGTTAAGGAAATAAAATTTTATTTATAAGTCATAAACTTTTGTCTTTGTATTACCCTTTATGTGTTACCCCTAGATTTCCTTTTATTCCAGCCAATGACCGGTAATAGGAGGACTCGGGCTAACAACCATTGTGAAGATCAGTGTGATGATTGTACTAATGAGATGCCCAATCCAATGGGAGTGGGAATCGCAAACTTTGTCATGCTTCTCTCTCAACTAACTCGAGTTTTGGATAGAAACGCGGGTCAAGAGGAAAGTTCAACCCCCCCCAGAAATAACAAGTCTCTATCGAGAGCTTCATGAGACAAATGCCTCCTACTTTTAGTGGATCATCTGATCCCACAATCGCTGAACAATAGATCAACTCCATTGAAAAGATCTTCTCCATCCTTCAATGTTCTGAACAAGAGAAGGTTCTCCTGGCGGATTATCGTATGGAGGGTGAAGCTGATCAATGGTGGATGTTGATCAAAAATACGAATCCTAAGGAGTAGATCTAGGCGTTAGAATGGAAGGATTTTCAGAAGATGTTTTTCGATAAATATTTTCCGCACACCCTCCGGCTTAAGATGGAAACAGACTTCCTTTCCCTCAATAAAAATGACAACGAATCTATTGGAGAGTATGAGGAAAAATTCACAAGTCTTGCATGATATGCTTATAGCTTTGTTGTTACCCCAGAATGCAAAGTTGACCGCTTCTTTTTTGGGTTGAAGCATAGTCTACGGAAAGCATTTTCAATCAGTGAATTCGACAACTAGGAGGAAATTGTACGATGTGCCCTCAAGGTCGAAATGGAGATCAGAGAATCACAGGGGTATCATAGGGATAAGAAGCATAAGGTGGAATTCAATTCTGGTTGTATGATGGATAAATCCAATGGTGCTAAGAAGATCCAGCACCCCACTTGCCAAATGTGTGGAAAGAAGCACCCTAGAAACTGCCTTAAGGGGACGAGGAAATGCTTCAGGTGTGGAAGAGGAGGGAACCTAGCTGTTAACTATCAGCATGAAAGACCCGCGACTACGACAGAGGAGAGGAACACTATGTTTGAACATCAATTCATTGTTCATTGCTACAAATGTAAAGAACTAGGCCATTTTTCAAATCATTTCCCTAATCCAAGGGTTTTCGGAGGCAACCAATAACCTCCAAGGAAGCAAGGAAGAGTTTTATCCATCACTTCTGCCGAAGTGAACCCCGACAACGAAATGGTGACAGGTACGCTAGTTATTCATTCAAGAATAGCAAACGTACTTTTTGATTCAGGTTTTACGAATTCTTTTATATCTCAAAAGTTTAGTAGAACAATCCTAGTACCACCACAAATCATGGAAGTGAAGATGTCAGTGAGTACGGAAAATGGGGAAATCATTGCATCCCATGAATATAAGTCCTCCCCTATTATAATCCGTGGATTTAATTTCCCGGTGAACTTCTTCATACTCCCTCTAGTGGAATTTGATGCAATTATTGGCATGGATTGGCTTTCCTTATATAGAGCCAACACAAATTGTCGAGAGAGGTAAATCACACTCCATATGGAGAATCGACCCCTGATTATTTACAAGTGTAAAGAGGAATATGAATCTCCTTTAGCTCCGTCATCTCAAGCATGGATATTAATACCTTATGAGCACGTGTATCTGGATCAGATGACTGAGTCCAATGAAGAAACCATCATTTAGGAAATGCCTATTATGAGGGAATTCGCTGAAGTGTTTCCTGAGGAACTGTCTGGTCTTCCTCATAGAAGAGATGTTTAATTATCAATTGAACTTATACTCAGGGCTTTACCAATATCCAAGAATCCATATAGAAGTGATGTTGTAGAGCTTAAAGAGCTGAAGAAACAACTACAGGAGAATCTGGATAAATGTTTTATACGCCCAAGTGCTTCACCATGGGGCGCACCAGTCCTCTTCATCAAGAAGAAGGATGGGTCAATGCGGCTTTGAATTGATTATCGTGAACTTAGAAAAATCACGATAAAGAAAAAGTATCCTCTCCCAAGAATTGATGACTTGTTCGATCAGCTGCGTGGTGCATAATAATTCTCCAAGGTGGACTTGTGGTTGGGATATTATCAAGTAAGGGTGATGAAGGAAGATATCCCCAAGACTGCTTTTCGCACAAGATACAGGCACTATGAATTCACTGTAATGCCTTTCAGACTCACTAATGCTGCAACAATCTTAATGGACTTAATGAATAGAGTCTTTAGAGATAACCTAGAAATTTTTTGATAGTCTTTATAGATGATATTCTAATATACTCCAAAACCAAGGAGGATCATGAGGAGCATTTAAGAACTGTACTGGAGACTTTGCGCAAGGAGAAGCTCTATGAAAAGTACAACAAGTGTGAGTTCTGGTTGAAGGAAGTCTCATTCTTGGGCCATATCATCACAAGCAATGGAATATCTATGGATCCCTCCAAAACATATGCAATTGAGGGATGGACTAGGCCAACATCGGTTACATATATCCGTAGCTTATTGGGGTTAGCTGGATATTATCAACAATTTGTGAGAAATTTCTCACGATTGTCCAACCCTCTTACCAAGCTAACTCGAAAGGGAGTAAAGTTTGATTGGAGTGATGAATGCGAGGAAAGCTTCAAGGAGTTGAAAAGGAGGCTTATCACTGCGCCCGTGCTCACTATACCCACATGTGGGGAACATTTTGTTGTTTTCAGTGATGCTTCAAAGAAGGGATTAGGCTGTGTGCTGATGCAAAATGATAATGTTATATCATATGCCTTAAAGTAGTTGAAAATCTATTAGTGAAACTATCCAACGCATGATCTGGAGTTGGCGGCAGTGATCTTTGCCTTGAAAATATGGCGGCATTATCTCTATGGAGAGAAATGTGTGATATATACTGACCACAAGAGTCTTAAATATATATTCACACAGAAAGAGCTTAATATGCGCCAGAGAAGACGGATAGAGCTCATCAAGGATTATGACTGTTGAATCCATTACCACCCTGGGAAAGAGAACAAGGTGGAAGATTCCCTAAGTAGAAAGGATCCAGCGATTCTATTAATTATGAGAATTGAGAAGGATCCAATCTTATTAGACATGGTAATAATAGATAAAAGATGATCATCAATCCTTTCACAAATTATTACTCAACTGTCTCTTTTTGAAAGGTTAAAGGATGCTCAAAAGGATGATGTGGGAATTCAAGAAAAAGTGGAAGCTATCGAAAAAGGGAAATCCTCGGAGTTTAATGTTAATGAAGAAGGAATTGTGCGTTTTGGGAAAATAATATTTGTTCCATCAAGTCCGGAGCTGACGAAGGAAATTTTGGGTGATTCACATAGTTCAAATTTCTCTATTCACCCAGGCAGCACAAAGATGTATCGAGATCTCCAAGAAAACTTTTGGTGGGATAATAAGAAAAAGGAGATCGTTGAATATATATCAAAGTGCCTGGTGTGCCAACAAGTGAAGGAAAAGAGGTAGAAGTCTATGGGGATGATGCAACCATTGCCCATACCAAAATGGAAATGGGAGGACATTACCATGGACTTCGTCACCGGAATTATGAGGACATCCAAAGGCAACAATGAAATCTGGGTTGTTGTGGATCGTCTTACAAAGACTGCACACTTCATTTCTATTCGGGAGGATTTCTCATTGGATCAACTGGCACAAATATATATCAGATAAGTGGTAAGGTTTCATGGAGTACCACTATCTACTGTGTATTACCGAGATCCAAGATTCACCTCTACATTTTGGAAGAGTCTTCAATATGCTCTGAATACTGAACTGAACATCATCACGACCTATCATTCTCAAACTGATGGCCAATCCGAGCAGACTATCCAAACACATGAGGATATGTTGAGAGCGTGTTCAATGGACTTTAAAGGAGGACGGGATCAACATCTTCCTTTGGTTGAGTTCTCTTATAATAACAATTTCCACTCGAGCATCCAAATGGCACCATATGAAGCCCTGTATGGGAAATGGTGTAGAAAACTAGCATGTTAGGATGAGTTCGGTGAACGTAAGCTGCTTGGACTAGAAATGGTAGAGGAAATGGTGGAGAAGGTGAAAACCATTTAGCAGCATATCATGGTAGCACAGAGTAGACGGAAGAGTTATGCAGATAATAGTTGACGAGACCTTGAGTTTAATGTTGGATACATGGTTTTTCAATGCATATCTCTGTGGAAGAAGGTCATGAGGTTTGGAAATAAAGGGAAGTTATGTCCAAGGTACATCAGCCCCTTCGAGATTCTTGATCGTGTCGGGGCTGTGGCCTATCGACTAGCACTTCCACCTACTCTGGACAAAGTACATGATGTCTTTCATGTATCCCTCTTAAGGATGTGCATACCAGACTCTTCACATGTACTCTTTTCTAAGGTGGTACAATTGGAAGATGATATTTCTTATGAGGAGCAACCAGTGAAGATCTTAGATCGTAGAGAAAAAGTTCTACGAAATAAGGCAATTCCCCTCGTCAAGGTGTTGTGGAGAAACCACAAGTTTGAAGAAGCGACTTGGTAATCGGAGTAAATGATGAAGATGAGTTACCCACATCTTTTTTAGTGTGGGAAAAGGAAAATTGCGAGGGAGAAACTTCTTAAGGGGGAATATTGTAACGACCCTAAGTTTCATTAATGGAAATCCCTCTTGATTTAATTAAATGTATCTTTATGTTTATATAAATTGTCATCTTCATTGGTTTTATGTTAAGAATTTTGACCATTGCTAATATAGCCGTTGAACAATGATCACATGATTAGTATAAATATAGGGCTTTAACAAATCCAAATTTACTCAGACAAAAGAAGCGATGGCCTCATCCAGTAGAATTGCTCCATACGAAGCCCATTTGTCGGAGCTCGGAAAATAGGTGGTGTCCTTGGGATTCGCTCTTGAACAATCCCAAGATGAGCATCATCATGTCATGCTCGAACGGGACCATCTACGGGAAAATTGGAAGTTGATAGAGATTACCACTCGAGCAATGTTATCCGAGCCACCCCAAGAGTCTGTCACCATCGCACACCTTAACCTTAGGTCTTATGCGGCTATTTTAAGGGGTTATGTAACAAATAAATAGTAATATGTTCATGTACATTATTTTTTGTATATAATAATGAATATACTTTCTTGTCATTATTGATACATTGTATATAGTTTTTTAAAGTACAAATAATGTTTTTAGTTATTATTTAATTAAGAATTATATTTTATTAAATAAAGGGATTTTTGAATTAAATAATATTTTAATAAAATATTATTATTAAATTATTTTTTATTAAATATAAACGATCTATTAATTTTATGAATGCAATTTTAAATTTTATTAAGGTTTGAAATCCATTTTTGTCAAAACCCGTGTATTTTCGATAAATGTCGGTTTTTATTTTAAAAGTGAAAATTAACATATTTGTAAAATTATTTAGATAAAATAAATGTTATTTTTGGAATCAGGATGTCGAAATTATCCAACGGTGAATTTTTCATAATTTTCTGAGAAAGTCATGTTTTTGAGTATAAATTAAATACCGTTTAAATATATAATGTGTTTTATGACATCATAATGACCCAATAGTGAGGTAATAAAATACTATAATCTTTATGTTCGGACAATATATGTTTTACCATTAAAATAATGTGATTTTGGGTGTGTTTTTATTTCTTTTCAAATCATTAATGAACCCCTGAAGACTTATTAAACACCTTGTCTTTTTAAATTAATTTCCATGGGAGTATGACTCACCTCCACATAAGAAACCCTATTATTTTAAGAATTTCGGACTTTGGACTTATAAAATATTGATTTCATCTTCCATTATCCAAAAACCATGGGAAAAAACCATGAGATGGTTTGTGGTTCGTATTAATTTAATATGAGGGGACCCAAACCTAAATAATAAAGAATTCCTTCACCTTTCCTATATAAACCTATCGATGATCCCACTTAATCCTCACTCAAAGACTTTTGAGTTCATCCAACCTCTGCCCTACTCTCTCTAGAATCCACCCAAGGTTCCCCAAGCTCCCAAAAATCCTCTCACAAGCCTCTATCTAGCCTTTGGAAGCACACTTCCATGTAAAGATTTTTTCTTCCGTTCTCATTTTTGTCCAATTTTCATTAAGTTGTTTTGCCCTTTTAATTTCAATTATAAATGTTGGGGTATGGTTTCTTACCTCTCTCATACTACCCTCTTTATTTTTGAATGATGGGAGACCCCTTTCTCTCTCATTAAATTCCTCCCATGTACACCCGTCACTATGCCGAAATTCCGAAAGGAACTTCTCTCTCCTCTTTTACATTCAAGAAATACTTTTTTATCATGAATATAAATTCCATTAAAATTGTTGGGACATGTATCTATATGACCTCTTTACTGTACATTACATGTAAATATGATGTGTAACACCATTACCTATCATCAAACATCTTTATGAATTTTTATGTCACGTTGTTACGCTGCCGAAATCACACCGATTTTCTAAGCCAATGTCACTGTGTAGGGAATACCATGCCCATTTCTCCATCATGGGTATTCACCTTTATGCAAATTTACTTATTGATTATAATGTTTCATGTATTAATTCCACATTCCTTTATTGTGGAATAAATTATTTTGTTTTATGAATCCATGTTTTATGATCCATGTGGCACACTTATGCATGAAATGAAATGTTTATGAAGGGTGCACCCTTAAAGAGCTCCAATGCATTTGGTAAAGTATAGTATCATGATACATCATGTGAAATGGGTGATTACTCATGATAATTCAAGTGAAACAAGGGTTTACTCGTTCTTTATGTGCAATGAGGATTTACTCATGCTCCATGTGCAATGAGTCTTGGCTCGTGCTAATTCCATGTTAGGAGTTGTTGCCACATTTCCATGTTATGATTATCATGATTTATCGTGCCTTTATGTTCATTCTTCTCTTATGATATATTGATATTCCTATTTCCTATCATTTATTGTACTCCTCATGATATTCCATGTGTACTCCCTTACTGGGCTTTATAGATCACCCTTTTCTTATGCATGTCCTCAGGTTATCCCATGAAATTCTAAGGATGAGAGAATGTAGTGGTCATGTTAAGGAATTTTTCAACAAAGATGTTTTATTTCATGTTTTAAGTTTTTATTTAATGATCCTATTCCCCAAAGACACTAAACCTCTCGATATTCTTTGTTGTATCAAGTGAAGTTTTATGTAATAAATCATGTTTAAGTTTGTAATAAACGTTAGGTTGTCATAGTCTACAGTCCTAATACCAGATAGAATATTTGTGGAATGTTCATGGATTGAAATTTGTGAAGTTTTTATCTCTTGGGATTCCCTTTTTGATTTGGATAGACTATGAAATTTTTTTCTGATGTTAACTTGTGGTAGATCTCCCTGATTTTTGTAAAATTATCATTAATCTTCATGTGACCTGAGCTATGGTCTAAAATGAATATGCTAATATGCATGTGGTCATGTCACCAATTTGATTGAATTTACTTAATCAACACCAAAATATTCTAGAATCATGTTTATTATTCCTTTATATTCATTTATTATTAGATTTATTACATCTTTTAATTTTACTTTTTGTTTTTTAAATTGAGAAATAGAGAAACCAGGAAATTTAATTCTCTTTATTGTAACCTTCCATAAATTTTTTGATGTGGGATATACCATTCTATGTCTTAGTGTAGTGTAAGAGTATTTAGACTTATATAGCCTTCTTTATTTTCATAAATTATTCCTAAAAGAAGGAAATACCCCAAATATAAGTCTTTTTAACTTCTCCTTAACCTCAAATGGTCTTTGAAGAAATTAATAATTACCATAGCATAGATTGGGTCTAAGAGGGGAAAACTCACATTTTATTAAAATTAAATCAGACCCATCGATCTCACATGATCTCAATACTAATCCATAACTCAAAATTAAATTATACTTCTTAGTTTATATTCTAAAAACTCAAAACTATCATCACAAGATTTGACAACAATCCAATTCTTCATCACTGACAGTTGGTATCACAAGACACAAAAACATTAATTTTTATTATTTAATAATAGGACCTAGACTTAATTATTTGTTAAATATTTTCATGGGATTCTAGAGATTATTAAAAATCCACAATTGAAAAAAAATCATTAGTGGATCTTCACCCATGTCCAGCTTATATATGGAAATGTTTTATTACTCTTACATTAAATTTCTGATCAGGTTATGAAATCATATGGGTGATTAGTTATAAGTTGATCTCATGATGCTTTTGAGAATAAAAAACTAAATTCCTCCAACATAGTATAACATGTTATTGGAAGAATAAAATTTAATCCTCTCACATGGAAATCTTTATAGGATTTTATTGAACATATTGATTGAATCCTTTAATGAGACTGAAGATGAATCATTTGAGACCATGAAGGATTTATTTTCTACTTTATAAATTATTGCTAAATCATTAAAATAAACCCTTATAATTTCCTTATAGTTTCATATAATATTCTTTCGTTAAACACTAATGATCATCAACTGTGTGCGTAGTCATGTTCATGTCATCAAACATCAAGCATAAATAGATTTTATTGATTTGATGATCCTCTAGCTTGTCTTTATTATTGAACTCAATGTCAATGAATCTCAGCCTTCAATTTCCTTGTTGCAGAATAATAAAAACTCAATAATTCATAATTTGGGTACTTTATGATTTTACCTACCCCAGACCCAATCTATCTCAGTTGTCTATAGTTCATCGTAATCAACCTAGTACAAATATATCCTTGTAATTGTTCTATGGACCAAAATCCTATTGGTTTTTTATTATCAAATAGTGATAAAAAATATCTCTAAAAATATTTATTTAATCAAATTCATGTATATTTTTACTTGGAACATCTTCTTAATATATGATCATTTTCTACTCAGCTACTTCTTTGCTCATGTTCCCTCAAATGCAAAAAATATCATCTATTCAATTGTCCAAGTCTGTGCACACATCATCATTTGGTTTGGGAATATTATTATTAAAAATCATATATCTATCTCAAAATAACTCAATATAATCCTCAAGTGAACTTATTCATACTCTAAGCTCAAAATTTTCTTCTTACTATTCTTTAACATCACTGTAGGCATAAATTGTTTCAGATTAGAGGAAACCATAATCATCAACCCATTTGTAATTGATCCCATATTTCAATAATTTTAGGTTTATGTTTCAATTATGATAACACAAAAATGAAAGGTTGTTTGTCCTAGTTTTCACTACCTCATAGTAGAATTAATGTAGGGGCACAATCACTTGGAATTCTTATTTGGGGTTGGTTGGTGAGCTATGGGCGTTCTTCATGTAGCCTCTGAGTCTTGTTACAAATCTTATGGAATATTCATGATAGGTTGTGGGAATGTCACTGTGGTTTGTATTTTTCAATAAATTAACATAATTTTTGAGCATGTGGTAGCTCTAGAAATTTTTAAATTACTTCTATTGCAGTACATTTAGAAATGATCAGTTGAGAAAAACATCATACAATCAACATATTGGCTATGAATGTCCCAAAATTAGTTTTTCCCTTCTTATGGTATGTTGGGAGTTGTCCATATTTTCACACATTAGCTTGTCACATTCTTCAATAGTTTCCCAAAACACATAGAATGTGATATTAAGTTAAAATTTAATTTTAATTGATATTTAAATAGAAAAAATAAAAACTAAAAAATATTTCATCAAATTTATAATAATAACATAAAATAATGGAATATATAAATAATTAAAAAAATACCTAAAAATTTTATTTATAATAAATTTTCAATCAAAAACCCCACGAAAATTTATTCCTAAAATTTATATTTAATTTTAAAATCATGGAACATAGAAACCTATATTCTAAAATAAACTAAAAAAATAATTTCATTTTTCCTTATACCAAAATGACTCAAAAATATTTTTCCTCAAAATACAAGAAAAATAGTCAAAATCATTGAAAACATTTAGCACATAAATCTGACTTCAATTCAAACTATCAATGAATTAAGGTTCCAAAATAGTTTTTAAAGAATTACTTAATTCTCCCTGGAAGACATGTTATCACCATAAAAAACATAGTTATTTTTCAAATACGTTTAGAAATATATATAAAGATAATGGAACATAAAATTTAACCACATTTAAGATATTGAATTCTTGGGAAATAAAATGTTTATTTATTTATTTACAAAGTCTCATTAACTCCCACTAATTATACTAAATTAGTTCAAATACATATTCATCAATTAATGAAGATCTCATATTCCCCCATTTATGAAATTTACTATGCCTTCTATTTGATTATCACTCACTATAAATTCAGTATAAATTCTAGCCCTAGTTCCAAGAGAGAAACAAATTAGATTTATGTGGAATTAAAACATTCATATGAAGTAAGTTAATTAATTAATCTCTTATTTATTCCTTAATATAAAGATATATTTTTCAAATCATTAATACAAAACAACTGATTTTACTATAATTAAATTTCTTCCTTATTCATTTGTGTTATATATTCCACACACCTTAATGAATTAATTTGTAAAAATTAGGAACTTTAATTAAATTTTTATTCTTATCCAATGATTATGCAATGAACTTATGTAATTTACAATATATTTTATTATTATTATTTTTTTACTCTGACATTGAATACCTCATGTCTAATAGATTCACCATCAGATCAAAATTTATTATTTTACTCCAGTACAGAAGTACTTTTAGGAATATATTTTGATTTGAAAGATACTGTATTTTTAATTTGATGTAGGGATTCATTAGTAATGGTATACCCTCATTAAGATCCTATTTTCATCATAAAACTAGTAAATTCACCTTTAAGCAAGTATTTTAGTTTTTTGTAAAGAAGGAAACATGGGGTTATATCCTAGATGTAGATCCAATTCATGATCTAAATTCCATTAAAAACATTAATAAAAATCACTATGTAAATTCCTCTATCTACAACCTTTACATTAATTCAGGTCATGATTTCTTTATGACCTGAGTAATTCCTCACATGAATTATATTCCAATCATTAATATTTTCTAGAATTTTTTCAAAAGTGGGAGAACAATTTTTTAATTCTAACCCCTCCTCCTTCTTCATAGTAGTTGTGTATAGAGGTCTCCATCTTCTCCTACCACATTTTCTTTGAGGTAACTTCTTCATCAAGACACTGATCAAACTACTACTTGTCTCATTGGATTTCTAATCGTAATCTCATTGATCCATTTTCCTATTTTCTTATATTATATCACCTTATTTAGAGTTATTATTCTATAATAAAATATTAATTACTATTATGGTGTTTCTATATTTCTTCTTTTTTACTCTTTCTAGTCTGAATAAAATGTCGACACTATATGAGTACTCCTCTACCACCATACATTACACGGTTTATATCTTTTCTTTAATGTTATTTATTTTATAGAATCATCACTAATGTGCCTCAGAACAGACCATCATAAAGTTTCTTCTAAATGAATAAATGTTTCAAATTAAAATTTTTGACCCTTAATATGTTGGATTCATAGAACCTTGACATGGTTGATGTTTATAAACCTTAATCCAGCCCACTTTAAAGTTGGGTTCATCTATATTCATATGCTACGAATCCCCTCTTTTTGTGTGTGATATTTTCACCATGTTGTGAAATCCATAAATAAATATAATGGGTTAATAAATGGTTGATTTCAATGAAATGGATAATTTTATTTTGGTATGGACACTAATATAGCCCTATAGTTTATAACTCTACTAGATTTTTATTAATGTGGTATGAGACTAATGTTTATTTATGGTATGAAATCACTCTTTATTTCATTATAGAAAAGATTATTATTATGGTATGGAACCAATGAGGGTCATTGAGGTATGTAACATAATAATTCCGTATAAACAAATATATTTGGATATTAGGATGACTTATCCTTTTTTCCTGGGTTCCTATCTCATATTGGTCTAAAATATTTTGATTTTCTCTGACTTGACGAGGTCAGCTTGTTCTTCCTACATGGGAACCAGCCAATGGGGTCTGATATTTTTTACATATGAATAATTTTCTAGAGCTAGTAGTTACTTTCACACTTTACATTTCTGTATTGGTATTCATCATTTGAACTACATATATTTAAATTTTTATCGATTATTTATTTTATTTTTTCAATCATTACATAGATTTACCTTTTATACATTCAAATTCTTATAGTTTTCATACATAGGTTAGACTCATTATAGAAATCATTGGTGGTGTACTAATGATTATATCTCACACCCTATCTAGGTTTCCAATTGGTACTCGGAAAAAAATATTGGTTTCCGGTAGGGGAAAGGGAAAGTTCTTAGTAATGGATGTATTATTGGATTACACCATGAGACATTGGGTGCACCTAACTAAGCCTTTTCTCATGATTCTATTGATGATATAATTTTTGTTATTGTTTTTTCATTTATGTATTAAATGTGTTCCTACTTCAAGGTATTCTTGTATTTTTATAGTTACATCACATACAGAACACTTTTAATATGATGCTTTATTTTCATGGTTCATTATTATTATTTGGATTATTTCACTTATGCTTCTATATTTTTTATTATAAATTTTCCTATATATATATAGATATATTTTATTATCACTAAAAAGAAATTATGACTATCAGGGTATACACTCCCTATTGTTAAACCTTAGTCCCTCAATGCTATTCTCCATCCTCTGGCATATGGGGAGGCATGCTTGAGGGAATCTGACTAACCATGTTTAGTTACTTATGAGTGAATTGGTCCCATGACATCACATAATGGCATACAATGATTTTATTCCTTTGTATTACTATTGGGATTGGTATATGGGAGACTAGGATGTGTCAGAAATAGTTAAAGAGCATATTCATAGGAGTATGTATCTCACATACGATGAAAAAACCAAATTTCTTGGGATAAGATTTGATGTTCAGGATTATACCTATTATATTTGCACTAGTTTCACTGTTAGGTGTTTCACATAAAGTGTTCTATTGATTATTACTATAAGTTTTTTAAAATTATACATGGTATGATATGGAAAGGAAGTGAGGATCATGATTAATTATAGGAACCATAAAGATTAATATGTTATGGACTATTCCACACAATATAGGTTACATTCCCTGACTGCATAAGACATTTTTTATGTTCCATGAGTGATATATCTATTATGAAACAAAAACATTAATAGGAAAAGGGGTTTGAGTAATTGGTTTTTAATATTTCTTCATCAACCTAAATGGGGATATCCTATATAGTTTGATTATGTAAACTTAACTAACAAATTATAATATGTTTAAGTTGTGTAATAGAGATTCCATATACAACAACATTAACTGATTTTGAATATAAGAATTTATTTTTTCATATAAATAGTTCATCAACCTCTATATATTTGGAATAAATATTCATTTAGTTAAATCATCATATACAAAATTTTATATTTTTCAATAAAATTTAATTTTTTGGATTCATTTAAATAAAAAAAATTAAATTTATAAAGGAAGTACATGTATGAATCGGTAATGGAAATCATTTAACATATATATAATATGAATGTAAGAATTCATAAATCTTAAATTCTAATATGGTCCCTGTTAAATGGGGTTTCTTATTTCTATATAATTTTTCCCCTGTAACATTCAATTGACACTATGTATACTAATTCCCCTGACTAAAACAGAGAAGTTGGCCAAAAACCGACATTAGTGGTTGGATGCATGAAATGTCTGTTATGATTATTTATGGTCATATATTTTTTCCCAAACTTGGATTTTGGAGTAGGTATAATATTTTTTCAAACACATAAGAAGGATTGGACCTGTAATATTTTTATACATATGTACCTTCATTATAAAATTATATGCTTCACATGTTCTTGGAGTTATGTAGAGCTATGCGGCCATGTTGACCTAAAGTCATATTCTATGAGGGCGGTGATGACCATGGTCTAGAGGTGGTGGTACCTAAGACACCTGTGACACCTCTAGTAGTGAAAATTATGAAACACACATCTATTACATACATATTTAATTAATGTATGTTTCTAGAAGGATTCTTACATCTCCTGTATACTGTGCATAGAGCTACCCAACCTACCTCTTCTATGGAAGAGTTGATGCAGAAGTTTCTGTAGTATCACCCACCTAATTTCTCATGGGCTGATGACCCCCATGATTTAGATTTATGGCTTGGGACTATCTTGTTTATCTTCAACCACATGGATACACCTATATAAAAGTGGTTCAATACCACGAACTATATATTTTTTATCTTCTAAACATGGGTGGAATATTCAGAACCAATAAGATCAACATTAGTAAATGATGTAGAGGGATTTAAAATCTAGCATCTATAAATACTTTTACCATGATACGTAGAGGTATGATCGAACTAGGGTGTTTATGATCCTTGAGTAGAGCACTATGACTATTATATATTATTCCTCTCACATCACATAGATTCAGTTCATTACACCTATCAGTACCCCAAATGTGCTATCTAGATAGAAACTAGTTGAGGATGGTCTCACACATCTTATTTGATAAAAGGTGAATGTATTTTGACCGAATATCCTATCTAAAATTGTAAAATAGGCTCTAATTACAGAATTTAACCTAAGTGTATATGGATTTAAAGATCAAATTGAACTATCTTCTCAACCTAGGGGTACTGTATCAGGAGGTAGGATGCATTGATTTAAGACCTATCATAAGTGTGGTACTAGTTAGGGAACACATGTTTGTATTTTTTTTGGTTTGGGACTAAGGTAGAATGAAAGGGAATGTGAAACCTCGGCGAGATAAATCCTCAATTTACTGTTGATGTTGTGGTAGGACTGGCCATTTACATCGATTTATCAGAATCTTTCCATATGTGGCTAGTGAGAGAGTATTTTCCCTGAATTTTATTACTAGAGATGGATCAACATCCTTGTTCCAGGAAATAAGATATAGTTCTACATTTATTTTATGCTGAGAGGGTATTCATGTTCATGATTTCCAAATACTAGTGGTACAACACTGATAGAGTAGGCATACTTTGGGTAGTCAGGTTGAATCTCAAGGTCACAAATCACGCCAAATTTATGTAACGAATAGTGTACCAGGGGATAATAGCATTGATTCTTCTATAGTTTGAGGTATGATTTTAGTATCAGATACCCTATAATCTATTTTATTTGATACATGTGCTTCCCACTCTTTTATTTATGAGTATATCATGGTAATCCTTAGGCTTGATACTCAATATTTATGTGTCATGATGAAACTCAATACTCTATTAAGTATATAATAGAGATTGTACATAATGGAAATGATTTCCCCTTTATGGTTGATGGGTATCAACTCTTAAATAACATCATAACCCTCAAAATGGCCAGATATGATTTCATTATCAAAATGTACTAGTTAGTCTTTTACCATACTTATATGGAAATCTATTTTCAAAGGGTATTGTTTAAATACATAAGGGTGGCCACTATATTCAAAAGGGTGATTGGTATATCCATGCAGGAAGAGATGGAATAATGAAACAATGGTTTGGGAAGAGTGAAAACCCATAACACTAGTATTTACATGGATGACTTTAGGGTTTATCTTGATATTTTTACTCTTGTGATAGATCATTTCAGGGATGTCTTTCCTGAATTTTTTTCTAGATTACGTATTAAGGTAGAGGTTGAGTTGTCTACTGAGATTGTTTTAGGAGCTATTCAATGTACCTTCTTCTTTTCCGGATGACTACCGCTGAGTTGCAAGAGCTCAAGGTACAGCTAGAGGACGTGGAATCTAAGGGTTTTATTTTAGCTGGTACATCATATAGGGTTTAACACATGATTTTATGAAATAAAAAAGATATAAAATGCATGCTCTTTTTAGATTATAAGAAATTAAACTAGCTTAATATGATGAAATTTTATCCATTACCTTGCATAGATGACTTATTTGATCATATTTTGGAAGTGAGGATTTTCCCATAGATCAATTAAATTTTAGGCTATCAGTGCATATTTGTACATTCTTTGAAGGTACCTTATAAATGATTTTATAGTAGTTATTTACATTAAGAGTAGCTAGTTGCGTCGTTCTACCTCACGTACGCACCATCCATTTTCAATTCTTTAATGAGTCGAGTTTTCCACCTAGATCTATATTAATTTTTGGTAATATTTAATGATGATATATTAATATACTCTCACACTCAAAAAGTCCATTTAAAAAATATTTAGATTGTATTGAATACATTATAATGGAATTGGTTGTATTCTAAGATCTACAAATATCACTATTTGATCAAATGTTTCTATTTATTGGGTTATATTATCTTAGAGAATAGAATGTATGTTGATATAAAGTAAGAAATTGGCATGGTTTCATAGGAATATACCAGGTTTTTTTGACATCATATTTTCATGGGGTTGGAATGTTCTTTTAGGTGACTTATTTATGATTTATCATGTCTTTTAGGACCACTAATATGCTAAAATAAGAAGGGCCTCAAATTTTTATGGTCAGATTCTTGTGAGATTGATTTAAGCGATGAATGGGAAATTGACATCAACATTAATCCTAATTCTTCTAATATAGGATGAGTAATCATCTACCACTATAATGTAGTTTGATTATACCTTTTCTTTACAGTTTTTTCATTTTTTGAATTATTACTGATGTGAAACATATTGGACCTTCTATAATTTTCTCTTAAATAATTAAATGTCATAAATTAAAAAAAATTAACCCTAAAGTGATGCCTATATAAAACATTTACATGGTTAGAGGTTTTAAACATTAACCTGAACCCCTTCTGAGGTGGGTTCATGCATCTTCCTAAGATAGAAATCATCCCATTGGGTGTGTGAAATTGCCGCCTAGTTATGTAAGCCTTAAATAATATTAATGGGTTAGTAAATGATCAATTGTAAAGATATGGTAATTATAATTGTGTATGGAGTCTAATATATCCCTGGATTTTATAACTCTTATTGATTTTGATTAATTTAGTATCGAACTGATGTTTATTTATGGTATGGGACCACTCATTATTTAAATATTGAAATGATCATTAATAAGCTATAGAACCAATTAGGGGGATCCATGTATGAAATCTACAACCATGATATACAATTATATCTTTGTACATCTTAACACCTTAGCTTATGGTCCTAGGTTTCTAGATACTATCGGTTTGATACTATTCTGAGTTTCTCGATATCGAGGAGGTCAACTTAGATTACTACCTTAGGGTATGGCCTATGAGGTGAAATAATTTTAAAACCCTATTAATGGTTTATATATATATATATATATTATACATCAATACCTATTATAACCACACACAATTATAGTTTTGAAACATGGGGTGGACTAAATATAAACACCGTTGTGGTGATCCAAATGAGTATATCTCAACCACTATTTGGGTCACCAATTGATACCAAGAAATACTTATTGGATATTGGTAGGGACAATGGAAAAACCCAGTCATGTATGTATTATTGGCATATAGCATGGGAGATTTGGATCATGGGATTGATCCTGGAATTAAGATGCTTTTATTGACATACATTTTGTTTTTTATCTTTTTCAAATATGAATTTTGTGTTTCCCTAATACATTCTATGCCTAAAATTTTGTATAGTTACATGAAATACAATTAATTTTGTTTATCATACCACTTTTAGAATTTTAATTATTACTATTTAGATGATTTCACTTACACATTTATATTTTTCATTTTCACGGTTCTACTATTAATATTATTTTATTATCACTGATTTAATACTATGACCATGAGGCTATAATATTTTTATTGTACCATCTTATACCCTCATTTCTAGTCAAAAAAAACTTTCATAGTGGGAGGTATTCTTTAGGAATTTGATGAAGTGGGTTTAATTACACAGTAGAAAACCATGTCGAATATGTCAAAAGAGTAATTTCCCCAAGGTGTTCGACTTCATGAAGGAATAGTTACTAGGATCATGTTCAATTGTCAAGTAAACACGTGTTATTATTATAATTCCATGAATATATATCCTATATCATTTATATAAAATTAATTGTAATCTTCACCCATAAATCATTTACATCAAACAACATTTTAATATGTGAAATACTGTATAATGGTCCTACCATTTTTCCCCCGGTAGAAAACATTTAATTTCAATTTTCCTCTCATGAAATAAAAAAAATTCAAAGAAAAAACATGTATATTTTATTTAATAATTTAGTTATGATCCTAAAACCATGATTCAAAGGGAGATTTTTGTAAAAAATAGTGGGTTTTTACGTATACAACATTGAAGCACAGTTATTCACATTTCAAGAATGCTCTCCCCCATATTTAAAAATCAAAATTATCCCTAATATTGAATCCAATATAGGAGTACATATATGAAATTTTTTTTGAAAATGGATTTTTAATTTTATAACATCACCTAATGTTTGAGGTATTAATTATATGTTCAAAAACTCATTCTACACAACACAAACATTCATACAAATTGAGAATATTCCCAAGGTTCTAACAAGGAACTACCGTTTTATTTTTGTTTATAAACTTGTTTTCCCAAAAGTTTTATTCTTAAATGTGAGTTAAGGAATTGTTTTCAAGGGGGATTAAAATCACCATGAAATAAATGATTCTAATCTCACATTAAATAAAGATAGTAGTAGTGACCAACAGTTTTTTTATTTTAAAGTATGAAGGGAATTTCAAAAAAAATCATAACCATTATGATACAAATATAAAAACCACATTTGAATCAAAATATATTTTTAATATTTTTTTATTTTTTTATTTTTTTAAAATAGTTTATATCACTCTAGATGTCATCAAATCTCAAACTTGATAGAGAAACACGAACTCACTAAAATTTGAATGGAAAATGGGCCACCGTACTTATTCCTATAAATGTGAATTTATATAAATATATTAATAGAAGATAAATTTGTTGGAATAAAAAAAAATCAACTTATGGTTGAATATTTTTGAACTTGAGTAAATCAAAATGTATTCTCCCTTTGATGTCATTATGAATGTTCCCCAGTAACAAAAATCAAGAAATTATAAATTTTATAAATAATTAACATTAGAATTCATTATATTAATATAAATGTAAAAACGATAAAAATGGATTGAGATAGTGAGGCTTTTATCTTGAAATACATATTTTAGAACCTCTTGTCTTGAAAAGGAGTTTAAATTTTTTATAGTCAGCAAGCTTCCATTATCTAATCATAACTATTTATATGGACTATTTTTCATTATGTAAACTTATATTCTCATTCAAATCAAGTTCTTCGTATGGTTTCTCAATCACATGGTCACTTAATCTGGTGGTTACTTCATAAACTATATGGAGACATCCAACTCACTGTCGATCCACCCCATCATGTAGTCACTCTAACACTCAGAAAAATCATAGAATTCCAGATTCATCATAGAGGTAATTATATCTCACATTATTGGTACTTTTATATTTGTATAATGTTGAGGGTTGGTATTTGAATAAGCAAGGAACATTTATTTCGAATGAAAATAAAAAACAAAAATAAAAAACCTTGGGTAACATCCCAGGATATTATAAATTTATAGTCTTCAACCAAACATTCCCTTAATTACAACCTAACCAAGATCATTCAATGGGTCTGTTTTATTGAAGAATTTCATTTCATTACTTTGAGTGAAAATCATACTAGGTTGTGTACAATATTTTAGAACTTTAGCCTCTATCAATGTGTTCCTAAATACTTCTAATGTACTAGTAATAAGAATATTATACACTAATGAACCTATCCATAAAATATAACCCAAATGAGTAATGGATGAATAAAAAAACTACTTGGATCATTAATATAACCAATAAAAATATCAGTTTGATCCACTACAATTGAGGACTTTATGTTATCATTAACAGAATTAGGAATTCCATAACATTCTCATGATGTTATTAAACATTTTGAAAACAAGAGAGCTTAGAAGACACCCATGTGATGGAATGAAATTCATATCTTATGATATATGATTTGTAATCCATGGTTGATTTATAAGAAGTTTATTTTTAAAAACTAGTTAATTATTAATGGTCTTGGTTTTCATTATAAGAGGTTAGTGATTAATAAGAAAATAGAACTGATCAATTTGAAAACATTTTTGTTTCTAAGAAATATTAAACTTCAAACTATCCTACGTCATAGGGACTATAAATATCACAATTTCTTATATGAATAACTCAATAATGTATATCAATATTCATGATGATGAATCTATGAATCTGGATATAATATGAGATATAAGTTGGAAATTTACTCACAAATAGGGGGATGTGGTTGTGGAAAAAATACTAAGTGATACTCTCAATAGGATTGAAATTAAATATCTATATAAATTCAAGAGATAATAAACATTATTTAAATCATACCTCAAGTTTGAAACACTCATCATTACTAGAGGAAAGAATTGGGACATGATTTCAATTATCTAGGGATGGTTAATTGAAATTCCTTCAAAAATCATCTCTAAAAATACCTTCAAAACATCAATCCATGTATAGATAACCTTACATTGGGATTCGAAATAATAAGAATTTATTTCACATCATCCACAACATGGATAATAAATTTAATTTTAGATATATCAATGAATTCCCCACTAGTAGATATGAAAGGTATTCCAATGATAATTTGAATTGATCAATCACATTATATATCTATAAAGGGAAGTAAATTAAATATATATATTTTAACTAAATACATAAGTGACAACCCATCTAACGACCTATAGTTTACATACATTGTTATTACATTAAAATTTAATCACACTTATTACAACATATAACAAAACCATGGTAAGAACATATAGTTATGGTGTCTTTAGAAACTGGGAAACATAAACTACTGGTTTATAAAGCATCTACATTATCTCCCATTTATTTCATCATATCTAGAGTCCCTTTTGGCATATCCTACTTAATAACCTTCTTCCAGACCTGGGGAGAGAAAACATACAAAAGGGTGAGCTCAAATGCTCAGTAAGGGTAAACAAAATAAATACCAATCACATCATATTCATAAGAACATAACATTTTAGAAATCTTAACCTGCAAGAGAAATCATAATTTCATAACATCGGATAAATCATAGTAGTGAAATGTAATCCCCATAATCATAACTTAAAACATGAAACTTTTTGACATACACACATAATCATAGAGAATCATTTCTTAGTAGTCAAGACTCATTTTCAAGACTATCTTAGCAGACAAAGTCCATTTCTGAACCGAGTTCACTCCTCGTTTCTGTCCTGTATCAATGAACCGGTTTAACTTTCTCTTCCAGCCATGTCTATCTCATTAGATATAAAATCTTTACCCAATGAATTTGAGGGAGATATAGGTCCCAACCATCTCATAATGATACAATTCTTATGTGTGCCACAAAATCAAAAAAATCATACATCATTGCATAACCCATGTAAAAAATGGGAATCTTAAACATCATGCCATCATAATATAATACATATAAGATAAGTGGACATCATAAAAATAATTCCATCATAACATAATCAAATCAATGTAAAAATAGGGATAGAAACAGAACCCTATATTATCATAGATGGAAAATAATTTTGATAAAACGCTTGAACTCCATTCTTGAGGAAAATATCATTTCTACTTCAAAAAACATTTTCTATAATTAAAATTTCATACAATTTTAAACTAAAAGAAGTTGATTAAAAATATACTAAAAAACATGTATAGGAAGATTCATGTAAATAATGTTCTAAAATTCCATTCAGGCAGTATAAGTTTAAAAAACATTCTTCTCGTACTTTGGCCGGAAAAGTCAAAAAGTACCTCGTACTAAAAACGACAAAAGATTCCTTTCATATATTTTACTAAAAACTCACCAATTTAGAAAATTTTAGGTGGATGGAAATAATATTACATATTTAGGAAACATGGATGTGGATGATAAATATTCCCCAGTAAATTCTGAAGTATAAACAATCTCGGATAAAAATGAGATAGTGAGATTTTACCTTACCTTAGGTCTGATATGCTTTGTACATGTCCGAACCTCCTGTATAATGACTTAAATAATGTCATTGACTTATTACAGAATCATATTCGTTGTTATGATATCATATATGGTCATATTCTTAGCCTCTTATTAGTAGTATTTCATTGCTACTTGTTATTCAGGTGTTTATTGCTTTATGTTCTTATGCGTGTTTTGTCGAATAAATTCTTATTACTCTTTATAGGATATAGATACATCATTTAAAGAATGGTATTATTGTAATATATATCATATTAATTCATTCAATTTGTGTATATATTCATTATGAAATTAAGATCATGTACAACGAGTCGCATCACATCGTGGAGACGGTATTCCGTACGTATGCACGAGCAATGATATCATTCCCATGATTGTGGAATTGTAATGGAGTGTTTGTATACTATTTCAGAATCAGTATCACTTTAAAATAATCATATATAGTTATTATTTACACCATTATACCCATCCAAGTAAGGTGGCGGTGGAAAAAAGATTACACCACGGCGTGGAGACGGTATTCCGTAGGTATGCACGCGCGGTGATTTCGTTTTCCGTAGGAAGGATAGAAGGTGAATTAGGGTTGTTTCATATTTATAATAAAGTATAAGTATATGAGTGATACTGATGTTATTACTTCATAATGAAAAAACTAAAGAAGAATAAGTTGAAGAAGAAATAAATTAGAAAGGATCGGTAATGGATATTACCTCTTCTTGGACGCGCCTCTTCTTAACCTCCACTTAGGGAACTAGGGTTGGCCTTTGAAGAATACCAGGACCTCTAGGATGTTTCAAGGGAAGTGGAGAAGAGAAATTGGCAGGGGTTGGCCGAGCTTGATGGCTCAAAGTGGTGTGGGGAGGAGAGGGAGGAGGTCCCCTTTTATAAGAGAGGAGAGGGGAACCTTTGGAAAAACAAAAAATATTATTTTATTATAAAGTCATATTTGATTTTTAATAGCTCCAAATTGATTTATTTCGAATATAAGGTTGGTATGGGTCGATATAATCCCATCCAATAGAATATGGACAAGTTTAGGTAATTATTTAAACCTTATCATTTAGATTTAACATTAAGTTAAATAATTTAACTTTTACCGTGTCTTCTTGTTTTCTTACACTATAAGGTTAATAAACTTACTATAACAATCGAAACGAACCCAAAGTTCTTTATTATTAATATATATATCCTTATCTAAGTCATTTCGTCAAACCTTATATTTTTAGGAGTAAAATAACAATTAATAATATAATATTTGTTTTAAAAACTATTTTACGTCAATTTTGACACTATTTGGTAATTGATTTTTTTTGAAAATAATAACAGAATTATTAGTTCGAAAAAAGTTAATTAAATCAATAATAACATGTCATATTAACCTATAAAATTAGTGGAATTCATAAAAAGTTTCAAATTACTTTTATTTGGTTATTTATAATATCAATTTTTTCAATATTTCATTAATAAGATAATTACTGTATCATCATTTTTTCATAAATAAATTAAATTATTTAATGTCTAAAAATTATAAATAAAATACCATTATATAGGAAATAGTTTTATCTTTCTATGGAATATTTATAGACCAAGTTATCTTATGTATAACCATATATTAAAAATGTTTTAGGTATTAAACTTTGATTTTAACTATTTTAACTATTCATTAATAATAATAATAATAAATGTTCTAATCTAATCCAAGTGGGCCTAAATGGTCATATTTTATTCCTAAGGTTGTTTTTAGTCGAATAACAGTTATCCAATAGAATTAGGACATGTGTTAGGGTAATAATAATATCATTTTTACCCTTAATTACCCTATTTACTTTTAACCGTGGTAAAAAAAGAAAAAGTTACTAGTCACCAAAAATTATTTTCATTTCATTGAACCACGTTTTACTTACTTACATCAACCGTTTCTCTCGGATTTTTGAAATTCCATTCACAGAAGTGGTTAAATTATGTTTTATGTACATTTGCAAATTTTCCTAGGAGGTGGGTAAAAGACGGTGAAAAGTTCAATAACATTTTCATATATATATAATTTTTATAAAATGACTCCAATGAATTACATTGAACATATATAGGTATTATGTATCAATTTTGATCTAAAATGAAATTAAATTAAATAAATAATTATTTAAATAAAAAGTCAGTTTTTAAATAGTAACCCAGTGTTTTCACTATTCATCAAAAATTGAAAGTTTTCAGAAAAATACCAAAATTTCACCCTAGGATAATTTCGATATTCCGAATCCAAAAATGAAGTCCATTTTGAAAGATAAAATTTATAAAAGTTCAAAAGGTGGGTATTAATATTCATAACGGCTAGTTATAATAATATTTTAATAGCATATCGTTGTCTAGTGAAACTCGGTATTGCATATAACACCGGCTATCGAGGAAGGTCGCGATTGCGTGTAAAGAAAGCCATGCTAGTGTAGTGTGTAGTGAAAAATTCCTTTGATGATGTATATAATATAAAAACAAAATATTTCTCATAGAAATCTCGGGTGTTACATTCTACCCCCCTTAAAATGAATTTCACCCTCGAAATTTGTCACTTTGTAACAAACAGGCGAGGATACATCTCCCTCATCATATCCTAAAGCACCCAAGTAGCTTCTTCTAATTGGTGGTTCCTCCATAAAACTTTCACCAAGCGAGTGGTCTTGTTCCGTAGTACTTTTTCGCTACGATCCAGAATCTCTATCGGCTATTCTTCATAAGAAAGATCTTGCTCCAACGGTACAAATTCTGAGTTGAGTACATGTGAAGGATCAGGTATGTACTTTCTCTGAAGAGATACATGGAACACATAATGAATTTGAGATAGATTCGGTGGAAGCGCCAATCGGTAAGCTACATTCCCAAGATCCAGTATTTCGAAAGGGCCGATGTACCTAGGCCTCAACTTTCCCTTCTTTCCAAATCTCATTACTCTCTTCCAAGGAGATATTCGTAAGAACACTTTATCACCCACTTTACACTCTAGGTCTTTTCTTTGGTTGCCGTCATAACTTTTTTGTCGACTATGAGCTTCTCTTATGTTTTGTTGAATATATCTGACCTTTTCTGCCATTTCATCAACAAGATCAGGTCCTAAGAGCTTTCTTTCCACAACTTCATCCCAGCAAGATGGAGTGTTGCATTTCTTTCCATAGAGAGCTTCATAAGGAGACATCTGAATATTAGAGTGAAATCTATTATTATAAGAAAATTCCACCAAAGGTAGATGTTGATCCCAACCACCTTTGAAATCCATAGAGCAAGCTCTGAACATATCTTATAGAGTTTGAATTGTTCTCTAAGACTGACCGTTTGTATGAGGATGATAAGAAGTGCTGAAACTCAACTATGTATCCAGAGTATGCTGAAGGCTTTGCCAAAACATTGAGGTAAACCTCAGATCCCGATCAGATATAATGGAAAGTGGTACTCCATGAAATCTTACCACTTCCTTTACATATATCATGGAAAGCAGATCCAGAGATAAATCCTCTCTAATAGCAATAAAGTGTGCAGACTTTGTATGCCGATCAACTATGACCCAGATAGAATTATTGCCTTTGGATGTTTTAGGAAGTCCAGTGACAAAGTCCATAGTGATGTTTTCCCATTTCCATTATGGTATGGGTAATGGTTGAAACATCCTATTAGACTTCTGTCTCTTAGCTTTAACTTGCTGACAAACCAAGAATCGAGAGACATATTCAACAACATATCTTTTCATGCCATCCCACCAGAAGTACTCTTTCAGGTCTCTATACATCTTCGTGCTTCCAGGATGAATAGAGAATGAGGAACTATGAGCCTCATCCAGTAGCTCCTTTAATTCTGGGATGTGAGGAACAAAAACCCGATTCCTAACCCTTATTATCCCATCACAATCAAGGTTGAATTCAGGAACATTTTTCACCTTATTTTGTAACTCCACATATTCTTTTTGTTCCTCTTTAATATTCACATGTATAGATGGTTGAACATTCATTTGAGAAAGATAATATTTCTCCCCTTGCATTATAATTCCAAGATTCATTCTTTGTAAATCCATAAATATTGGATCTTTTGTGATCCTCATCATAGATAATCTAGTATGGTCTTGTCGACTTAATGCATCTGCCACCTTATTTGCTTTCCCGGGGTGGTAATGAATTGATCAGTTTTAATCCTTAATCAGATATAACCATATTATTTTATGCATATTTAGCTCCTTTTGTGTGAAAATATACATTAAACTTTTATGATCAGTATAAATATCACACCTTTCACCATAAAGACAATGCCTCCAATATTTAATGCAAAGATTACCGCATCCAACTCCAAATAATGAGTTGGGTAATTTTGCTCATGTATTTTCAACTGTCATGAGGCATAAGCTATCACCATATCATTTTGCATGAGAACACACCCCAATCCCTTCTTGGATGAATAACTGTAGATCACAAACCTTTCTCCACTATAAGGCAGTGTGAGCACATGTGCACTAGATAACCTTCTTTCCAACTCCTTGAAATTCTCTTCACATTCTTCTTTCCACACGAACTTAACTCCTTTTCGAGTCAACCTGGTGAGTGAATTAGATAATCATGAAAAAATTTCACAAAACGTCGATAATATCCATCCAAACCAAGAAAACTTCGGATCTCAGGTACTGTTGTTGGTCTCGACCATCTTTCGATAACCTCTGTTTTTGTTGGATCCATAGATATCCCCTCTTTTGAGATTATGTGACCCAAAAATAAAAATTTTTTAAGCCAAAATTCACACTTGGTAAATTTGGCATAAATCTTCTCCTTTCTCAGGGTCTTCAATACAATTCTCATGTGATCTTCATGTTCTAACTTGTTCTTTGAATATAAAAGAATATCGTCTATAAAGACTACCACAAACTGATCAAGATAGTATCTAAAGACTCTATTCATTAGATCCATGAATATAGCAGGGGCATTAGTAAGACCAAATGGAATCACTATAAATTCATAGTGTCCATACCTTGTACGAAAAGCCGTCTTTGGTATATCCTCCCTTTTGAACCTTAATTGATGATACCCTGAACAAAGATCAATCCTGGAAAAGTATTGAGCTTCGCGTAGTTGGTCAAATAAGTCATCAATGCATGGGAGAAGATATTTTTTCTTGATAGTGATCTTGTTAAGTTCTCGATAATCAATACAAAGTCTCATTGATCCATCTTTCTTCTTAACAAACAGAACAGGTGCTCTCCAAGATGATTCACTAGGGCGTATGAATCCCTTATCAAGATTCTCTGGGAGTTTCTTCTTCAATTCCTTCAACTCAATTTGTTCCATTCTATAAGGTGTCTTTGAAATAGGTAAATCACCTGGTACGAGTTCTATTGAAAACTCAACTTCATGATTTGGTGGAAGACCAGGCAATTCCTCCGGAAAGACATCATCAAACTCCCATACAATGGGAATATTCTTAATCATGAGTTTATCTCCATCCATTTGAGATAAATAACCTTCATTTAGTGGAATCAAGACCCATAATATGGAAGAAATTTCCACTCGAAGGTTATGTTCATCATTGAATCGATAGACGATCATAGATTGATCTGGAATATGAAATGTGACATCCCTTGTTTGGCAATTGATATAAACTCCATATAATGAAAGCCAATCCATGCCAAGAATCACATCAAATTCCATTATAGGATGGATCACAAGATTTTTAGGAAGCACTTTCCCACAAACATCAATCAGGGAAGAATTATAAACTTTTGATGCGACTGTTGTGCCATTATGAGTTGTTATAGCTAACTCAACATCTAATTGTTGAGGTAATAGGGCGATACCCTTAGAAAAATTTTCAGAAATAAAAGAGTGGGTGGATCCAAAATCAAATAAAACATTTGATACTTTAGAGAGGATGGTAAGTGTACCTTTAACCACTACATTATTGTAATCCAAATCACAGGTAGTAATTGCATGTGACATTCCTTTGTCTTTGGCCTTAAGAGTTTGTTGACGTCGATCATCATCAACAACCCTTGGATTAGGGAATTGATTGGAATAATGCCCCATGTCCTTGCACTTGTAACATTGATGTGTAGGAGGTGCACTTTGTGTATCCTTTTCTTTGTTCGCATCACTAGACATCTTCTTCCCATCATTGCGACATTCAAATGCCCGATGAACTTCTTTTCCACATTTGAAACATTTACCTATCCCTATAAGACAACTCCCTCCATGTTTCTTTCCACACTTTGAGCATAAGGAAAAACTCATATTCGTCTCATTGTGCTCTTTAGATTTTCCTTTGAATTCCATTTTCCTCTTCCTATCAAACGAATATGACTGATGGGTTACTCCAATCTCCATCTCAACCATGAGAGAACATCGAGCGATTTCCTCGTAGCTATTGAAGTCCCTTATGGATAACACCCTTTGAAGACTTGGTTTTAAGCCACTAAAGAATCGATAAATATTACTCTCAGGTTGGATAATAATCCCAGAAGCATACCTTGCAAGTCTTGTAAAATTTGCTTCGTAGGTACCAACTGATTCATCATCCTTTTTATTTTGTTCAAGAAACTCCTTCTCCATATTTGTTCGAAAAATATGAGGGATGTACTTATTGAAAAATAAGTTCTTGAACTCGTCCCATTCCATGGACTCAATTTCATCTCTTTGCCCCATATTATTGATAAGAATCCACCATTGATCGGCTTCACCTTCCAAAAGATACACTGCTAAGATGACTTTGTCATGTTCAGAACATTAAAGAACTGAAAATATCATTTCAGTAGTACTGATCCATTGTTCAGCAACTAATGATCAGTAGACCCGCTGAATGAAGGTGGACGCTGCCTCATGAAGGATTCAATAGAATATTGCTCCTTCCTTTGTTCGTTTGGAAGTCTTACATGATTCATAGCTTGAGAAAGTTGTGTGAGCATGGCTACAATATTTTTCATTCCAGCACCCATAACATCTGGTTGCTCAGTGGGACAATCATTGCATTTCCCATCACATTCCGCATTAACACAGTTCCTTCGGGTTCCATCCATTGAGTAAAAAAAAAGAATAATAGTGTGAGAAACTCTAATTATAAAAGTAAAAATGCATAATCAAGAATAAAATTTCACACT
Source organism: Viscum album (assembly GCA_963277665.1). Classification (NCBI taxonomy): domain Eukaryota; kingdom Viridiplantae; phylum Streptophyta; class Magnoliopsida; order Santalales; family Viscaceae; genus Viscum; species Viscum album. Next base: position 859,899,031 of record OY728137.1, on the reverse strand, counting down.
TAAGGTCTAATCATAGGTTGTTCATGGAATTTATAAAACACTAAGATTTTTTCCTATTCTTAAACATATCCTCAGGGTTCTTACAAAGGAATTAAAATCTTAGTTTCCAAAGGTTGACTATACCTTTCCTCTAATACCAACTCTAATGACCCATACATTACATACATTTTTATTACTTCAAAATTTAAGCACACTTATTACAAAATATAACAAAACCATGTTAGGACCGTATAGGTATAGAGTCTTTAGAAATTGGTAAACATAAACAATAGGTTCACAAAGCATCTACATTATCTCCAAATTATTTCATCATATCTAGAGTCCCTTTTGGCATATCCTACTTAATAACCTTCTTCCAGACCTGGGGAGAGAAAACATACAAAAGGGTGAGCTCAAATGCTCAGTAAGGGTAAACAAAAGAAATATCAATCACATCATATTAATAAGAACATAACATTTTGGAAATACTAACCTGCAAAAGAAATCATAATTTCATAACAAGGGATAAATCATATTAGTAAAATGTAATACCAATAATCATAACATAAAATATGAAACATTGTGGAATACACACATAATCATAGAGAATCATTTCTTAGTAGTCAAGACTCATTGCCAATACTATCTTAGCAGACAAAGTCCATTTTTGAACCGAGTTCACTCCTCGTTTCAGTCCTGTATCACTGAACCGGTTTAACATTCCGTTCTATCCATATCTATCTCATGAGATATAAAATCTTTACCCAATGAATTGGAGGGAGATATAGGTCCCACCCATCTCATAATGATACCATTCTTATGTGTGCCACAAAATCAAAAAAATCATACATCATTGCAAAACCCATGTAATAAAAATGGGAATCTTAAACATCATTCCATCATAATATAATCCATATAAGATAAATGGACATCATAAAAATAATTCCATCATAACATAATCAAATCAATGTAAAAATAGGGATAGAAACAGAACCCTATATTATCTTATATGGGAAATAATTTTGATAAAACGCTTGACCTCCATTCTTGAGGAAAATATCCTTTCTACTTCAAAAACATTTTCCTTTATTAAAATGTCATACAATTTTAAACTAAAATAATTTGATTAAAAGAAACTTTAAAACATGTAAAGGAACCTTCATGGAAATAATTTTCTAAAATTCCATTCCGGCTGTATAAGTTAAAAAAAAATTTCTCGTACTTTGGCTAGAAAAGTCAAAAAGTACCTCGTACTAAAAATGACAAAAGATTCGTTTCATATCTTTTACTAAAAACTCACCAATTTAAAAAATTGTAGGTGGATGGAAATAATATTATATATTGAGAAAACATGGATATGGATGATAAATATTCCCCAGTAAATTCTGAACTATAAACAATCTCGGATAAAAATGAGATTGTGAGATTTTCTCTTACCTTAGGTCCGATATGCTTTGTACGTGTCCGAAAATCCTGTATAATGATTTAAATAATGTCATTGACTTATTATATAATCATATTCATTCTTATCTTATTATATATGGTAATATTCTTAGCCTCTTATTAGTTGTATTTCATTGCTACTTGTTATTCGGGTGTTTATTGCTTTATGTTCTTATGCGTGTTTTCTCGAATAAATTCTTATTCCTCTTTATAGGATATAGATACATCATTTACAGAATGGTATTAGTGTAATATATATCATCTTCATTCATTAAATTTGTTTATATAATCATTATTAAATGAATATCATGTTGAACGAGTCGTATCACATCATAGAGACGGTATTCCGTACGTACGCACGAGCGATGATATCGTTTCCATGATTGTGGAATTGTATTGGAGTTTATATATACTATTTCAGAATCAATATCACTTTAAAATAATCATATATAGTTATTCTTTACACCATTATAACCATCCAAGTAAGTTGGTGGTGGAAAACAGATTACACCACGGCGTGGAGACGGTATTCCGTACGTACGCACGCGCGGTGATTTCATTTTCCGTAGGATGGATAGAAGGTGAATTATGGTTGTCTCATATTTATAAAACAATATCAGTATATGAGTGATAATGATGTTATTACTTCATAATAAAACAACTAAATAAGATGAAGTTGAAGAAGAAAGAAATTAGAAGGGATCGGTAATGGATATTACTTCTTCTTGGATGCGCCTATTCTTAACCTCCTCTTAGGGCACTAGGGTTAGCCTTTGAAGAAGACCAGTACCTATAAGATGTTTCTAGGGAAGTGGTGAAGAGAAATTTACAGGGTTTTTCCGATCTTGATGGCTCAAAGTGGTGTGAGGAGGAGAGGGACGAGGTGACCTTTTATAAGGGAGGAGAAGGGCACCTTAGGAAAAACAAAAAATGTTATTTTATTATAATGTCATATTCTGTTTTTAATAGATCCAAATTGATTTATTTAGAATCTATGGTGGGGATGGGTCGAAATACTCTCATCTAATTGAATTTGGACAAGTTTAGGTAATTATTTTACCCTTATCATTTAGATTTAACATTAAGTTAAATAATTTAACTTTTACCGTGTCTTTTTGTTTTCTTACACTATAAGGTTAAGAAACTTACTATAACAAGACAAACGAACCCAAAGTTGTTTATTATTAATATATATAATCTTATATAAGTCATTTGGACGAACCTTGGATTTTTAAGAATAAAATATCAATTAATAATATTATATTTTTTTAAAAACAATTTTATGTCAATTTTGACACTATTTGGTAATTGATTTTTTTTGAAAATAATAACAGAATGATTAGTTCGAAAAAAAGTTAATTAAATAAATAATAACATGTCATATTAACCTAGAAAATTAGTGTAATTCATAAAAAGTCTCAAATTACATTTATTTTGGTATTTATAACATCAATTATTTCAATATTTCATTAATAAGTTAATTACTGCATCATCATTGTGTCATAAATAAATTAAATTATTTAGTGTCTATAAATTAAAAATAAAATACCATTATGTAGGAAATCTTTTTATATTTCTAATTAATATTTATAGTATAAATTATCTTATGTATAACCCTATATTAAAATTATTTAGTTATTAAACATTGATTTTAACTATTTTGACAATTCTTTAAAAAAATGTCTTAATCTAATACAAGTGGGCCTAAATGGTCCTATTTTATACCTGAGTTTGTTTTTGGTCGAATTACACTTATCCAATAGAATTGAGACATGTGTTAGGGTAATAATATTATCATTTTTACCCTTAATTACCCTATTTACTTTTAACCGTGGCAAAAAATGTAAAAAGTTACTATTCACCAAAAATTATTTTCATCTCATTGAACTAAATTTTATTTAATAACATAAACCGTGTCTGTAGGATTTTTTAAATTCCATTCAAAGAAGCGGTAAAATTATGTTTTATGTAAATTTTCAAATTCTCCTAGGAGGTGGGTAAAAGACGGTGAAAAGTTCAATAAAATTTTTATATATCTAAAATTATTATAAAATGACTCCAATGAATTACTTTGAACATATATAGGTATTATGTATCAATTTTGACATAAAATGAAATGAAATTAAATAAATAATTATTTAAATAAAAAGTCGGTTTTTAAATAGTAACCTAGTGTTTTCACTATTCATAAAAACATGAAAGTTTTCAGAAAAATACCAAAATTTCACCCTAGGCTAATTTCGATATTACGAATCCAAAAATGAATTCCATTTTGAAAGATAAAATTTATAAAATTTAAAAAACTGAGTATTACTATTCATAATAGGTAGTTATAATAATGTTTTAATAACATATCATTTTTTAGTGAAACTCGGTATTGCGTACAACGCAAGCTATCGAGGAAGGCTGCGATTGCGTGTAAAGAAAGCCAAGATAGTGTCGTGTGTAGTGAAATATTCCTTTGATGATGTATATAACATAAAAACAAAATATTTCTCATAGAAATCTCGGGTGTTACAACCCCGACATCAATCAGTTAGAAGAATACCTCCCATTTGGGATTCTCATTCCTTCGTGGAAAGAATGGACTTCCATTTATGAGTTATGTCACACAATTCATGTAATCTTCCAAAAACTACATAGGAAAATTTGAATGATTTATCATTCTTTTGTCTCTCTATATAGCATACAATTTATCTTCTCTACTACACCATTACATTCAAATGTTCTAAAACCTTCTTCATGTAGTCCTTTCTCCAAGAAAAACCCCACAAAACTACATCCATATATATTTTAAATCATTGTATAACATGAAGAACCTAATAATTTACCAAAATTCTATTTATAATGTGGAACTATATTTAATGAAAGTTTCAGAAACATCAAAATTATTATTGAGAATGAACACCACAGCATATGTGATGCATCATTGATGATAGTAATAAACTATAATTAACTTTTGTGAGAACAAACTAATGTTAGTCCTTAATAATTCTTTTGTACCAACTCTATCTTTTGGTATGTTGGAATAAATCATTTTCATTTGAAGGATACCTTATTCTATATCCTAAGGATACACTCTTCATGTGTTTTTTAATCCACATAAAGGAGTTTCAATTTTCCCTTTTAAACAAATATTTTTATCCCTTTCTCACCCATGTGAAATAGATAATCATTCTATAAGTTGGAGGATCAAGAAGACGTTGTTATGGTAAGTTTTTCATAGTTCAAACTCATTTTAAGGTATAATGTTCCATACATCATCCCTTTGGACACTACATTGGAACCATGTGTTACTATCCATACTCCATGTGTTAATATTTAAAATAAACCCACATTAACCATTTGGTATATTGAAATAAAATTATTCCTTAACCCTGGCATGTTTCACACCCCATGAAACACCAGAATGTATCAACTCATTATTTGAAATTTCACATCACCTTTTGCAACTATATCATGAGTTTTTTCATCCAAAAGATTTACCTTGGTGAATATTCTGATGTCATAATTATATATACTCCCCCTCTTAGATTATGATGGAGATAAATACATAGAATCAATATTAAATGAATTAAATGGGCTAGTGACACTTAGTAATAAATTTTTCACATCCCTAGATCTACTATTTTTAGAATACCATTTGTAAGTGAACCTTTTAGAATTTACCCTATGATCTGTAGAATATTTCTTCAAGTAAAATTTGACTGAAATAAAAGCCTATAACATTGAGTTTTACAAATTTCCCTCAACTCCTATATATTTTCTCCTTCCCCTTCACCCTATGCTGGTTTCTATAACACCCTAATATTTTGGAATACACTTTTCTATAAATTAATACTATTTTTGATAGTTTTTTTCAAACGAAACACCAAACTAAAAAACAAGATAATTCAAAATAATATTTTAAAATTTTACCATGATGGTATATTTTTTATGTTAACATTCATAAATTATAGTATCTAGACTATTAAAAATATATAGAAAGGATAAGTGATGTCACAAAGTACTAGGAGTCTTCCATACATGTCTCACCTACCTAACAAAGGAAAGGAGGTAGTGTCACTTTGGTTGGATCTAGAATATGCCCAATATAAACTCCAAAAATTATGGTATGAGTGAAATAATATGAAATATAATTTCAAAATTGTGGAATTTTCCATGATATCTATATAGTATGAACCACCAACATCTATTTAAACTAGAGAATATCATATTCTTAGATCATATATTTAATATTTGAGGGTTTTTATAATAATAAATCCTGATTACATAAATACATAATTACATATGTAATAAATTGTTTATATATAACATGTATTTTAAAATTTACTCTTTCAATTTTTTAGAAATAAGAAAAGTTCACTTTCAATAATAATATAACGCCTCGAACTTTTGAATAATATTTTTATTCCTAAAAAATTACGTTATACCATGTATCATTAATTAAAACTATATAACTATAAATTGAAATGTAACTATTAGTTTTTGACTGTTATTTGACCATTTGTCAATTATGATTGAAAATCAATATGACCATCGGAAACAATATTAATTTTAATGTTATAACAATTGTTTATAAATAGAAATTATAATGGAAAAATTGATTCAAAAAGAAGAGTTAATGGCCTCATCCAGTAGTCTCGAGCCATATGAAGCTCATTTGTTAGAGCTCAGAAAGGAGGCAGTGTCACTAGGATTCTCTCGTGACAAAGCCCAAGATGAGCTTCAATACGTTTATCTTGAATGGAATCGCTTATGGGGGAAGTAAATGTTGTTAGATATTACCACTTAAAAAATGTTATTTGAGATTCCCCAAGTGTCTACCACAATCTCACACCTTACCCTTTGGTCTTATGCTGGTGTTTTAAGGGTTATGTAACAATTTATTAGTTATTTATTGTGTAATCACTTTTTATAAAAAAAGTCTTATTCCATCAATTCATTTATGTGAATAGTTTTCCTTTAAAATATAATGAATTAGAGAAATTGATTTTTTCAGGTAAAATGTTACTTTTTAGAAATATATAAATGATTATATTAGACTGAGGTTTTATTAATAATTTTATTATAATAGTTTTATAAAAACACTCATTTTAATTAAAAATTATGACTATATTTATTGTTTTTACTATATAAAAAATTATGTATTCAATTTGATAAGAATTGTATTTCTATACGATAAAAAATAAATGTTATTTTTAATTAAAGAATTTATTTTGATGAATTATTTAAATTTTGAAATAAATAATATTTTAATAAAATATTATTATCAAATTACTTTTATGAATAATAAATGAGTATATTATTTTTATGAACTGAAATGTAATTTTTAATAATGTCTAAAAACTGTGTTTTCAAAACCCATCAATTTTCAGTAAATGAGGTTTTTTTATTTTAAACGTAACAATTAAAATATTTATAAAATTTTATAGATTAAATAAATATTTTTTTAATCAGGATACAAAATTATCTAATGGTGAATTTTTCAAAATTTTCCGAGATAATGAAATTTTTGGGTAAAAATTAAATACCGCATAAATATATAATGTGTTTTGTGACATCATAATGACCCAATTGTAATGTAATAAAATACTATAAAAGGTATATTCAGACAATATATGTTTTTTATTTTAAATAATGTGATTATATATTTGTTTTATTAATTTTATAGTGTCTTAGTGGACACTCCAAGACATATAAAATATTTTAAATTTTTAAAATGATTTCCTTGAGAGCGTGACCCAACTCAACATAAGAAAACCTAATATTTTAATGAGTTATTACATTTTCCTTATAAAACAATCCCCTTTGAAAAAAAACCATGGAAAAAACCGTGGGATGGTTTGTTTTTCTGATTAGTATAATGTGTTTCGTCCAAAACATAAATAATAAAGAATTCCCTCTAATTTCCTATGTAAACCCACCCAATATCCCATTCCTCTTCACTAAAACCATTTGGAGCTCAACCAACCTATTCCTTTATCTCTCTATAATCCTCCCACGGTTCCCTAATATCTTAAGAAACCTCTTTCAAGCCACTCCCATGCCTTTGGTATCACAATTCCAAGTAAGTGTTCCTCACTTTCCTTACTTCCTTATTTATGTCCAAGTTTCTTTATAATATTATGACATTTTATTTTCTATTAAAAGTATTGGGGTATGATTTCTAACCTACTCTATACTTTCCCCCTTATGTTTTAATGATTAGATACCTCTTTGAATATCACTAATTTCTCCCATGTACACCTGTTACCATGCCTAAATTTCATAAGAGTTTTTCTATTTCTCATCTTTCTTCAAGTTTCTTCATTATGTTACGCCATCAATTTCCCAATTCAATGTGTTTGGAAATTTATCTATGTGAAAATTTACTATATGTTCAAGCACATATGATGAGATTCCCCTTTTTCTCTCATTTCCAATTTTTATAATCCTTTATTTCACGCTATTATGCTTCCGGAATTGCACCACGATTTTCTAATCCAAATTCATTGTGTAGTAAATAACATACCCATTTCCCTGTCAAGGGTATTAACCTTCATGAACATATAATTATTTAATGGTACTTACATGTATATATTACACATTTTTTAATCATTTAATATCATCTGATGTTCTATGATTCCATGTTTTATGATCTATGTGGCACACTTATGCACGAAATGAAATGATTTAGAAGGGTGAGCCCTGATAGCACTCCAATGAATGGGGTAAAGAATATTACCCTAATATTCCATGTAAAATGAGGGTTTAGTCATGATAATTCATTTGAAATGAGGGTTTACTCCTACTAATTCAAATACAATGAGGGTTCACTCATGCTAATTCAAGTGCAATGAGGGTTTACTCAAGCTCCATCAACAATGAGACTTGCTCATGCTAATATCAAGTTAATTATGGTTTCCACATATCGATGTTATGATAATCATTCTATATGATGATTTTATGTTCGTGTTTCTCTTATTATCCATTGATATGCCAATTTCATAACATTTATTTTATTCTCCATGTTATTCCTTGTTTACACCCATACTGAGTTTTATAGCTCACACTTTTCTTATGTATGTCGTTAGTTTATCGCATTCAATTATACGTATGAAAGAATGTTGTGGTCATGAAAAAGATTTATTCAATAAATATATTGTATTTTTTGTTTGAAGTTGTTATTTAATGTTCCTAATTTCCCAAGACACTAGACCTCTCTATCCCCAGAGTTGTCATAAGTGTATGTTTATGTAATAAATCATGTTTATGTGTATAATAAAGAGCAGAGTTTTTATAGTTGTAATAAAAGGATAGGTTTAGTTATTTTTTGGATTAGAATTATTAAACTCTAGTTAGAGACATAGGGATAAAACTAAGTAAAAGGAAAACATACCTAAATTTGTTTAGGTATAGAGTAAGTCATTTATTAAGAAAATATAGCCCTATCTGGATACGAACAAGTAGAGGTGGCTCTGGAACATAAGTATCTATGGGTAAAACCTAAAAACACCTCTTTAAGATATGAACAAATGGGAACTGGTTCATGAAAATCGGCTTTCCTGTACTCTTGGTTCGACACTCTTGAGGGATATGCTTTGGTAAATTCATAAGCGTAGTATGAAACATTATTAAGGGAATAAGAAAAATCCCATAAGAATATATGTTATGAAATAGATCCTGGATAACCTAGATTGAAACTTAAGGTATCATAAGTTCGAGTATACTATGAAATTTTATCCTTCAGTGTCCAGTGCTTTATTTTTTACATTCTTATTAGCTATGTATTCAAACCCCCCAATTGTATTTTCTTTTTCGTAGTTAAAACATGGAAGGAGGAAAATCATGAACAACTCGTCTCTCTCTTCCTGAAGAACTACATGGAGAGATTATTGTAAAATCATTCTCAGATTAATTTGAAATGTTTTAAAATATCAATGTTAAATGAAAACAACTTTCTAATGCATCCAATACCTTTATAATTTCTTGATTCTTTCATAGATTAGTCACTATCTATTAGAGAATATTGCGCTGAAAACATTCTTACCATGATAAGAATGAGAAATACCATCATTTTCTTTTCAAATTCTTATATTTATTTCAAAATGATGAATCTCTAAATTATTTTCTGGATGTTGAAAAAGAGGGTGACCTTTGAGCAGCCTGTATGTATCCAATTATAGATTTCTGTTTTTGGGGAAACACCAAAACTAATATACAAATACCCAATTTTGAAATATTGGGACATGAGTCATTAATACTTTTTTATAAAAAACATGTTCATAAAGATATTTTAAATTTATATATAATAAATAAATTTTTAATGACTTATTGGTGATTCCATCGATATAATCCAAGACACTTGAGAAGTTTTTGGGAAACAGAAGTAGATTATTATGGAAATATCCTGAGTTACCATGGTGATGTATGAACCCTTTATACTTACAAGAAATTCTAATCAGAATGATTAAAGAACTCCTTTAGGATATTAAGGAGAAGTACCCTCAACTCTTTTCAACTTTTTATGCAAAATAATAATTTTGGAGTGAAATTTATTAAGGGGGAGAAATGTAATGAACCAAACATTTGAATAATATTTTGTTTCCTGTAAATGTATGTTTTATGATGTCTAATTATTTTAAATTATATAAGTATAGATTGAAATATAACTATTATTTTTCAACCATTATATGACCATTAGTTAGTTATGATGAAAGATTAATATGACTATTACAAAAAATAATAATTTTAATGTTATAATTATTGTTTATAAATAGAAATGATAATGGAAAAATTAATTTAAAAAAAATATTTGATGGCCTCATCCAGTAGAATTGAGCCGTATGAAGCTCATTTTTCAGAGCTCAGAAAGGAGGTAGTTTCACAAGGCTTTTCTCTTGACTATGCCCAATCGGAGTTTCAACACATTAATCTTGAACAGAATTTCCTAAGGGGGAAGTTCAAGTTAATATATATTACAACCCAGGCGATGTTATTTGAGCTGCCCCAAGAGAGTTTCACAATTGTACACCTTACCCTTAGGTCTTATATGGGTGTTATAAGTGGTTATTTAACAATTTATTAGTTACATATTGTGTAATATGTTATTATAAATAAAATTATTATTCCATAAATTTAATTATGAGAATAGTTTTTCATAAAAATATAATCAATTAGATAAATTGATTTTTGGGTAAAATGGTACTTTTTAGAAATATATAATTTATTATATTAAACTAAAGTTTCATTAATAATTTTATTATAATAGTGATATAAAAAAATTACTTCTATTTATAAATATTTATTATATTTTTTGTTTTTACTCTATAAAATATTTTTTATTCAATTTTATAAGAATTTTATTTATGTATGATAAAACAAAAATTGTATTTTTAATTAAAAAATTTATATTGATAAATTAATGAATTTTTGAAATAATTAATATTTTAATAGAATATTATTATCAAATTTATTTTATGAATAATAAATGAGTATTTACGTTTTATGAAGTCAAATGTAATTTTTATTATGGCTAAAAAACTGTTTTTTTACAAACCCTTCAATTTTCAGTGAATGTAGGTTTTTATTTTGAAAGTGAAAATTCACATATTTATAAAATTATTTAGATAAAATAGATATTATTTTTCAAATCAGGAAATCAAAATTTTTCAATTGGGAGTTTTTCATAATTTTCCTAGACAATCAAATTTTTGGGTAAAAATTAAATACCATATAAATATATAATGTGTCTTATGACATCATAATGACCGAATAGTGATGTAATAAAATACTATAAAATGTATATTCAACCAATATGTGTTTTAGATTTAAAATAATGTGATTTTACATTTTATTGATAAATTTTATGGTGGCTTAGTGGACCCTTCAAGACATATAAAATATTTTATATTTTTAAAATTATTTCCTTGAGAGTGTAACTCACCTCCACATAAGAAAGCATACTATTTTAATAAGTTCATACATTGGAATTAAAAAATAAATTTTTCCCCTCCATTTTGGAAAAAGCCACGGGCAAAAAAAGGCATGGTTTGTGGTTTTGATTAGTTTAATGTGTAGTGTCCAAAACCTAAATAATAATGAATTTCCTCTAATTTTCTATATAAACCCAATTAATATCCCATTCCACTTCCCTCAAACCATTTTGAGCTTGACAAACCTTTTACATCCTCTCTCTATAATTCTCCCAAGGTGCCCCAAGCTCCCAATAATCCTTTATCAAGCCTCTCCCAAGCCTTTGGGATCACACTTCCAAGTAAGGGTTCCTCACTTTCCTTCCTTCTTTAATTATGTCCATGTTTCCTTATATTGTTATAACCTTTTATTTAAAATTAAAAATATTGGGGTATGATTTTGAGATTCCCCTATATTTCCCTCATTATGTATGAATTATGATATTCCTCTTTCACTATCATTAATCCCTCTCATGTACACCCGTTACCATGCTAAAATTTCATAAGAGTTATTCAAATTCTCCTATTTATTCATGTTCCTTCATTATGTTACACCTTTTATTTCCAAATTCCATTCTTTGGGACATGTATCTATGTTTTCCCCTTACTGTACATTTCATGTACAAATTATGAGATACCCCTTTTCTCTCATCACCCATTTTTATGAACCTTTATGTCACACAATTATGCTTTTAAAGTTGCACTAATATTTGACAAACCAAAATCATTATGTAGTGAATACCATACCCATTTCACTATCAAGGGTATTAAAAGTCATGCACATATACATATTGAATGGTAATTACATGTTTTTATTACACATTCTTTTGTCATTGAATAATATAGGATGTTGAATGATTCCATGTTTTATGATCTATGTGGCACATTTATGCATGAAATGAAATGATTAAGAAGGATGTGCCCTGATAACACTTAAATTAATTATGTAAAGAATAATATCCTGATATTCCATGTTTAATGAGTGTTTCTTCATGATAATTAAAGTGTAATGAAAGTTTAATCCTGACAATTCATGTGGAATGAGGGTTTTAATCATGATAATTAAAGTGCAACGACTGTTTACTCATGCTTCATGTGCAATGAGCCTTGGATCATCCTAATATCATGTTAAATCACATTTCCACATATCTATGTTATGATAATAAGATATATCATTTTTTATGTTTATGTTTCTCTTATGCTCCAACGATATGCCTATTTTTTAACGTGTATTGTATTCTTTATGTTATGACTTGTTCAATCCCTTACTAGGCTTTATAGCTCACCCTTTTCTTATGTATGTCCTCAGGTTATCCCATTCATTACTAAGTATTAAGGAATATTGTGGTCATGTAAAAGAATTTTTGAATAAAGATATTGTATTTTGTGTTTTATCTTTTTATGTAATGTTCTTAATTTCCCAAGACACCAGACCTATCAATACTACGAGTTGTCTTAAGTGTATTTTTATATAATAAATCATGTTTAAGTGTGTAATAAAGAGTAGGGTTATTATAAATATTTCATTGATATTATGTAAATACTATATATAATAAATTAATAAAATCATTTTATACATAAAAATATATTTCTCTAAAAATATATTTTTATGGTCTATGCATTTTTTATGAATGTAAATATATTATTGATAAAATATATTATTGACATAAATAATATAATAACACTATATTAAACTAATATTTTACATGAAATAAGAAAAAACAACAATAAATATTTGAAAAATTCGTTTTCTATGAGAAGAGTTTTCTTTATATTTTGAATTTATTTTTAAAGAATAACTCATTTATTTAATAATTTTAATTTTTTAAACTAAAATTAAATATCATATCAAAATTATATTTGGAATAATTTTTTATATTTTTTAATGGATGAATTTTGGAGTGAAAAATAAAAAATAACAATTTTTCAGTTACTGTATCTTTTTTTCATAATATAAAATTGACTTGTATGTTTATGATTTTTTTTTATAAAATTATATATTTAAAAAATAATATATATTATATATAATTATGTATTTATAAAAATAATGTTTAATATTTTGAAAACATAAGTAATATGTTACAATAAAAAAAACTATTTTCGGTGTATTTTTTTGAACCAAGTATCCATAAAGTGGAATTTGGATTTTTCAATTTTTTATAGTAAAATTACTCTTATTTGTGAAAAATATACCAATTAATTTAACATAAAACAACAAAATTAATAATTTTATCTTAATCATAATTTTTAATAATAAAATTACACTTTATTATAAAAATATTTTGTATGTGTTATGTGTTCTAATTTTAAAATTAATTTTTGTCACACATAGAATTTTAAAAAAAATATTATTTCCAATTTGAAATAATTATATCCAAATTAGGTAAAAAGTACCATTTATTTCTTATTAATTAAAATTTAATTTCTTTGGTAAAAAATAGATACTAAGAAAAAAAATCTAAATATGGTAAAACTTAAAAATCTATATGTAAATGACATAAAATCATGTGTAAAAACATATTGTTGAGGATTTATTGACCTTACCTCTCTATTGATAGAATTATTTTCCATTATTGGAACTTCATGAAAATTAAATAGTTACATCAACTTTTATAATGTTATGAAAACCCCACTCCCCCTTATAAAAGGAGTAATCACTACCCTAATACTGCTCACATCCCAAGAAAAATATATTTGAAAAAAATATACCCAAATATATCTCAAAAAATCCAAGTAACTTCCTATAGGTTTTGATCCTATCTAAATACCACCTCTCAAATCCATAATTCAATTTGTGAATGAGATATTTCGAGGAGTAAGGTAAAATTATGAATTACTCCTTTATCTTATATTTTCATTATTTATTCTTCTACCTCTTCCAAATAAAATCTACCCATTTTTTAATAATTATTTTGGTATAATTATATTATTGAAATTTAATTAGTTTTTTGGGATATTATTTTTATACCTTCATCCTATCCATTAGAAAACCAAAAACATCCCTTATATTACGTGCGAACAACTCCCTCCATAAGTGGCGTGATCCATTTTTCATAACTACCATATAAGGATAGTTGTAATGAAATATGTAATAAATAAATTTAATATTTTATCCATTATTTTGATTATGATAATAGAAATAAATTCCAACATTCATTACATTCTATGAGAAATGAGAAGATCATCTGTGTGTACATGAAAATTACTTCCATCATAATGTTATGTATATTTTTTCATGTATAATTTTATTCTTTATAAAACTATATTAACATTTTATTAATTACCTAAAAAGATATAAATAAAATAATAATACTTCTATAATAAATGTATTATTCCAATATAATCACATTATTATTCATATTCACCTATTGATGATAACATGTTCTTGTTTGGGTTGATTTTACCACACATGTGAAAGTATATATAAATTTATATCATTTATGATTATAGAAACATAAATTCTAGATTTATTTTAAATAATTTATTATATAATACATGGTTTAAGTTTCTATAAATTTTAAATAAATATTTATTTTATTATTAATATTCCACCATTTGTTCATTAAAAATTATCAAAATTAGAACACCGCTGATTTCATCTCTAGGAACCATAACAAAAAAATATCATGGAATGAAACTTGAAAATTAGAATTTATTTAATACTTCTATCCATTCACCATAAATAAAATAGTAATGATTATGTTTCTGTCAAATAATATGAATCACATCGACTTTACAAAGAATATGTAAAATAATTAAAATTACAAACACCTAATGATAACAAATGAAAAATATATAACTAGTAAATGTATAATATATGATTATAATTTAAGATTAAAAAATGTAAATTTGTGAATATGGTTATAAAATATGTGATTAATATAGTTATGTTTCCTATATAAGAAGTTAGAGTGTGATATACTATATGGGAATAAAAGGTCAGGGTGTTTCCTAACTCAATGTTCTTTTATTGAGTTGTAATAGTACTTGAAATTCATTATTATATATTGGGTAAATTCTATCCTATGATTGTATTATAATTTACTTTATCCTTTTTTTATTTTTATTTACATTTCCCTCTTACTTATTCAATTTAAAATTATTCTTACATAATAAATTTATTGTTTGTAATGGGTTTTTAACATAACATCATTTCTTGAGTTATAATGATTTATATTTTACTATAGAATAAAAATGGTGTTATTATATTATATGATGAAATTATAATTACTTTATGCCTTATTTTCTATTTAATAATATTTATGACTTTATTTTTTTAAAAAATTGTATGATGTTAGGAATAATTCTGATTGCCTAAAAATGATCTCCTTTTCTCCCATATACACATTAACTATTCTCACAAATGATATCATCTGTAACTTTGAATAAATGTTTGAATTATTAAAGCATAATTATTTTTATTTCATTTGAAGTGTTGTTTTTAAAAAAAAATCATGTTACCTTCTTGATTTTTTTTGAAATTCATTTATAATCTTTTCTCTTTATGAAAAAGTTAATAAATGTTTTATAAAATATATATTTTCATGGATTCACGCCCATTTTACTCGTTAAAATATCTATCTCATATAGAGTTATGTTTTATGAACAATATTATTAATACATTTATGAAATAATCCATTAGTGAGATTGATCTTTTAGTATCTACAAATATTCTTTTGAAATCTTGTTATGATATACCATATGGAAATGATATAAAACCCATTTTATCTCCATTAATATTAATTATATGATGAATGATTGATATATTATAGAAAAAATACATGTATATTAATGGGTGGGGTCTTATACCTCTCTATAATGCATTGGTTATGGTTTTATTTATCATAAGAAAATATAGTATGGGCTTTCTTGGATTTGGGAACAACACAGAGGTTGAACCTTCTTTGTTATGATCATAAATTAAATGGGGATCCTTCTTAAATTAAAATCAAAACATAAAGGGTAATATTTTTTGGATAACAAATAAAACAAAATGGGGTATCATTCTTGGATATTCTCATAATATGGTGATTCCTTATGCCTACATTTTATTCCAAAGTCTCTTCTTATTCTATGCTTCTATGACAAAAACAAATTTTTATGACATATGTTTGGGATTATTCCCTCTGGTTTATGTTTATTATATCATAAAATTATTTCATGTTACATTTTTGATCATTTGATATTATATAACATATTATCAAGGATTTTAGATCACTCTTTTTTTCATGTTCTTTTAACAAGATATTTCACTCTTGGCCATGTTTTCTCAAATGAATATGAACCAAAATTTGATAAAAGACTAATAAGTTTTCTATTATTGAGTGTTTAAGCTAACCCCATTATTAGGATTCCATTCCCTAGGTTATGAATATGATGTTACCCTATAAGGAGGCTATAAGATTGTAATGACATAATATTTCACAATGAATAGTCTTTAAATAAATATTATCTTAATTGATTTTTCTACAGGAAACAACGAACTAAAAAAACAATTATATGATTAATTAGAAATTTACCATTATTATATAGTGATTGTCTTAGTGGATAGAAATTTATTAACCATGTTATGAAATCTATGAAGAAAATCAAAATAAATGGAATTAGGTAGCAAAATCATTCCTTATGAATCTCATTTTTCCAATTTTGGAAACAAGAAAACCTCTATATGGTATTTATAGACCAATTCCAATAAGAAAAAAAATAATTAAAATGCGAGGGATATTATATTTTAGATGAATTAAATTCCATGTAAATTTCTATGAGATATTTGTTAGTAGAATCACGATCTTCGACAATCATCAGTGAAAAACTTATGATTATATCATACATACAGATCATGAGAGGATATATAAATAGATATTGTTATGATATAAATATGTAATAATTAATTTTAGATGTTTTTTATCTAATTTATTTTTAATAACTCTTATTTATTACTTTTAAAGAAAATAATGTTTATTTTTCTATAAAATATTTTTCCTTTTTATTTCAGATTTTAAAGATAAATATATAATTTTTAGAATTATAATTTTATTAAATGAACAATTTTTAAAATTAATATTTTAAATATAACCTTATGTTGATTTTATTTATTTTTATAAAATATTTTTTTAAATGAATAGTAAAAGATATAGTTTTTGTGAAAATTATAAATTTTATGATTTTATCAATAAATCAGAATGACCTAGAAGTATCTTAATAAATTAAATTGATTAATAATTTTTTTATTTGAAAAAATAAATATTTTAATGTTTCTTTTTTAACATAGAAAATATATGTTCAATATTTTAGAATATAAATAACAGTTCTTTCTACTTTAAAAATTCTTTTTAGTCACTTCATTTAATTGAAAAATTTAATGGTAATATTCTATTTTTGATTTATTTTGAATGCCGATAAATATTAATTTTTTCATAATAAACCAAATTATATCATGAAATTCAATTACATTGTTTAATTTATACTACATATAAATTTTATTCATAAAAACACTCATTTTCTTAAAAAGAGTTTTATACACTATGTTCGGGGAAATAAAAATAAAAACATATAACTTTATAAATTTTATAAAATTATTTTCATTATTTATATCAACTTTTTTATATTATTTAATAATTCTAATTTTAATTTTTAGGTGTTATATTAAGTATCCAATGTTAATATTAGTATTCTCAGTGAAACAATTTTTTAATTTATAATAAATGTCTAAATACTAAATATTTTTAAAATAAAGGGATGTATTTTAAATTAAGACTATGATATTATTTTTAATAATATATAAAAATTAATTAACAGCCAATTAATTATTAATTAATGTAAAATATTACCAATAAAAAATATTGATTAAAATAATATTTCCCTGCAAAGAATAGTTTTTCAACACAATATATATTTTTCTTTGAATGTTATTTTTCTCATATTTAAAAATTGAATTAGATAAAATGGAGTCAAAATTAAAATTATTCACAAAGAAATTTGGAAATATATTTTATCATATATTTTTAGTGATAAATTAATAACCATGATAAATATTAAATCAAAATTAATAAGTGTTAAATTGGGGAATCTAATGTGGCCCAAATTTTATTACATCAATTTGATATTTAAACCTTTTAGAATGATTTTATTATGCTGTACAGTCATATATTTATTTATCATGAAAATTTACCCACCTAAATCACTTAACTCTCATGAAAAACCTCTCTTACTCGATACATAACATTATTTTCCAAAACATTTTCCCCTTTCCCACTTATTAAAGAAGTTCACATCCACCCATTTCAACCAAATTATGTAGATCAAAAATTACAATAAAACATTATCCATTTTTATTCTTATAGATACCTTATACATGTTTTGAAACCTATAACCTCAACAATGTTCCTCTGCTCCTTCATTTCAAAAGAATACTTCAAGATAAGGTTTAATTATCAATGAGGATAGAGTGTGATCGACTAAGAGTTAGGTAAGGGTTTATTGTCTTTATTTTCACCACTAGAGATATATTTTTTATAATAAAACATTATTTATCTTTAATGATTCATCTAATTCCCTGATAATATTTTTTCTCATTATCATTTTTGTATTCATGGTATTTAACGTTTCATTTGAGACCATATCCATTATGGGGGTTTTATTCGATGTTTTTTTAATGTCATAAGGGGTTCATTGACTCAATTTATAATTCATTGGTACATAATATTTATTACATGAATATATATTTCAATGTTTTTCTTATTTTAATCACTTATGATTTCCCAATTTTATTTTTATAAATTATTTGGGAAAATTTCAAGACTAGGCACTAATATGGAATGTGATTCCAAGGCATGAGGTTCTCTGAACGATTGTTTAAAAAATGTTATGTTTTCTATAGAACATGTGTGCAATTTTTTTTTGAAAAAGTTAAATGACTCTTAAATGAGTGCTCAAATTAGAAATATAAGGGAAAAATTGAGCTCAAAGAAATAACTTTACCCTAGCGTGACCTATTATTGATCAATGCGGGTCATTTGTAGAAAAAATCACTAGGGGCGTAATCATTAATAAAATTATCAAATAAAAATTATTTTATTTTGAAATACTAATAACTTATACATGTTAACTTGGATGGGAAATCAAAGACCCCTATTAAGTTCATAAGGAGGTGTTTTCCTTAGGCAGGGCATAAACTCTACCATCATAGGTTGAGGATGAATGTTAGATTTTGGACAGAGACATCATAAAAATATCTATTAAAAATATTTTATTGAACATTACGTGTTGACACATTAGAAATTTACTTTTTTAATAAGCCTTGTCCGATGAATTAAAGGATATCTCCATAACCCCAGAATTCCACTGAGGTAAGGAGAAGGAAGTTATATCCTGATGATGAATTCCAGCGGATTGAGGATTAACAATGACACAGACCACCGTTCTCTATCAATGACTAATCCAATCATTGAGTAAGAGTGTCAATCTATTTTTGATTTCTTTTACCCTTCTTATAATCAAATGTTAAATGTGGACCACCCCATATATATATTGATCAATGGTTCAGTCATTCTTTCAAGGTGGATAATTATTGCAGGATTAAAGTGAATATATCTTCGTGATTATTCTTCTATTGGTTTCTTCATGATCCCACTAACATGAATGGATCATGGCTGAAAAAACAAGGCCATGATCCATTCTTTGGGTGTTCATGTTCTTAATACATCCCCCTAAATATGTTGTGTTCCACATGCATTATTATCCATTAGAAACCTCATGAAAATGATCGATCATTGTGCCCAAGATCCAAGACACAATGATCCAACACCGAAGGTTTTGATCCACAATGGCATTATAGAGGTGTGATAGGAGTGTAGTAGGAATAAGATGGCTCATGGAAGAGGGATTAACGAACGATGGGCTGCTGACAGTGTGGCTAGTGGTGAAGGAAGTGCATGGCCCGGTGAGCTTCACATCCATGGTCTAGCAGGACCACACCGGTGGTGGAGCCCCCAACAGTGCATCTCATAGTTGGAAAAAATCATTGTGGAAGGAGGATGTGATGGAGGTTGTGGTGGGACATTTTGTTGAGGCCACATTAGAGGATGACCCCATGGAATCATGGAAATGAGATCCTGGGGACAAGGATGTGGTGTTGTCCACATTGAACATGACGGTCTCGTTGATCGGGATCACACAGACAAGCCATGAATTCAAGGATTCGGCCCACATGTTGTGGGTTTGGCCGGGCGAACTGTATAACAACCCTGGTCTTTTTATTACACAATTAAAAATAATTTATTACATATAATTCATTTGATAAAACATATATGATTGAGAGGTCTAGTGTATTTTTGGGATTAGTATCATTACATAACAACGTATAACATGAAAATCAACATCTTTATTGAAAAATTATTTTACATGACCACTATATTCCCTCGTACATAGCATTGCATGGGATAACCTGAGGAAATGAATAAGAAAAGGGTGAGATATAAAGCCCAATAAGGGAATAATCATGGAATAACATGAGGAGTAAAATACATGTTAGAGAATAGGCATATCAATAGAGCACAAGATAAGCATAAACACAAAGCCATGATAAAGCATGATAATAATAACATGAAAATGTGGCAACAACACTAAACATGGAATTAGCATGATCCAAGGATCATTGCACTTGGAGCATGATTAAACCCTCATCTCATATGAAGAATGAGTAAAACCTCATTTAAATTGAATTAGCTTGAGTAAAAACCCATTTTACATGGAGTATCGTGATACTATACGTTACCCATTGCATTGGAGCTCTATAAGGGCACACCCTTCTTAAACATTTCATTTCATGCATAAGTGTGCCACATGGATCATATAAAATGGATTCATAAGACATCATAATTTATTCCATGATAAAAGAATGTGGAATTTATAGATGAGAATTTATAATCAATAAGTAAATGTGCATAAACGTGAATACCCTTTATAGATAAATGGGAATGGTATTCTCTACACAATGACATTGGCTTGGAAAATCGGTGCAATTTCAGCAGCGTAATGGCGTGACGTAAGAATTCATAAAAATTGTTGATGAGAGAGAAAAGGGTGTCTCATAATATTTACATGAAATGTGCAGTAAGGGGGTCGTATAGATACATGTCCCAACAATTGTAATGGAATTTATATTCATGATACAAAATAATTGCTTGAATATAAGTGAGGAGAGATAAATTCTTTTCAGAATTACGGAATAGTAACAGGTGTACATGGTAGGAATCTATTGAGAGAGAAAGGGATCTACCATCATTCAAAAATAAATAGGAAAGTTTGGGGGAGGTCCAAAACCATACCCCAACATTTATAATTGAAATTAAAAGGGCATAACAACTTAAAGAATGTTGGACAAAAATGAGAAAGGAAGAAACCCCCTTTCTTGGAAGTGTGCTTCCAAAGGCTTGAGAGAGTCTTAAGAGTGGATTCTTGGGATATTGGGGCATTTTGGGAGGATTCTAGAGAGAGGAGGTTAGAGGTTGGATGAACTCTAATGGATTTGAGTGAGGAGGAAGTGGGAGCTTGGGAGGGTTTATATAGGAAATGTGAGAGAATTCTTTATTATTCAGGTTTGGGACACCTCACATTAAACTAATCCAAAACACAAACCCACCCAAGGTCTTTGCCCATGGGTTTTTTCAAAGGGAAGTGTAAAACAATATTTTATAAGTCCAAAGTCTGAACGTCTTAAAATAATGGGGTTGCTTATGTGGAGTTGAGTCACACTCCCAAGGAAAACAATTTAAAAAGATAAAATGTTTAATAAGTATTGAAGGGTCCACTAAAGCATTGTAAAATAATTCAAACAAACCCAAAATTAAATTATTTTAATGCTAAAACATATATTGGCATTACATAAAGTTTATAGTATTTTATTACATCACTATTCAGTCATTATGATGTCATAAAACACATTATATAATTAAACGGTATTTAATTTTTACCCAAAAATTTGACTCTCTCAGAAAATTATGAAAAATTCACTATTGGATAATTTCAACATCTAGATTCCAGAAATAATATTCATTTTATCTAAATAATTTTCTAAATATGTTAATATTTACTTTTAAAATAAAAACTGACATTTATCGAAAATTTATGGGTTCTGGCCAAAATGGCTTTCAAAACATAATAAAAATTAAAATTGAATTCATAAAATTATACGATCATTTATATTTAATAAAAATTAATTTTAAAAAATAATAATATTTTATTTAAATATTATTTAATTCAAAAATCCATTAATTCATAAAAATAGATTTTTTAGTTGAACATTAACTAAAAATAGAATTTTTGCTTTAAAAAAACTATTTACAAGGTAAAAATAATAAAATGAAAGTTTATTAATTATTATATACAAAATTAATGTTCATAACCATAGTGATAAGTTCATGACACCCACATAAGACTAAAGAGTAAGTTGTGTGATGGTGACAGACTCTTGGGGTGGCTTGAATAACATTTCTCGGGTGGTAATCTTTATTAACTTCCACTTCTCTCATAGGCGGTCACGTTTTAGCTTAACATATTCGAGCTCATCTTGGGATTGGTCAAGAGTGAAGACCAAAGATAAAACCTCCTTTATGAGCTCTGACAAATAGGCTTCATAAGTGGAACGTCTACTGGATGAGGCCATCGCTTCCTTTTTCTGAGTAAATTGGATTTGTTAAAGCCCTATATTTATACTAATCATGTGATCACTATTCAACAGCTATATTAACAACAGTCATAATTCATAAATGTATTTTTCCAAAAACATAAAACCAAAGAAGTTGACATTTTTTATAATCATTTTACATAAAGAGAAATTTAATTAGATCAAGAGGGATTTCCATTAATGAATGTTTGGGTCGTTACAATCATCCCCCTTAAGAAATTTCACCCTCGAAATTTCCTTTCCCATAGTAAAAAAAATGTGGGTAACTATGCTTCATCATTTCCTCTGATTCCCACTTCGCTTCTTTAAACATGTGGGTTTTCCCCAACACATTTATGGGGGGCATTGTCTTATTTTGTAGAACTTTTTCTCTATGATCTAATATCTTCACTGGTTTCTCCTCATAAGAAAGATCATACTCTAATTGTACCACCTCTGAAGAGAGTACATGTGAAGGGTCTGGTATGTACTTCCTTAATAGGGAAACATTAAAGACATCATGTACTTTGGCCATGGTAGGTGGAAGTTCAAGTCGATAGGCCACATCCCCGACACGATCAAGAATCTCTAAGGGGACAATGTACCTTGGACTTTACTCCAATTTATTTCCAAACCTCATGACCTTCTTCCTTGGAGATATGCGTAGA
The DNA here is from genome assembly GCA_963277665.1 of Viscum album. Classification (NCBI taxonomy): domain Eukaryota; kingdom Viridiplantae; phylum Streptophyta; class Magnoliopsida; order Santalales; family Viscaceae; genus Viscum; species Viscum album. The sequence continues at coordinate 859,875,320 of OY728137.1, read as the reverse complement.
AATACCATGTCTCCAACTTTAATCTCAAGGTCTCTTCGACGATTATCTGCATAAATATTCTGTTGACTCTGGGATAGCTTGATATGATGCTGAATGGTTTTCACCTTCGCCACCATTTCTTTGACCATTTCTAGTCCAAGCAGCTTACGCTCACTGACCTCATCCCAACACGTTGGGGTTCTGAACCTTTTCCCATAAAGGTCTTTATATGGTGCCATTAGGATGCTCGAGTGGAAACTATTATTATAAGAGAACTCAACCAGAGGAATATGTTGATCCCATACTCCTTTAAAGTCCATTTAGCATGCTCTCAACATGTACTCCAATGTTTGGATTGTCCGCTCAGATTGTCCATCAGTTTGAGGATGATAGGACATACTGAAGTTCAGTTCAGTATTCAGAGAATATTGAAGACTCTTCCTAAAAATAGAGGCAAATCTTGGATCTCGCTTAGACATAATAGATAGTGGTGCTCAATGAATCCTTACCACTTCCCTGATATATATATGTGCCAGATGATCCAATGAGAAATCCTCTCGAATAGCAATGAAGTGTGCAGCCTTTGTAAGACGATCCATAACAACCCAGATTTCATTGTCACCTTTGTATGTCTTTGGATGTCCAGTGAAAAAGTCTATTGTGATGTTCTCCCATTTCCATTCTGGTATGGGAAATGGTTGCATCATCCCCTTAGACTTCTACCCCTCTGCCTTCACTTGCTGACACACAAGGGACTTTGATTTACATTCAACGATCTACTTCTTCATATTATCCCACCAAAAATGCTCTCAGATAACATGATACATATTTATGTTTCTTGGGTGAATAGAGAAATTTGAACTATGTGTGTAATCCAAAAGTTCCTTCTTCAACTCCAGAATTGATGGAATACATAGTCTTTTCCCAAATCTCACAATTCCATATTCATTATTATTAAAATATGAGGATTTCCCTTTTCTGATATTTTCCACTTTTTCCTAAATTCCCACATCATCCTTTTGATCATCCTTTAACCTTTATAATAGAGATGGTTGAGCAATAATTTGTGAAAGGATTGATTATTTTCCCTTATTTATGATTCCCATGTCCATCTTCATCATGTCTAAGAAGATTGGGTCCTTCTCAATTTTAATCAATGATAGAATAGTTTGGTTCTTTCTACTTAGAGCATCTTCCACCTTGTTTTCTTTCCCAGGGTGGTAATGGATTGAGCATTCATAGTATTTGATCAGCTCTAACAATCTTCATTGGCGCATGTTCAACTCTTTCCGTGTGAATATATACTTTAGGCTTTTGTGGTCTGTATATATTTAAAACTTTTCCCAAAAGAGATAATGCCGCCAAATTTTTAAAGCAAAGATCACCACATCCAACTCCAAATCATGTGTTGGATAATTATGCTCATGAAATTTCAATTTCCATAAATCATAGGCAATGAATTTTTCATTTTGCATCAACACACACCCCATACCCTTCTTCGAAGAATCACTGAATACCACAAAAAGTTCTCCACTTGTGGGTAATGTGATCACAGGTGTAGTGATAAGCCTTCTTTTTAAATCCTTGAATATTTATTCACATTCATCAATCTAATAAAACTTTACTCCCTTATGAGTTATATTTGTAAGAGGGTTGGCCAATCGTGATAAATTTCTCACAAATCGTCGATAATATCCAGCTAACCCCAAGAAGCTACGGATATCTGTTACCGATGTTGGGTTCAAACATCCCTCAATTGCATTTTTTTTGGAGAGATCCATAGATTTCCCATTGCATGTGATGATATGGCCCAAGAATGAGACCTCATTCAACTAAAAATCACACTTATTGTACTTTGCATAGAGATTCTCCTTCTGAAAGGTCTCTTGTAAAATTCTTATATTCTCCTCATGATCCTCCTTGGTTTTGGAGTATATTAGAATATCATCTATAAAGACTACCACATATTTGTTGATGTAATCTCTAAATACTCTATTCATCAAGTCCATGAATATTTCTGGAGAATTTGGGAGTCTTAAAGGCATTACTATGAATTTATAGTGCCTATATCTTGTACAAAAAGCAGTCTTGGGGATATCTTATTTCTTCACCCTTACATGATAATATCCCGACCGCAAATCCACCTTAGAGAAGTATTGTGCTCCACGAAACTAATCGAACAAGTCATCAATTCATGGGAGAGTATACCTATTCTTTATCGTTATTTTGTTGAGCTCATGATAATTGATGCAAAGGTTCATTGACCCATCCTTCTTCTTAATGAAGAGGACAGGTGCACCCCATGATGAAGCACATGGGTGTATAAACCCTTTATCCAAATTCACCTGTAGTTATTTTTTCAACTCCTCAAGCTACACAAAAACCATTACATATGGATTCTTGGATATTGGAAATTCCCTAGGTATAAGATCAATTGAGAATTCAACATCTCTTCTTGGAGGAAGACCAGGAAATTCCTCGGGAAACACTTCAGCGAATTCCCTCACAATAGGCATGTCTTCTAGGATGGTTGCCTCCTTAGAATCAATCATATGATCCAGATATGAATGATTATAGGGTAGTAATATCCACACATGAGATGATGGAGCTAAAAAAGATTCTGCTTCCTCCTTACACTTTTAAAGAATTGGGGGTCAATTCTCCACATGGAGAGTGATTTCCCTCTCACAGTAATTTATGTTGGCTATATACAAGGAAAGCCGATCCATGCCAAGAATTGAATCAAATTCCACCAGTGGGAGTATGATGAGGTTCACCGGTATGTTCAATACACATATTATGATTGGGGAGGAGTTATATTCATGGGATGCAATGATTTACCCATTTTTTGTAATCACCAATATCTTTACTTCCCTGATTTGTGGTGGTTCTGGGATTGTTCTACTAAACACTCGAGATATAAAAGAATGCATAGAACCTGAATCAAAAATTACATTCACTATTCTTGAAAGAAAAACTAGTGTACCTATCACCACTTCTTTGTTGGGGTTCACATCAGTATTAGTGATGGAAAAATCTCACCCTTTCTGCCTTTGAGGTTGTTTGTTGCCTCAGAAAAACCTTAGCTTAGTTAACTGATTTTCAAGATATCCTGATTCTTTGTAGTTGTAGCAATGAAACACCCGTTGAAGTTCGAATGAAGAATTCCTCTCTTCTGCTGAAGCCTTGGGTCTTTCTTGCTGACAGTTAATAGCCAGGTGTCCTTCTCTTCCACACCTAATGCATTTCCTCGTCCCCTTTAGGCAATTTCTAGGGTTCTTCTTTCTTCACCTTTAGCAAGTGGGGTGCTGGATCTTCTTAGAACCTTTGGATTTATCCACCAGACCTCCAAAATTTAATTCAAACTTACACTTCTTATCCCCATGATACCCGTGAGATTCTCCAATATCCATTTTCACCTTGAGGGCACATCGGGCAATTTCATCACAGCTGTCGAAGTCATGGATCACCAGCACTTTACGCAGGCTTGGTTTTATCCCACCAAAGAAGCGATCAACCTTGAATTTAGGGGTAACAACAAAGACAGAAGCATATCATGAAATCCTTGTGACTTTTTCCTCGAACGCTCCAAAAAATTCATCATCTTTTTGCTTGAGGGCAAGGAAGTCCCTTTCTATCTTATGCCAGAGGGTGCACAGAAAATATTTATCGAAAAATATCTTCCGAAAATCCTTCTATTCCAAAGCCTCGATCTCCTCCTCAGGCTTCGTATTTTTGATCAAAGTCCACCATTGATCAACTTTACCCTCCATATGATAAGCAGCCAGGAGAACCTTCTCTTGTTCAGAACATTGAAGGATGGAGAATATCTTTTCAATGGCATTGATCCATTGTTCAGTGATTGAGGGATCAGATGATTCATAATAAATTGGAGGCCCTTATCTCCTGAATCTCTCCATAGCGAATTGTTCTTTCTCAGGGGGGGGGGGGTTGAAAGTTCTTCTTGAATCGTGTTTCTATTCAAATATTGATTTAGCTGAGAGAGAAGCATGAAAAAGTTTGAGATTCCCGCTCCCATTGGATTGGGCATCTCATTAGTACCGTCATAACATTGATCTTCACATCGTTTGTTAGCCCGAGTCCCCCTATTACAGTCCATTGAATGGAATAAAAGGAAAGTTAGGGGTAAAAAATAAAGGGTAATATAAGGACAAAACTGATGACTTATAAGTAACTTTTATTTCATAAACATATAAATCTATTGGCTTCAGTCTATGTTATCAATGATATACTTTATAACATATATTTTTAGGGCATTTTTTTAGTCCCTTAATAATGGTTCATACAAAGATTGTGAATTTACAAAATAATATCCCCCAGGAGTGTCCTAGCCAAGAGTGCATCAAGGCACGTTGTCGTTCACAAGTTCCCATTCGAGTCTAGCTCAAAGCGGTTCGGTTTTTACCCCTAGGATACATCTGTGCCAGAGTCGCCTCTACGTTCTCGTATCCAAACAGGGATGCATTTTCTTGATAAAAAACTTAATCAATACTCACTGAAACATAGGTATTTATTTATTATACTTATTCTTGTATCTTAGGCTTTACTAGGGTTTTCTAATCCTAATCCAAAAAATAACTAATCCTATCCTCTGATACCAACTATAACAACCCTTGTATTTTTATTACAGAATTAAAAATAATTTATTACATAAAATTCATTTGATACAACATAGAAGATTGAGAGGTCTACTGTATTTGGATATTATGATCATTAAATAACATCTTAAAATACGAAAAATAAAATCTTTATGGAAAAATTCCTTTACATGACCACTACATTTCCTCATACTTATCATTTCATGGGATAACCTAAGGATATGTATAAGAGAAGGGTGAGAAATAAAGCCCAGTAAGGGAATAATCATGGAAAGACATGAGGATTACAATACATGTTAGACAATAGGAATATCAATATAGAACAAGAGAATCATAAACATAAAGGCATTATAAAGCATGATAATCATAACATGGAAATGTGGCAACAACACTTAACATGGAATTAGCATGACCAAGGATCATTGCACATGGAGAATGAGTAAACCATCATTGTACACGAAGCATGATTAAAACCTCATTTCACTTGAATTAGAATGAGTAAACACCCATCACACATGATGTATCATGATACAATACTTTACCCAATGCATTAGAGCCCAATAAGGGACACCCTTCTCAAACATTTCATTTCATGCATAAGTGTGCCACATGGATAATATAACACGGATTCATAAAACATCATCATTTATTACAAGATAAAGTAATGTGGAATTAATACATGAAACTTTATAATAAATAAGTAAATGTTTGTAAAGGTGAATACCCTTGATAGAGAAATGGGCATGGTATTCACTATACAATGACATTGGCTTGGAAAATCGGTGCAATTTCGGCAGCGTAACAGCGTGATGTAAGAATTCATAAAAATGTTTTATGAGAGAGAAAGGGGTGTATCATAATATGTACATGAAATGGACAGTAATTGGGTCATATAGATACATGTCCCAACAATTTTAATGGAATTTATATTCATGATACAAAATAATTTCTTGAATGTAAGTGAGGAGAGATAAATTCCTTTCCGAATTTTGGCCTAGTAACTGGTGTACATGGGAGGTATTTATTGAGAAAAAAAGGGGTCTAACATCATTCATAGATAAATAAGGATGTATGGGGGAGGTGATAAACCATACCCCAACATTTATAATTGAAATTAAATGGTCATAACAACTTAAAGAATATTGGACAAAAATGATAAAGGAAGAAAAACCCTTACTTGGAATTATGCTTCCAAAGGCTTGAGAGAGGCTTCTTGGGAGCTTGGGGAACCTTGGGAGGATTATAGAGATAGGAGGGAATAATTTTGATGAACTCAAAAGGCTTTTAGTGAGGATGAAGTGGGAGATTGGTTGAGTTTATATAGGAAAGGTGATGGAATTCTTTATTATTTAGGTTTGGGACACCTCACATTACACTAATCCAAACCACAAACCAGCCCATGGGGTTTTCCCATGGTTTTTGGAAAAGGGAAGTGGAAAACTATATTTTATAAGGCCAAAGTCCAAACTTTTTAAAATAATGGGGATTCTTATGTGGAGGAGAGTCACACTCCCAAGGAAAACAATTTAAAAAGACAAAATGTTTAATAAGTCTTGAAGGGTCCACTGAAGCTTTGTAAAATAAATCAAAAAAACCCAAAATCACATTATTTTAATGGTAAAACATATATTGGAACAACATAAAGTTTATGGTATTCTATTACATCATCATTGGGTCATTATGATTTCATAAAACACATATATATTTAAACGGTATTTAATTTTTACCCAAAAATTTGACCATCTCATAAAATTATGAAAAATTCACCATTGAATAATTTTGACAACTTAATTCCAGAAATAATATTCATTTTATCTATATAATTTTATAAATATTTTAATTTTCAAATTTAAAATAAAAACTGACATTTATCAAAAATTCATGGGGTTTGACCAAAATGGCTTTCAAACCTTAATAAAAATTACAATTGAAATCATAAAATTATACGATCATTTATATTTAATAAAAATTAATTTAATAATAATAATAATATTTTATTAAAATATTATTTAATTCAAAAATCTTTTAATTCATCAAAATAGATTTCTTTGTTGAACATTAACTAAAAATACTATTTGTGCTTTAAAAAAACGATTTACAAGGTAACAATAACCAAATGAAATTATATTAATTATTATATACAAAAGTAATGTACATAACCATTGTGCTAAGGTACTGTTACATAACCCCTTATAACACCTGTATAATACTGAAGAGTAAGGTATGCGATGGTGACAGACTCTTGGGGTGGCTTGGATAACATTGCTCGGGTGGTAATCTCTATCAACTTCCACTTCTCTCGTAGGCAGTCCCGCTCGAGCTTAACATATTCAAGATAGGCTTGGGCTTGGTCAAGAGAAATGCCGAAAGACACAACCTACTTTCCAAGATCTGACAAATGGGATTCTTATGGGGTACATCTACTGGATGTGTCTATCACTTCCTTTGTCTGAGTAAATTGGATTTTTTAAAGCCCTATATTTATACTAATCATGTGATCAATGGTCAACAACTATATTAGAAATGGTCACAATTATTAACATTATTTTAAAATCCAAAAACATAAAACCAAAGAAGTTTACATTTCATATAAACATTTTACATAAAGAGACATATAATTAGATCAAGAGGGAATTCCATTAATGAAAGTTTGGGTCGTTACAAACTGGCCCGCTCTGATGGTCGACCAGGAGTCTCTGAGATTGGTTTGGGGCAACAATGTTATGTTTTTCATGTTCGAATTCCCAGAAAAGGACTCCAGTGTTGGTGTGGTAACTGATGTATCTATACACTAAGACTCTGTACACCAGCTTTCTGACTTGGTACACAAAGGCAATGGTTATAGGAATTAAATAGTACATGAATCATTTTTGATTTCTAAGTGTGTCCTCATGTCCATATTATTTCATCTCACGAGGTATACTCTATCGACCATGGTTCATATTGATCTATTTTAGGATTCCTCCATGAAGATAAATAGCCAGGATTTTGTTATGTGACCATGAGGATGGTTCACCTAGTGATAAGGCATCAGTATAGGGACCCGTACTAAAGATACTCTATACACAAAATATAGAACCTCAGTGTGGTGCATAGGTGATACCACCACCTGTCGAGCAGTAGTTAATACCATATTTATCGGTATAGGATGAACATAGGATTAGTCTATTTCATGAGTTCCAAAGGTAGTGACCTCCAAAGTTCATGGGTGATCTAGACCCCCAGGCAGTTGAGGATTGGATGGATGTGGTTACAAAAGTCTTCCCACTCATGATGATGCCTCCCAACCAGATGTAAGTCCTCACCATGAGCTTCTACATAGATAAGTGGGGAGAAAATGGAGCATAGTGATCTAGACACATGAGGAGATGACCCTCACATTAACATAATTCATTTATCTCATCCATAATTAGTTTTTCCTAGTGATGTTATGCTCTGTGATTATATAGAATCTACTGAATCAGCAACAGGGAATCCAGAAATTATCGGAGTACTTAGTGAGGTTTACAGGTGATTCTTGCTACTCCACATATAAGGTGTAGGACCCATTCTTCAGGTCTAAGACCTTTGAGAAGAGGCTATGCTGAGTGATTAGGTCATACATGATATTCCATAGCATCCCAAAATATGCTGGGGTACTCGAGAGATCTTCTCTCATGGTGAGATTTCTGATGCAGAAAACACCACTAGTGGGAGCTACCAACATCAACTAATAAGCTGAGTCTTCAGTGGTAGGTAACTGATAGTTGATGAAGGGATATAAGAAGAGCAGAAAATCTAGGGGACGGCCCCAGGACATGGGGTCAGCAGTGTGAGGCTCCTAGAGTATAGAGAGTTAGTTAAAGAAAAATATTTGTTACTCATGCGGCTGTCAGTGAAAACTGGATAGATATTGTATGACCCATTATATGACCAATCAAGAGATGTTCAAGGGACTTCTAGGAAGAATAAAAGAAAGTGACTAGGTGTTCCACTAGGTGGAAGACATTTCATAGAATATGGATGAGTATCAGGAGGTGGGAGGTGGTTTTAGGTACTACCACCACCACCCCCAGATGGTCCACCATAGGCTCAGGGAGCTGGTGGACAAGGACGATTCTAGCTTTAGGTGATGGAGGTTTACAACCTCAGTGCTCTATAGATGATTAGAGGTAAGATCTATGTACTTTCCACCCCGGCTACAATTTTGATAGACACAGGTTCCAGTCACTCTTTTCTCACCCTAACCTTTGTTCAAGACACAGAGATTCTAGTTGAACCACTAACTCAGTCCCTATGCTTAGAGACTCCATTGAGAGAATATTAGATGATTAAAAAACTGGTGAAGGTAATGTTCTTTTAATTTTGGGTATGATAGTTTCCTTTGGTATATCTTGTTATCATTGTTGAGGCCTTACGACATTATCCTTGGAATAGACTAGTTATCCATAGTCCATGCCTAGAATGTTTGTTTTATGCACATAGTGTTGTGTGTCCACAGATATGGTATAGATATTTCCCTTTTCAGAGATAAGTAATCCCATGAAATGTAGGATGGACTCTCACATAGGAGGGTTTCGCTGATCACACACCATTTAGTTATTTTGACTCTTGGTGTAGTGGATGAGATGACTCCTCAGTTTCCTATAGTGTTGCACTTGTATGAGGTCAAATTTCCAAAAGATGTTTCAGAATTAACTCCCCACAGGGAGGTGGATTTTTCATTGATCTCTACCCTGATACATCACCGATATATGCAACTACATATTTGATGGTTCCTATATATCTTCTTGAGTTAAGGGTACAACCGATGGACTTGCAGAGAAAGGGATTCACTAGACCCAATGTTTCACCATTGACAGCCCCTGTTTTGTTTTACATGAAGGAAGATAGAATATTGATATTGTGGTGGACTTATGGAGCTTGAACAAGGTGACCACGTGGAAAAAGTATCCACTAATGTGAATTGATGACCTCTTTAAACAACTGAAGGGAGAGACATGATTCTCAATGATACACCCTAGTTCTGGATATCACAAGCTTCGAGTATGGGATGAGGACATCCCAAAGATAGCCTTTAGATGTCGGTACAACCATTATTAGTACATATTGATGTCATTTAGTGTGAAAAACTCCCTAGTAGTGTTCATGGGACTCATATACATGATCTTCCATCATTACATAGATAGGTTCATCATGGTCTTCATTGACGACATCCTAGTGTACTCAGCGTTCGAGGAGGAGAACATGATACACTAGAGGATGTCCCTAGATCCAATATGAGAGCACCGGATTTATTGTAATCTCTCAATGTGTAATTCTTGGATATAAGGGTTCCTTTTTCTAGGACACTTCATTATAGAAGCTAAACTTGTAATAGATCTGGTGGTGATTGAAGTGGTGTTTTCTTGGATGCCAGCTAAGAGTGTTATCGAGGTATAGAGTTTCTTGGGTTTGGTTGGATACTATCAGAGGTTTGTAACCTAATTTTCTAGGGTAACAGTACCCTTGATGAACTTTACATAAACGGGTAGTCTTTAATGTGGATAAAGGAGTGCTACTAGTTCATTTAGAAGATGAGGCATAGGTTGAAAAGTTCCCCCATATTGAGAATACCTGAGGAGGGTGTTGAGTACATAGTTTTATGTGATGCATCAGGGAACAGTCATGGTTGTGTCCTGATGTAGGGGAATAAAATGAATTCCTATGGTCACCCTAGTTTAGGAAAACTAAGCTGAACTATGCAACCTTTGATTTAGAGTTGACAGCAGTAGTGTGTGCATTTAAGATGTGGTGACCCTACCTAATGGGGAGAGTTTTACTGTCAACTATAACCATAAGAGTCTCATTTATATCTTCTCTAAAAAGGATTTGAACATGATATATAGGTGGGGATAGTGTTCCCCCAGAATAATTAATTTGATATTTTCTATACTCTTGGTCAGGGTAACATGGTGGAAGATGATCTCAACCGAATATTGAGTTCTTAGCTACTAAACGAGGAATCAGAGAAATTAGCCTCATTGTAGATATCCTTTTTGGATAGAGTTGAAGTATATTATCTCCAGTTGATGTTGGTTACCCCTACACTCTTACAGCCAGTTAGGGTGGCATAACTCAGAGATACTGGCTTCAAGACTACTCATGCTCTGATTTCCATGGTGCATTCCAGTAATAGATACTCGAATGGTTGGGAGCACATTGTTCTCTTCTGAGGGAGCACAATAGTGCCAGTGACATTGTGGGAGGAGGTATTTTAGGAGTTCTGTACTTCCCCATTGGTGGTACATACAGGAGTGGAAATGATGTATCAAGACATTCAAATTATGTTCAGGTTTCTGGGGATGAAGAAGGTAGTGGAAGAGTTTATTTCTCGATGCCCCACTTGTCTGGAAGTGATGGCTGAGCACCATGTTCTATTGGGCTTGACTCAACACCTTGAGGTGCCAGAGTGGAAGTGTGATGGAAAATCCATGGACTTCATTATTGGTTTTCCAAGAACATCCAGGGGACACAATACCTTCTGGGTGATCATTTTACAACTAACCATGTTGGCCCACTTCATACCGATCTAGGAGTAGAGACCAATAGAGAGCTTGGGACACCTCTACAAGCAAGTGATTGTTTTGCGTCATGATGTTACATCAATGACTATCCTAAATAGTGTTGTTTTCTTTACATCCTAGATGCGGAAGGTATTGTATGAGGAATTTTAGACTTAGTTTCAATTGAACATTGTGTTCCATCCCCATATAGATAGCTAGTCGAAGAGGACCATCTAGGTTTTGGAGGACATTCTACGTTATTTTATCCTCGAACTTCACCAAAGTTGGGAGGACAATTTACCTTTGGTGGATTTTGCATATATAAATAGTTATGACTCCACCATTGGTACAACACCATTCAAGGACATATATGGAGGACCATGCAAGTCACCAATATGGTGGATAGACCTAGGAGAGTCAACACACTTGGGTCTAGAGTTGGTACGAGCTTCCACTGAGAAGGTGCAGATAATCCAAGAGTGGATGATGACTGAACAAAGAAGACCAAATTCATATGACAATAGGTAGAAAATACCTTTGGAGTTCTAGGAGGGATACCATGTTTTCCATTTGGTACCACATAGATGGAAATTGTGGATATTTGGCTAGGGTGGCATGTTATCTCCGAGATATGAGCCCTTTTCAGATTTTGAGGAGAGTTGGTGAGGTGGCGTACCAATTAGATCTACCCCCACAATTTCACATGGGGAATGATTTCTTCCATGTGTTGTAGATGAGGAGGTATGTGCATGATCCATCGCATGAACTTGACTATGGTGAGATCAACATTGATGATGCAATGAATTTTTGCAGTGTATTCGATGGAGATATAGGATCAACATGAGAAGATCCTTTGTGGTTGGTCGATTCTTCTGGTGCACATTTTATTATAGTGCATGAATCTCTAGTAGAGAACATGGGAGTGGGAGGCTCAAATTCAAGATCAGTACCGTCATCTTTTTTATGATTTCCCCTTGTTTTGAAATTTAGGTTGGGAACTCCATAAGGTGGGATGAATGTAATGACTCAGATTTTCCAAACATTACTATTAGAAATTATTTGGGAAAATTACAAGACGAGGAACTGAGATGACGTCAGATTCTAAGGCTTTAGGTTCCTAGAATGATTGTTCAAAAAATGTTATGTTTTTAATATCATGAATTCAATACATTTATGAAAATTTAATATAACTTATAAACTAATTCCAATATTATAAATCAGAGGGCACCGTTGAGCTCATAGTAGTGTCTTTACCCTAGGGGTGACCTAACATTGTCTTTCATAGGTAATCTCTATGAAAAGTCACTATGGGTGTAACTGTAAATTTAAATAATAAAATAAAAATTATTTTATTTTGAAATCCTAATAACACATAAATGGTAACATGTATTTAAAATCCAATACTGTGGTTGAGATCATAAGGGGGTGTTTTTCTTATGTAGAGCCTAACCTCAAGCGGTGCAGGTCAAGGGGGAAGGATAAATTTTAGACGTAGACAACATTAAAATGTCTAATAAAAATATTTTTTTGAACATTATGTGTTAATGAAGTTGAGTTTTCCCTTTTTAATAATCCTTGTTAAAGGAATTATGAGTTATCTCCAAAACCCTAAAAATTCTATGAGACAAGGAGAATGAATCTATCTTCTAATGACGAATGCCGACAGATCGAGGACCAACGACCACACGTACCTCCATTCTTCTTCAAAAACTGATCCAATTATTGAGGTAGTGTTTCTATTTCTTTTTGATTTATTTTTCCCTTCATAGAATCAACTGAGGAAGGCAGACTAACCAATGAAAAATTTGTTCCATGATTCGTTCATTCATGCGGGGAGGATAATTATTACGGAATTTAAGGCAATAGATCTTAGTGATTAGTTTGATATTGATTTCATTGTGATCCTGCAAACATGAATTGATCATGGCTGAAAAAACAACGCTATAATTCATTCATTTGGTGTTCATGTGCTAAATCCCTCCCCCTTAAATCTACCATGTTCTTCGTTCATTATTCACACTTTGAAACTCTATGCGAATTATCGAATTGTGGGCCCTTGATTCATGGAAAAATGATCCAAGACTGATGTTTGTGATCCGAGATAACATTATGGAGGTATAAAGGGTGTGAAATAGGTAGGAGGAGGCTCAAGGATGCATGTGACACTAATTCTCTGTGCACCATCGATGCTCCATGTTCCATCGATGCTCTGTTATCCGCCCACACATCTCGTTTCATAGAGACAGAGAGATTTGTGGACTACAACAAGATATCGTTATCTTTGTGCTTTCGACATATACATTTGTGATCTAACTATATTGAATGTACTTCATGTGTTTCCTTTGTGGTGTACTTCGTGTGGTTTCATTGTGATGTACTTCGTGCGTTTCCTTTGTGGTGTATGGCATGACTTTCTTAGTGTTGTACAATTATTGTTTTGTAGTATCTACTGAGTATTATTTTACAAACCCCTTCATGGTATATGACTAAATGTGTCGTGTCTTGTGCAGAAGATCATCACTTTGATAGAGTCCTTGGTGGACAAGGGCTAGGTGGTGCTCAGAGAGAGGCCCGATAGGAGAGGTATGCTTTAGTGACTTTAGAAGACTGTTTCTATATCTACCCTTCATGTACGGTTTTTTAGGACAAATTATATGAGATTGTACTTTTCCTTCTTGGTTGGGCATATATTCTGGCACCATTTACTTTTCAGTTTTTTTACTATCATGCTCTTTTATTGGTATCTTAGTGGAATACATGCCTATTTACTTAGTGTTTTCCTTTCATCACTTTATGTCTTAGAGATGGGTGTGTGTGTAAAGGTACATAAAAAATGTATCCCATTTGTAGGATATTCTTACTCGGTGCTATTCACCATCCCCTAGCCTATTGGAGGCGGGCATGGGTTAGTCACGACACGGGCCTTGGGGGATTATTCATGAAACTTATCATTAAATTTACATACTTTATATGGCATTTCCTATTATGATTTAATAAATTTACTTCCCATCATTAATAAACACCATTTTTATAAAAAAATTTCCAAATTGAAATTATATTGTTGGTAAAAATAACTTTCATTATTACAAATGGTTAATTATATTCCAGGTCTATGTTTATGTTTCTATTATCAAAATTTGTTTCTTTAATGAAATATAGATATGTTTTTACTTTTAAATCCTTTATAATTTTATTACCTTTTTTATGAAATGAAATTATTTCTATGATTATACGATGTGGGATATTCTTTAAAATGTCGTAAAAATATTAATAAATATATTCCTTTAAATTTTTCACCACTCTAAATTTATTAGATTTTTTTCCCATTAATGTATCCATAATTTGGAACTCATTATAATAATTTTTTAAGATTCTTATTTTCCCCTTCTCATTTTTTTTATTGTAATTTGACCATTATCTTTTAGAAAAATGTTTAAAAGTTTTTGGGAAAAATATATTTTCACTTATAATTTTCCTTCAAGGTTTATATCCCATGATGTGATGTCTTGAGAAACACACTCACAAATATATATATATATTATTATTATTATATAATTACTATTTTAAAATTATATTTCTGATATCCTATTTCCTTTATTTTCATGTTACATGTTGTTCTTTATATATGCTTAATAAAATGACTATTTTTTACATGGGTTCCTTATGATATGATGATGATTGATTTTAAGTGGTATAAATATGTTTGGATATTAATGGAGAGATCCTTTACCACACTATAATGAATTTATTAAGGATTTTTATCTCAGGACATTAGGTTATTAAGCATAAATGTTTTTTTGTTCCAGACATATAGTGTAGTCAATTTTTCATAGCATCGTGTGTGGAAATTTTGATTGTTCATAGTGTTATAATTTCTATGTGAATATGTGTTTTCCAAATTTATTCATAATTATCTATTTCAAGGTAATTTTAAATTTCCATGCAATAGTATATGATTATACTCTATTTATTATGATTATTGTCTCCTGTTTCTATACACTATATCATGGTATATGTTTTCTATATTAATATTACTTGTCTTGTTATCATGGAATATGAAAAAATATTAATATTATATGTTTTTTATATGATATTTATCCCCTTTTCATTCTCTATCCTAATTACAATCTTAACATTAATGACATATTGATTTTTTTTCTCTTAATAGGAATTTTAGATCACAAATTTCTTATGTTTCATTCCACAACATGTGAAGATAATTATAACTTATGTTATGTATAAAGGATATATTAGTGTGTCTATGTTATGGATGAGACATTATAATTGGTGTAGAATAATTTTCTTATTTTTAGAGTCATTAAACACACTAAAATTATTGTTTTTGGGGTTTTGAGTAGATTGATGATTTTTAATATTTATCTTATGTAAACTAATTAAAGTTACAAAATGTTTATCCTTGGGTCATTTTAGTTGGAATCAAAGAAAGAATTAGTTATTTTAAGGACCAATTTAATTATATTTTGGATT
Organism: Viscum album; assembly: GCA_963277665.1. Lineage (NCBI taxonomy): Eukaryota > Viridiplantae > Streptophyta > Magnoliopsida > Santalales > Viscaceae > Viscum > Viscum album. The sequence goes on along the minus strand of OY728137.1, from coordinate 859,859,710 downwards.
ATTATGAGAAAATATTAATTAAAAACCTTTGTAAATGTTTACTAGAAATGTCTATCTATAAGATAATATCTTGATATTTTGGAAAAGTAGACATTGTGTGGTTCTCCTTGAAATTAAATCCATATTTAGATATTGCAAGAAGACACTAAAATAGATGTACCTAGGGGAACTAACTTTTAACGGGATATATCAGGAATTAACTCAATTATCACCTAGTATATGATAAATGGCATTACTACACACCTGGTTTGAAACTCCTAGTGGATATGATTTGTTTAACTCAAATTTTGTTTATGGATCATCATGAATGATTTTAATTAAGAAATATTAGATTTAAAAAATTAATAATATTCTTAAAATATAATCCAATTCCTACCATCCATCAATTTGATAGATAATGTGTACTTTTCATGAGTGTACATGCAGATTATCACCTAAACAAAGAAACATATTTCCTTTTTCATCATATATTTTATTATTTATAAAACTAACTTAAATTTTTTTCAATAAATTTAAAGTTTCTAAATAAACTAATCATAATTCTATAATGATGACATCATTACACATTAATAAATTTCTTAATCATACTCACTCATTGATTATAGCATGTTGTTGTTTGTGTCATTTCAACCACACAAGTGAACAATGATATAAATATATATCATGTATTACTATGGAACGTAAATACCTATATTTTTAGAAATAAATAGTTAAAGTATATTTGGATTAAGGACTAAAAATATTATATTAGTATTTAAATTATTATTAATATACCAATCACCTGTCATTAAGTACTACTGAAAATATTACGCCACTAATTCCATCTCTATGAACTGTAAAAGAATCTCATCAAATGAAATTTGAAACTTATAAGTATTTATAAAAAACTAATTATAGTACCATAAATAATATATTATTGAAGAACTTGTTATCAAATAACGAGTATACACATCAAAATTACAAATAATTCATAAAATAATTATATTTACAAACATTCGATGATGATAATAAACTATAAATAACTATCAAATGTATAATATGTGATTATAATTTATGATAACTCTATATGGATTATTTTCATTATCTCACACTATTATTATATGGTACATGTTTGATAATTTGATATTACATGTCTTGATATCATGAATTTTGGATAACTCTTATTATTCATTATTCTTTTAATAAGTTATTTCTCCCATGTTCATTTTCTCTGACATGATTATGATAAAAATTTGAGGACATATTGATATGTTTTCCATTTCTATGTCTTATATCTGGAACATTTAATATATTTTTAATCAATATGTTATAAATATTATTATTACTTATATAAAGTCTAGAATAGAGTCTAGCATGGTTCAATTATAGGGAAATGTACACAAGTAATATAAAATAAATTGCTTATACTGATGATACTAAATGAGAAAGACCTTACAATCATGGTATTATATAATTATTATGTGATGTAATGTTTATATTATTGAAATATATGTATTTTTATTTTGGAATGACTCACTTAGCATCAAAACCATTGTGTAAATCATGTGTTTTTAATACCTGACTTGGGAGTGCGGGTATAGGGCACCTCAATTTTACCTTTGAATAGAAAATACCCTAACTTACACCCTAAATGTTATTATAGAAGAACCATATCCATACTTCAATTGAATCTCCTCCTTCTGAACTAGATATGAGATTTCGTCAAACACTAAGTAACTCTAAACACTAGAGTTACATACAGTACTAACCATTGTATACCAAGATTCTAAGAGGGATTAAAAATGTATAAATTCCCACAATAAAATATAAAACATCACTATAACTAATTTGAGTCCACTTTGAATCATGTTGAAGTTGGTGACATGATCATCCACTACCATTACATCAGAAATTTCCTTGCATAATAGTCATCACATCATAAATAATTTTGTACTTAGATGTGCGATTTTCATAAATTTTTCTGAGAATAGTCATTAGACCTGTATTTTTCTTCACTTATTGAATGTTGAAGGCTACATTATTGTCAAATGTCATCTAAAATACCCATATATCTTTTATATCAATATGTGAATAAAACTACAGGGATAATGACTATTCTTGCAAATATTTATGAAAATCCCACATCTAAGAAAAAAATTCTTTATGATGTGATGACTATTATGTAAGGAAATTTCTGATGCAATGTTAATAGTATATAATTTTAATCATTTATAATCCAATGTATAACTCATTGAACTTCTCGATATAGACCTCACCTTATACTAATTCCATTCCTTTTGAATCACTATAGTCTCACTGAAAATGATAAATCACTAAGGATAAGAATAAATTTAAAGTATGCTTCCATGATTTAATAACACTTATTATGCTGATGACCCAATTTCCCCAAACTCCATTTCAAAATTTCTCTTGTTGAAGAAGGATTGAAAATTTAAAAATAAAACACCCAATTTTAGTGATTGGATGAGTGAACTATGCTTTTATATCTTCGACTGAATTATAATGATTTCTATAGAATATCTATAACTTGAGGTGTCAATTAAGGTTCATGGGCTAGTTTATACATAACATGAACCTATTTAACCAAAAACCTAAGCCAACTAATTTTAGTAAATGAGTTGGACCCCATAATACAAACTAGTTTATCTAAAACATGATCCCAATACACCTCCCCTATTTAATAAAAATAAATTATAACCCATTATTTTTTACCCAAGTGATCTTTATAGCTTCATGGATATATAAAAACAAGAAAAACATTAGTGTAGGAGTCTTGAACCCCATAATTCATTCTTTCAGTGTAGTGCACCATGAAAAACTTATACAAGAATTGTGTTTATTTTTTATATAATATATTCAAAATATATATTTACTTTCAGAAAATTGAATGGGTTATGAGGGTTATGATATTTCAACTCAAACCCATATAAGATATTATTGAAACATCTAAAAGTATGGGATTTAAAAGAGGTAAATAGACTCATTTAGTGCTAAATAAGTAATGATGTTGTAATTTACATTATAATATAACAAAATCTATCACTGTTCAAAATATCATTGATAAAATAACCCTTCATTTTTGCTAATAAAGTGCTAATAAATAGGGTCCTATATCGGCTCTACTTTATTAATGATAAAGGTTCCCTTTATAAGTTCTTTTTTAGCACAGATAATTGGGAAAAATTATCAGTTCATATTTAGTACTCATAAATTGAACTTTTAAGAACACTATTTCTAGCATAGATAAAATCCATGTTTTAGTAGTGTGCTTTTAAAATTACAGCACATTACAACAACCAGTAGAAATTTGAATTCCAATTAAAATTTATATCACAATAGGACTACAAAAAATAATACAATGAGTAAAAAATTTCAAATATTTTTATAAACATTTATATTTGTATGTATAATATATCGAAAACATAATAATATTAAAAAAATAACGTTTCATAGGCCTTAGACCTCATCCCCCCTCAAAATACCCTAATCCTAAAACGAGTTATCAAAACAAACCACCCCTTATCAAGAAAAATAGTGTAACTATATAAAAAATAACTATTATATTATTAATTCTATAAATAAATAAATTAAATATAAATATGAAACAATTAATTAACATAACACATCCTATAAACTAATATCATACAGTTCGAGTCATAAATAAATAATATGGGCCAGATTAATGTGTGATTGATTTCATTAGTGTAAAACAATGTTATACCCATAATTTTTGTAGAATTTTGGGTATATGTTTCACTGGAGAAAAAAATTCATAGGAATGAACTATTACCACACTTTAAAATACCAGTGGGTATAGGTTAGGCTATACCCATAGTTTTTTTAAACAATGAAAAAAAATTTATGGTATTTTTTTGGGAAGACCTATACCCAGAGTATGACGAAACTGTGGGTATAGGTTGTCCCATTTATTAGAATAAATAATAAAAATACACATAAAACATTACATAAAAAATTTATATATGTATATATATATTAACTATGATAACATAAAATGGGTAATAGGTTAGGGTATGGTCACTAGAATTTATACAATAGGTGTTGTGATCAAATCCCAACAAGTGATTTTTTTTAAATAAGTGACCAATACACACTAGTTGAACAAACCATGGATATAGGTCTATACCTATATTTTGGTCAAACCATGTGTATAGTACATTCTATTTAAATTACATACACCAATGGGTTTTGAACTGTTGGAATTGGTGGCCTATATACACAGTTTGGTCAAACCATGAGTATAGATCTATACAGATGTCTCCCAACACCACAGTTTCTAAAACTGTCATGTTGGTCAGAGTAGATACTCAAGAGGCGGGGGGGTTGAATTGAGTTCCAAATAAAATTTCTGTTAAAATTTTTTTCAATAAAATCTCCCAAAATTAAATAAAAATTAAATTGTAGTGAATTTTTAAAGCTTGAAAGTTTTCAATTAGTTTCACAAAGATTGATTATTTCTCAGTAAACTTAATCTAAAGATTACGTTAGATTTTGAAACTAATTTAATGGCTAAAAAAAATTACAAACACTTGCTAGGTAAACTATCAGGGTTACTTTAAAACAGATTGGAATTTCAAAGTAATTAGCAGTACAATATAAGATATAGTTTAAAATGAAATAGGATGCACAACAGGTTTAACCAAGAGGTTCAGTCTCAAGCCAAGACTTATTCCTCTCAAATAGTTTATATAAACTTTTATCCACACCCTGGATCGGGGAAAACAAGTGTACTCAGACTGTCCAGGTCCTATGTCCTCTACCACAATTGTTCATGGAAAAAACCAAAATAATAGCACACTGGATATCCAGGTCACACGTGACCTCTACCACAATTCACAGTGGGAATCAAATTTTTTTTGAAAGATTGAGTGAGGATATTAGACATCCTCTAGTCATGATCAAGAGTTAGTGTGTTTATAAGAAGAACATAAGCACACACACTACTCGAAATGTAAATAAACAATTCACAATAGAGTTAATAAAATTGAGATGAGATTAGAAGGCTCTATGTGACGGAAATGCAGCTCTAGACTCCTTTTGGATTGCGTGGATGTTGTTTGAGTCCTTCACGAAAATTAGTCTAAGAAACTGAGTATCACAGTTCTGTTCCTTAACTTCATCGTATTGGGGTTTTTGCTCGAGATTATAGTAATCTTTGTAGCATAGCAATGCCCCTCAGCTTCTTAGAAAAAGTTCTTCTGTGTTTTAGCTCTCATTCATATCACCTTTCTACCAGCACTGTGTCACCACTTTTTTTCACACCCTCTCTATGCGCTGCCTTTTTCTTCCCTTTTATAGCTCACGTGGTGCGAAAAAAAGTATGATTACTTCTGTAGGTACGAGGTACAGTTTTCTGACATTCAAGAGACATTAATTAATTAATAGAAGTTGCATTAAAATCACCAAATATGACTGTTGTTAATAAACAAATATAATAAGTGTTTAGAGATAGAGTGACTGGTTTCCATCGGTAGCTATTAATATAAGTGAGTTTATATCAGTGGACTTGAGTCAGTAGGTCTGTATCGGTAGCTGTTACTCTTTATAACAGTAGGCTTTGTATCAGTGACAATGGCTCTGTATCGGCAACTCCTGTAACACCCCAAGCTTCTACAGTACGTTTCCCTTCGAATTATGCGATAGCGTGTGTTGTACGCAACCTCGAGTTCTAACACACACCACAACTAATCAAACTAGCCGTTATGAATAGTAATACCTACTTTTTCAAATTATATATATTTTATATTTAAAAATGGACTTCATTTTTGGATTCGGAATATTGAAATTATCCTAGGGTGAAATTTTGGTACTTTTCGGATAACTTTTATATTTTGATGAATAGTGAAAATTACTAAATTTTAATTAAAAACAACTTTTTTAATCAAAATAATTAATAGTGATAAATTGTGAATTTGAGTGGTTTTAAAGTATATTTAGAATATATTTTTACCATTTAATATAATGTTGGTCATTGGACATAATTTTACAATTAAACCGAACATAAACAAGTGTCAATCTTTTGATAGTTATTACCTCTTAAAAACACGTTTTTTGTTTTGACAGCGGGAATTAATTTTAAATTAATTTCTTCCACTTCTGTGTTTTGAATTTAGAAAAATGGATTCCATATTTGGAATCAGGATGTCCAAATTGTGTAAATAGGTAACTTTTATTTTTAGACATTTTGAATAATTACTGTGGTAAATATTTTATTTACCATGGTTAAGGGTAAATTCGGTAAATAAGGGTTAAAAAATAATATTATAATAATACAAAATTACCCTAAAACGTGTCCTAACCTTATTTTTGGACACATACCCGACCATGAGCATCCTTGGGTCAATTTGGGGACCCTTTGGAGCCACTTGTATGTGGTAGGGACACTTTATATTAATAAAGTTTAAATAAAAATAAAAATGGCATAAGCTTACATCTTTTAGAAGAACAATTTTTACATAGGGTTATACATGTTGGATTTTATATTATAAATATTCATTAGAAAGATAAAAAGATTTCCTACATAATGATAATTTATTTATAATTTTTAGACATCAAATAATTTAAATTATTAATGACACAATAATGATGCAATGTTTACCTCATTAATAAATCATTTAAATAAATAAGATTATAATGATTAAAATATTATATAAAACCTGTCCAATTATTATTGGTTGATGTTATTTAGAATATTAGTCATCTTATCTTCGACCTCAATGATTTTTGGACCATTATAAACCGAATATAATTATATTATAAAGTAATACTTTCACTCTTTCCTAAAGAGCCCCTCTTCTCCCTTATAAAAGGAGACCACTTCTACTCATTCCTCACACCTCTCAAGCCACTTGGCTCGTCCAAAATCTGCCCAACTAAGCTCCCCACATCCCTCTCCTCCTCCTTGAAGCTTTCCATTAGGCAGAAATCATTTCAAGAAGTCCTTTGGTTCCAACCAAAGTGAGTTACCTAAATTAAAGGTAACGATTTCTCTTAAATTATTTTCCTTTATTTTGCTTCTCCAACCCCCAAACTCTTTTTATTTCCTTTATTTTGTAACAACACCAGTATCCTCAACATACTAGGATGTTGTTATAAGAAGTATTCAAACTACACATACACACAACTCCATCTAATGGATGATGAACATAATGTTTCTGTGGATGGCAAACTAACGCCTCACGAAACGATGATTGTTCAAATACATCTTACCGCCTCTCATGGTGGCCATTATGATGGCACTGTAATTAAATATGATATTAATGATATATATTTTATATATAAGCTTATGTAATTCCATTTTATTTCATACCATTATTCGTTTCATGTTGTATATACATACGATAATTTCATTTGAGGAAGTGCGGACTACCGCCCCCTTAAAATGATATGACTCGTTCATACCACACATGGAACGTATAAAGGATGGTGTTAATGAACTTAAGTAACATATATAAAATATTATATTATACTGGAATAGTAATATACCTATGTATCATTTGGATTCAATTCTTTTAAAATAAAAATTAAATGGAAGTAGCGTTCGTGCGTACGTACGGACTACCGTCTCCACGAACGCGGTGAGATCCATCCTCCATCGTATCCATTCAAGTCTTATTCTCATTTTAGGGATAAAAATAATGTTAATATCATTCTGATTATGAATAAGATTTAATCTATCCATTACAAACATGTCTTACGTAACCAAACATTTAAGAAGAACGAATCGATTATCACCTGAAACGACGATAATACTAAGATATTATTAATAAAGCAATGTTAAAAGATCATATATGATATCATATTAATGTATATGATTCTTGTATAATTTAATAACAATTATTTCACCATTATACAGGAGGTTAACCGACCCCAACAAAGGAAAAGTACAAGGTAAGGGTTATTTCACAATCTCTTCATTATCCGAGGTTGTTTATACGTAATAATCTACTGGGATATCTTTATCATCCACATCCATGTTTCTTAAAAATGTATTTCAAAACATTTTTACTATTTACAAGAATATGGGTTAAAGTCATTTATACCCTTGTTTGACTTTTTATAAGAGGTTTATAAAGGAATCTTTCCGTCGTTTTCAAAACAAGGTCCTTTTTAACCTTTTCGACAGAATTGAGGTAAGAATGTTTTTTTTAACTTATACGGCGGGTGCGGTTATTTTACGCCGTTATAAAATCTTCAAAGCTTCCCTTACAAGCTTATAAGAAGATTTTCAAATAAAATGTTTTATTTTATATGGATCTTAAATGATTTCAAAATAAAAGGAGATATTTCTTTTAAAAGAATTTTGATTTCATCTATGTCAACATCCTTTGATGGATTTTAAGATTATTTGAAGTTGATTTATTATGATACAAAACTTCTATATTGTATTGAAGGTTTTGTGATATGTTTGACTGTGGATGTGATATTTTTATACCATTCATAGTTTATGGTGAAAGTATTGACATTTCGTATGCTAGTTTTAATACGAATGTTTATGTTATGTTTAAACCTTTTCATATGGGAATACATTGGACTTAATAAGTGACAGGTGGAGCCCGCTATAGCTCCTCGATGCATCAGTAGGTCTCATGAGACAAACTAGTGTCTTGGCACAAGGCCTTGACAAAATCTTATTTGTAGTCTTGGCATGAGGCCTTGGCTATGTGGTTATGATAGTCTGGCATTATGCATTCCAACATTATGAAAGTGGTTATTGATTTTTGCATGTGATTATTCGATTAGTAGAATATCCATGTGAATAAGTAAATGGCATTATTTCATTTTATTTATGCCATACCATGTTGAAAGTTCATATTTAAAAGGCTTTTGTTTTAGTTATACATTGCCTTAAATGTTTATTCTTATTTATGAAAGTTTCCGCTATATTGTTATCCTTACTGGGTATTTGAGATCACCCCTTTTCTATGTTTTATTTTTCCCAGGATGTGAAGAAGTAAGTTATGAATGACCTGCAGGGATTTTATGAGGGGTTAATAGTGTGGATTGTGGAAACATTATGTTATTGTAGTAGTTTTTCATTTTATGATATAATGTAAAACTTATGAATATATCTAGTGTTTCCAAGGCTACTAAACCAATCGGTCTTTCGAGATTTGATCTTTCTTGTGATCATGCCAATGTTATATAATAATGCACCGACTCTGGGTAACTAGGGTCGGGGTGTTACAGTTGGTATCAGAGGAAGTTTAGTACAAACCTTGGAAACTAGATTTAGATAAACTCTGATTAGAGCACGTAGACCTAAGATGAACTTTGAGGATTAGTATAGAAGAACTTCCTAGAATTTTGGTATTGTAGAGATTTTGTGAGTTTTCCGAGCAATACATCCCTGTCTGGATACGAGCAGGTAGAGGTGGCTCTGGCACAGATGTACCTAGGGGTAAAACCCGAAAACACCACTTTGAGCTAGACTCGAACGGGAACTGGTGCACGACAACGGGCCTTGCTGCACTCTTGGTTACGACACTCCCGGGGGATATGCTTAGGATAACTCTCATTTTCTTTACAAATCATTTTGAAGGGATTATGAGTATATACATTTTCAAAGAAAACATTCTTATGATTATGGATTATATCCATAAATAGTTCAATTTATGTTAAGTGTTTTATAAGTATGGGATTATGTATTTTGATTCATAAACTAATCTAGTTTATGCCATTGTTTAGAAATGGCGCCTAGTGGAAGAAATGGAAACAGTATCAATGCACGCACTCCATGTAGGGATTGCCCTCATGCTCAAGATAATTATAGTGGGGCTGGTGATGCAACTGGTGCTGATCAGCTAATCACCATACTGGGACAACTTACTCAGGTTATGAATAATAACCTTACCCGTATGGAGCACCCTGATCCACAGCGTGGAGGATCAATGTTAGATCGATTCATGAGGCAACAACCACCAACGTTAAATGGGAATACAAATCCCTTAGTAGCTGAGCAATGGATATTTTCCCTAGAGAAAATATTTCAGGCTTTGGGGAGCAGTGAAAGGGAAAAAGTTATCATGGCAGTTTACCGCCTCACTGGAGATGCTGATCAATGGTGGTCATTGATTCAAAATACGAAGGAAGATGATGAAGTATCAAATATGGAATGGAGGGAGTTCAAAGATCTGTTTTTAGAAAAATACTTTCCTCGCGACCATCGAGCAGATATGGAAAGGCAATTTCTGAGTCTGAGACAAAAGGAGAATGATAATGTCAAAAAGTATGAGGCTAACTTTACAAGGTTAGCGAGGTATGCTGGAGATTATATTCTCAACCCAAGAAGTAAGATTGATCGTTTCTTTGATGGGTTAAAACCATTTCTCCGTCGAGCGTTAGTCTCACAATCCTTTTCATCGTACGAAGACATTGTCTCATGTGCTATCAAGACCGAAAAGGAATTCTCTAAGTCTTATGACTTTAAAGCAAAGCAAGAGAAGAAGAGACCTGCTGATCAATCTGGGAATGGAAATAAGGGGAAGAAAGGAAAGGTTGAATATCCATCATGTGGTAAATGTGGGAAGAAACACCCCGGTACTTGCTTGAAGGGAATGGGAGTCTGTTACAAGTGTGGTGAAAAAGGCCACCAAGCTCATGATTGCAAGGGGAAGAAGGAAGCTACCAACGTTCAGTGCTACAATTGCAGGGATATGGGGCATTATGCAAATGCATGCCCTAAGCGTCAGGAGAACTTACCTCAGAAAAGGCCAAGGGATCAAGGCCAGGCTTATGCTATCACTACTGCTGAGGTAGAAGCTCCGAAAGACGTGGTGGCAGGTAATTTAATGGTTTCCTCAAGTTTAGAAAATGCATTATTTGATTATGGATCATCACATTGTTTCATATCTTCCCAGTTTGCTAAGAAAATTAGATATTTACAATTTGATTTAATAAGGGAGTTGTCAGTTAAAACTCCTAAGGGAAGTATCGTTGCAACAAAGTTTTGTGAATCAGTCCCCATTAGAGCACATAAATTTTCTTTATCTGCTGATCTCATCGTCATACCTATGATTGATTTTGATATAATCCTCGGTATGGACTGGCTTTCGGACTATGATGCGAAGATTTATTGTAAGAAGAAAGAGGTTACGATTCTTGATGATAATGATAAGGAACACCTTATTTTTAGAGCAGAATCGTCACCACCTAATTCTTATTTAGATCCACCCCCAGTAGCTCAACTTAATTCAATTATTGGGGAGGAAGAGAATGAAATAACTGTCGGTGAGGAAAGGAATGTTCAAATAGAGGATGTACCTGTTGTGAAAGAATTTGTAGATGTATTTCCGGAAGATTTACCTGGACATCCTCCAGAACGAGAAGTTGGGTTTTCTATTGATTTGATTCCTGGATCAAGGCCTATATCAAAGACCCCTTATAGAATGGCCACTGTAGAGTTAGTCGAACTAAAGAAACAACTAGAGGAATTGAGTAATAAGGGATTTATTCGCCCTAGTGTTTCTCCATGGGGAGCCCCTGTTCTTTTTGTTAAAAAGAAAGATGGATCTATGAGGTTATGTATCGACTACATGGAGATCAATGCTATAACGATAAAGAACAAGTATCCCCTACCTCGTATTGATGATTTATTTGACCAACTGCATGGAGCTCAATAATTTTCAAAGATTGACCTTCAATCTGGATACCATCAGTTGTGTGTGAAGAAGGAAGACATTCCGAAAACAGCATTTCGAACCAGGTACAGGCATTACGAGTTTACTGTAATGCCGTTTGGATTGACTAATGCACCCTATGTATTCATGGATCTGATGAATAGAGTTTTCAAGGAGTATCTCGATGAATTTGTGGTGGTATTTATTGATGATATCTTGGTATACTCCAAAACCTACGAAGATCATGAAAATCACTTGCGCATTATCTTGAAGACTCTGAGGAGGCATGAATTATATGGGAAGTTTAGCAAGTGTGAATTCTGGCTTCAGGAGATTTCTTTTCTTGGCCATATTGTCTCTAAAGATGGAATCTCTGTTGATCCTTCTAAGACCAAGGCAATCCAAGAATGGCCAGCACCTACGAGTATAACTGAGGTACGTAGTTTTATTGGTTTGGCAGGTTATTATCGACGTTTCGTCCAGAATTTTGCCTGATTGGCTAACCCATTAACGAAGCTCACACGTAAAGGGGTTAAATTTGTTTGGAAAAAAGAGTGTGAAGAATGTTTCGAAGAACTGAAGAGAAGATTAGTCAATGCTCCTATATTGACTCTACCATCGGGGAATGATGGGTTCGTTATTTATAGTGATGCATCGAAGAAAGGACTTGGCTGTGTCCTTATGCAGAATGATAGAGTTATTGCCTATGCATCACGACAGTTGAAAATTCATGAACAAAACTATCCTACTCATGATCTCGAGTTAGCAGCAGTGATCATTGCTTTGAAGATATGGAGGCACTACCTCTATGGTGAAAAATGTTAGATTTATACTGATCACAAGAGTTTGAAGTATATTTTCTCACAAAAAGAACTCATCATGAGGCAAAGGAGATGGCTTGAATTACTCAAGGATTATGATTTTACGATACACTACCACCCAGGGAATGCAAACAAGGTGGCAGATGCTTTGAGTAGAAAAGACCATGGACTTTTGAACAATATGAGAATTGAAAGGGATCCAATTTTCATGGATCTAGTGAAGATGGACATGGGAATAACCAGGGAAGGTGAAACATCAATGCTTTTTCAAATGGTTGCCAAACCATCTTTACTAGAAAGGATTAAGAGTTCTCAGACCAATGATGAAGAATTCCAAAAAAAAATTAAAGCTGTGAATGATGGGAGATTGAGAGACTTTGTGTATGAAGATGGAATTTTGAAATTCGGGAAGAGAATTTGTGTTCCCAATATACCTGATCTAAAAAGGGAATTGCTGGATGATGCTCATAGTTCCAATTTCTCTATACACCCTGGGAGCACCAAAATGTATAGAGATTTGAAGGAACATTTTTGGTGGGACAACATGAAGAGGGAGATTGCTAATTTTGTGTCAAGATGTATGGTTTGTAAACAAGTGAAAGCTAGAAGGCAACAGCCTAGAGGAGTCATGCAACCTCTTCCCATACCGGAGTGGAAATGGGACAATGTTACGATGGACTTTGTCATGGGGCTACCGAAGACTCCTAGAAGGAACGATGCAATATGGGTTATTGTTGATCGTCTTACCAAGTCAGCACATTTTCTTGCTATAAGAGAAGATCTACCCCTGGAAGGTCTAGCAAGACTATACATTAATGAAGTTGTGAGACTTCATGGAGTACCCCTATCGATTGTTTCTGATCGTGATCCCCGTTTTACTTCAAGATTTTGGAAATGTCTTCAGAAATCCCTGGATACTGAACTTCATTTGAGCACTGCTTACCACCCTCAGACAGATGGACAATCAGAACGGACTATTCAAACCTTAGAAGACATGTTGAGATCTTGCTCACTTGACTTTCAGGGTATGTGGGATCAATATTTACCTCTGGTAGAATTTTCCTATAACAATAGCTTCCATTCAAGTATTCAGATGGCACCATATGAAGCGTTATACGGAAAGAGATGTCGTACACCAACCTGTTGGGATGACGTTGGTGAAAGAAAACTTGTAGGCCCAGAACTGGTGGAGGAAACGGTGGAAAAGGTGAAGGTAATCCAAAATCACATCAAAGCAGCTCAAAGTAGGCAGAAGAGCTATGCTGATAATCGAAGGAAGGATTTGGAATTTCAGGTCGGTGATCATGTTTTCCTAAAGGTATCTCCATGGAAGGGAGTCATACGTTTTGGTAAGAAAAGTAAATTGAGTCCCAGGTACATCGGACCTTTCAAAATTCTAGAACGAATTGGGGCTGTAGCTTACCGATTGGCAATGCCGCCAAGTCTCTCCAAAGTTCACGATGTGTTCCACGTATCTCTGTTGAGAAAATACATGCCTGACCCAACGCATGTACTCACCTATGAGGAATTAGAACTAGAACCCGATCTGTCTTATTGTGAAGAGCCCGTCAAGATTCTTGATACAAGAGAACAAGTACTGAGAAACCGGACGACACGTCTGGTAAAAGTTTTGTGGAGAAATCATAAGATGGAAGAGGCAACGTGGGAACCCGAGGAACTTATGATGAAGAACCACCAGAGTCTTTTCATGTGATAAGTATTCTAGAAATTTCGAGGATGAAATTATTTGAAGGAGGGGAGAATGTAACACCCCAAGCTTCTACGGTACGTTTCCCTTCGAATAATGCGATAGCGTGTGTTGTACGCAACCTCGAGTTCTAACACACACCACAACTAATCAAACTAGCCGTTATGAATAGTAATACATAATTTTTGAAATTATATATATTTTATATTTAAAAATGGACTTCATTTTTGGATTCGGAATATTGAAATTAGCCTAGGGTGAAATTTTGGTACTTTTCGGATAACTTTTATATTTTGATGAATAGTGAAAATTACTAAATTTTAATTAAAAACAACTTTTTTAATCAAAATAATTAATAGTGATAAATTGTGAATTTGAGTGGTTTTAAAGTATATTTAGAATATATTTTTACCATTTAATATAATTTTGGTCATTGGACATAATTTTACAATTAAACCGAACATAAACAAGTGTCAATCATTTGATAGTTATTACCTCTTAAAAACACGTTTTTTGTTTTGACAGCGGGAATTAATTTTAAATTAATTTCTGCCACTTCTGTGTTTTGAATTTAGAAAAATGGATTCCATATTTGGAATCAGGATTTCCAAATTGTGTAAATAGGTAACTTTTATTTTTAGACATTTTGAATAATTACTGTGGTAAATATTTTATTTACCATGGTTAAGGGTAAATCCGGTAAATAAGGGTTAAAAAAATAATATTATAATAATACAAAATTACCCTAAAACATGTCCTATCCTTATTGGTGGACACATACCCGACCATGAGCATCCTTGGGTCAATTTGGGGACCCTTTGGAGCCACTTGTATGTGGTAGGGACACTTTATATTAATAAAGTTAAAATAAAAATAAAAATGGCATAAGCTTACATCATTTAGAAGAACAATTTTTACATAGGGTTATACATGTTGGATTTTATATTATAAATATTCATTAGAAAGATAAAAAAATTTCCTACATAATGATATTTTATTTATAATTTTTAGACATCAAATAATTTAAATTATTAATGACACAATAATGATGCAATGTTTACCTCATTAATAAATCATTTAAATAAATAAGATTATAATGATTAAAATATTATCTAAAACCTATCAAATTCTTATTGGTTGATGTTATTTAGAATATTAGTCATCTTATCTTCGACCTCAATGATTTTTGGACCATTATAAACCGAATATAATTATATTATAAAGTAATACTTTCACTCTTTCCTAAAGAGCCCCTCTTCTCCCTTATAAAAGGAGACCACTTCTACTCATTCCTCACACCTCTAAAGCCACTTGGCTCGTCCAAACTCTGCCCAAATAAGCTCCCCACATCCCTCTCCTCCTCCTTGAAGCTTTCCCTTAGGCAGAAATCATTTCAAGAAGTCCTTTGGTTCCAACCAAAGTGAGTTACCTAAATTAAAGGTAACAATTTCTCTTAAATTATTTTCCTTTATTTTGCTTCTCCAACCCCCAAACTCTTTTTATTTCATTTCTTTTGTAACAACACCAGTATAATCAACATACTAGGATGTTGTTATAAGAAGGATTCAAACTACACATACACACAACTCCATCTAATGGATGATGAACATAATGTTTCTGTGGATGGCAAACTAACGCCTCACGAAACGATGATTGTTCAAATACATCTTACCGCCTCTCATGGTGGCCATTATGATGGCACTGTAATTAAATATGATATTAATGATATATATTTTATATATAAGCTTATGTAATTCCATTTTATTTCATACCATTATTCGTTTCATGTTGTATATACATACGATAATTTCATTTGAGGAAGTGCGGACTACCGCCCCCTTAAAATGATATGACTCGTTCATACCACACATGGAACGTATAAAGGATGGTGTTAATGAACTTAAGTAACATATATAAAATATTATATTATACTGGAATAGTAATATACCTATGTATCATTTGGATTCAATTATTTTAAAATAAAAATTAAATGGAAGTAGCGTTCGTGCGTACGTACGGACTACCGTCTCCACGAACGCGGTGAGATCCATCCTCCATCGTATCAATTCAAGTCTTATTCTCATTTTAGGGTTAAAAATAATGTTAATATCATTCTGATTATGAATAAGATTTAATCTATCCATTACAAACATGTCTTACGTAACCAAACATTTATGAAGAACGAATCGATTATCACCTGAAACGACGATAATACTAAGATATTATTAATAAAGCAATGTTAAAAGATCATATATGATATCATATTAATGTATATGATTCTTGTATATTTTAATAACAATTATTTCACCATTATACAGGAGGTTAACCGACCCCAACAAAGGAAAAGTACAAGGTAAGGGTTATTTCACAATCTCTTCATTATCCGAGGTTGTTTATACGTAATAATCTACTGGGATATCTTTATCATCCACATCCATGTTTCTTAAAAATGTATTTCAAAACATTTTTACTATTTACAAGAATATGGGTTAAAGTCATTTATACCCTTGTTTGACTTTTTATAAGAGGTTTATAAAGGAATCTTTCCGTCGTTTTCAAAACAAGGTCCTTTTTAACATTTTCGACAGAATTGAGGTAAGAATGTTTTTTTAACTTATACGGCGGGTGCGGTTATTTTACGCCGTTATAAAATCTTCAAAGTTTCCCTTACAAGCTTATAAGAATATTTTCAAAGAAAATGTTTTATTTTATATGGATCTTAAATGATTTCAAAATAAAAGGAGATATTTCTTTTAAAAGAATTTTGATTTCATCTATGTCAACATCCTTTGATGGATTTTAAGATTATTTGAAGTTGATTTATTATGATACAAAACTTCTATATTGTATTGAAGGTTTTGTGATATATTTGACTGTGGATGTGCTATTTTTATACCATTCATAGTTTATGGTGAAAGTATTGACATTTCGTATGCTAGTTTTAAGACGAATGTTTATGTTATGTTTAAACCTTTTCATATGGGAATGCATTGGACTTAATAAGTGACGGGTGGAGCCCGCTATAGCTCCTCGATGCATCGGTAGGTCTCATGAGACAAACTAGTGTCTTGGCACAAGGCCTTGACAAAATCTTATTTGTAGTCTTGGCATGAGGCCTTGGCTATGTGGTTATGATAGTCTGGCATTATGCATTCCAACATTATGAAAGTGGTTATTGATTTTTGCATGTGATTATTCGATTAGTAGAATATCCATGTGAATAAGTAAATGGCATTATTTCATTTTATTTATGCCATACCATGTTGAAAGTTCATATTTAAAAGGCTTTTGTTTTAGTTATACATTGCCTTAAATGTTTATTCTTATTTATGAAAGTTTCCGCTATATTGTTATCCTTACTGGGTATTTGAGCTCACCCCTTTTCTATGTTTTATTTTTCCCAGGATGTGAAGAAGTAAGTTATGAATGACCTGCAGGGATTTTATGAGGGGTTAATAGTGTGGATTGTGGAAACATTATGTTGTTGTAGTAGTTTTTCATTTTATGATATAATGTAAAACATATGAATATATCTAGTGTTTCCAAGGCTACTAAACCAACCGGTCTTTCGAGATTTGATCTTTCTTGTGATCATGCCAATGTTATGTAATAATGCACCGACTCTGGGTAACTGGGGTCGGGGCGTTACAGCTCCTCTTATTGGTAGCTCTTCTTTATAGGTAGAATTCTTGTATCCGTGGATCTATCCATTAGTAACTCACCTATATCAGTAGATTATTGTATCAGTGGACCTATCTTTATATCAGTGGCTCTATCTATATCTGTAGACTTCATATCAGTATCTGTCTATTTGTATTGATAGACTTGTATCGGTAGGTCTGTCTGTATCAGTAGGCTTTATATCAGTAGTTGTCTATTTGTATCGGTAGGTCTGTCTATCTGTATCAGTAGCTCATGATGTAATAGTAGACTATGTTTATTGGTGATCATTGCTTATCGGTAGACTATGTCTGTATCGGTGACTATGTATTAGTAGGTCTATATAAGTGACTCAAAAACTTAATACTTATCTGTTCTATGAAAATCATATCCAGATTGAGTTTATTATTATTTCAAAACATGTATAAACATAGATAAACATTGATTAACATATTCCAATGATTATTTTGATATTTTTGTCAGCATAATTTAACATATAGATAGGATTATCAAAACATATCAAAATATAATGGAGATTATCAAAATAAGAGAGGTCAACATGTCAGTATATGTTATACCCACTATTCTAGGGGATATACCCATGGTTCTAAACCGTTGGTATAGGGTGGTTTTCTAGTATTGTTTATACATGTAAAAAATTATTTATAAATAATTTTTCTAATATATCGATACAATATTAGTGAATTTTCATGGTTTTAGGTATATGGAATGTGTTTTAAACAAAAATTCTAATCTAAAATAAAAATATGCACTTTGAGTTATATTCTCCACATCGTATGTTAGATTATTGTGAGGATGATTACTACAAAACACAAAATATTTATGGTTTTTTTCAAAAATAAAAAGACAAATTGAGTGTTTTTTCTATGTTATCAGTGATTCATACATTTTTTATCTAACATTTCATTTTATGTTGAAAACATTCAAATTGATTTCCTTCACAAAATATACTCCCTTGTTCTTAAGGATAGAACAATTAGGGGATTCTACCACCCTACCCTTGATTTCAGATGAGATTCATGCTTCATCCTTGAAATAGAGTCCCAAATCAAAATGGGATAAGTTCATGTATTAATGAATATCTAAAACAATAAAAAATCTTCATCATCAAAAAATCCTAAAATCTCAATCCCCCTGTCTCCATATCCATGTGGATATATGTATTCAACATTTTTTTATTTTTATTTTTTTTAGAAAAATAAATAATACATTATATTCATAAGTGTTCAATATTTTATGTAGATTATGTAAATTTAGTAGTGAACATGTAATACTATGTGGTAACATAATATATATTAAAAAAAATATAACCGGATTATTGAACTAATTTTTTTACTTTTAATATTAAAGGGATTTAGAAACTTGATAAATCACTATTTTATTGAATATTTTATTGATAATAAATGATATAATTTCCTCAAATTGTGTTAAACATGTTTATTTTTAAAATATTTGGGATTTGATCATTCATTTGAAAATTTGGTGAAAATTCCAGTTTTACCCTTAATAGTGCACTGTAGTATTTCGAAGATAAATATTTTTATGTTTATTTTTGAATTTGAAATTTTGTAAAAGTGTTCCTAACTTAATTATCTACAACTTTTATTCAGGACACTAAAGCTAAAGAGTTCATTTGGTTGTTCAAATTGGGCCATGAAGTCAAAGTTGGGCTGGGCTCGCCAGAATGGAGAAGGTTCTGTATTTGGGCCATATACTCTACCTACAGGCATGGATTGAGCCCAAATTTTGAGGAAAGCTCTGGTACATGATGTGTCACAAATCATCCTTCTGGAAGGCCGGTCAATTCACGCGTTTTGGAGGTCAAATTGGTGGTGCAAGTTGGAATAAAATATTTAGCCGATATTTTCATTTCACACTTAAAAAGTTATGTATCCCTAGCCCTCAAAAACTCTATTTAAAGGGGGTTTTAACTCTTTGATAGGGCTTGTGGAGGCTTTGGGAAGGTGTGTCCGAAAGGGTGTCTCTTGGGAGCCCCTCACAACTCTTGGAAGAAGTAAGCCTTTGTGCAAACCTCTCTTCCAAAAAGGCTCTCCTCTCTCACCTCTTCTTTGTATTTCTTTTCTTTCATGTTTGTTTCTTGAATTTTTTTTCAAATAATATTCTGTATTCATCCATCTTCTTCTTATATTAATCTTCTTAATTGGGTTGGAATCAAGAGTGGAGACAAGATTGGGTTCTACCCTTTCAATCTGTTGCTTATGCAAAACGTCTCCACGATGACTACACCACCCATGGAAGAGTAGTTCTTTTTAGTAATCGATCGACCTCTATCCTACTTCATTAATTTATTTTGAATCAATGAGATATTGTAATTCACATATTATGATCTATTAATTGAGTTTTTAATTTAAATGAAACTAAGCAAGCAATTGAATAGTTAACACAAAACACGCGAGGTCGGGAATTGTGTGAACTGTGAGAGCGCAACCTTAACCGGTAATTCAAAACCACATGGGATCAATTTGTAGAGTACAAATATAATCCCTAAACTCAATTAATCCTCATTTACAGAGTGGTTATGTGCCTTAATTTACCACTGACCATAAGATAATTTTAGAGCATAAATCAAAGCAGGGTGTCGCGATTGCATGTTCCGAAGTTATCCTAAGGTTAAAATTCACTTCAATCTTTGTGGTAAAGTTAATTCTCGTAGGGTTAGGGATTTAAAAAATTAAGGGATCATAATTAAGTGAATATTAATTTAAATGATAATGATTAATAAATGATTGAAGAGGTAGAGTTAGATCGATTACGCCTTTTTAAATAGATTTCTAAAAAAGCATCTTCTTGTTGTGTCATTCTAAT
The DNA here is from genome assembly GCA_963277665.1 of Viscum album. Lineage (NCBI taxonomy): Eukaryota > Viridiplantae > Streptophyta > Magnoliopsida > Santalales > Viscaceae > Viscum > Viscum album. The sequence goes on along the minus strand of OY728137.1, from coordinate 859,839,038 downwards.
CGAAACTTCATTTCAAAATTAAAAACAAAAAAAATGAAATCTTCATCCAGCAAACTTCTTATAGATTCATAAACTATAAAAAACCACCCCCATCCTTTCAACTAGTATTTTTATTCTCTTTTATTTTACTTCTATAATACCTCTAAAAATTGTTTTAATTCACTTCCTCCTTTGAGAGACGACCTTGGTCAGCCACTCTGCTCCACCTAAGTACCCCAAATCACATTAATCATTTGAGGGCGCCCACGACAGCGCTCTTTCAAATTGGCGTCGTTGCCAGGGAGGCAAGTAATTATTTCAACCAATTAGAGGTATTTATTTTATTTTACATTTTAATTCTCTTCCTCTCTTCTTTCTTCCGTCTTTACCCAATCTGATTTTTTTCTTCTTCTTCTTCTTTTATCTCTTTCTACTTCTTTTTGGACCGTCAACTCAAACTTCAAATTTTTATTTTACTATGGTCCACATTCCTTCTTTTCATCATTCATTGATTGATGACACGAACTAATCCCGAAGATCTCTTAGATCTTGACCCTGAGATTGAACGTAGCCTTAGGGAACGAATCAGACATTCTCAGTCTACGGGAAGTTTCAACATTCAACCAGTTGGAGAATTACTCCAATATCAGAACATTGAAATTGGAAGCAATTCAAATTCAACCATAAAACAAGAACCAATGGCTAGAAACAATGGAAATGAACTTAATAGAACCATTCGAGAATTGGCTGCACCTGATATTAACTATCAACCAAATTGTATTGCATACCCAAATCTCGAATCGGACTTCGAACTGAAATCTGGGTTAATTCACTTACTTCCAAAGTTTCATGGCCTCTCTGGTGAGGATCCCAATAAACATTTGAAAGAATTTAATGTGGTTTGATCAACCCTAAAACCTAGAAATGTCTCTGAAGATCAAATCAAACTAAGAGCATTCCCATTCTCACTTGATGGAGCTGCGAAAGATTGGATGTATTATTTACAACCCGAAGATGTAACTTGTTGGAACGATTTGAAACGTCTTTTCTTGCAGCGATTTTTTCCAGCATCAAGGACCACATCCATTCGAAAGGAGATATCGGGGATCAAGCAAGCCCAAGGGGAGTCAATGTATGAGTACTGGGAGAGATTTAAGAAGTTGTGTGCAAGCTGCCTGCATCACCAAATCAGTGAGCAACTCCTCATCCAATACTTCTACAAAGGACTCACACCCATGGAGAGGAGCATGGTAGATGCTGCGGCTGGAGGAGCATTGGTGGACAAGACACCAGTAGCTACGCGTGTGTTGATTGACAAGATGGCCCAAAACTCCCAACAATTCGGTGATAGAGGTACACCACATGTTCGAGGAGTACATCAAGTAATTCCTTCTTCTCTTGAAAGTCATTTGATTGATACTAAGTTAGAAGAATTGACAACTATGGTGAGGCAGATTGCATTAGCTCAAAAGACATCCCAACCCCCTCCTTCAAGGCCTTGTGGTATTTGCACTGAGACAAGCCACCCAACTAACTGTTTCCCACAACTCCAAGAAACAGAAGATTATGCCGCAGTGTTTCCTGGGAGACCATTTCAGTAGCAACAACAACAACCATATCCCCAAAAGAAGTTTGATCCAACATACAACCAAGGGTGGAAAGATCTAGCGGACATGAGGTATGGCTCTGGACAACAACAAAGGCCCCCTTTTCAACCAAACTTCCAGCAGCCTCCACCTTACCAACAGGGTTTCCAACAACCCCAAAGGAGATTCGAAGCTCAAACATCAACGAGTCAGCAACAAGGGAATATCCAACACAAGGTAGACTCTAACACTGATGATCTTTTGAAACAAATTGTTCTTAATCAACAGAATGAGCTGAAGAGTCAAGGTTCGGAGCTGAGAGAGTTGAAGACTCAAATGAGTCAGATTGCCACCGCCCTCCATGAACTTGTGAGTAAGAATTCTAGAAATCTACCTTCCCAACCCACTCCAAATACAAAGGGGAATGTCAGTGCCATCACATTGAGAAGCGGGAAGAAAATGAACGATACATCTGCACCTACCATTCCACCGGGATTCACCTCAACTTCAGAGAAGCCGCATTCCATGCCAACTGATGAGCAATCCAAGGAGAAAGATAAAGGTAAGAAAAATATTGATGATGTTCCTCCTAAACCCCTTCCTTCTCCAAACAGGGTTGTTCAAACCAAGAAGATGGCTGAAGAAGCAATGCAAAAGGAGGTTTTGGACACATTCAAGCGTGTGGAGATCAACATTCCTCTACTTGAAGCCATTAAGCAAATCCCAAGGTATGCCAAATTCTTAAAAGAACTCTGCACCAATCGAAGAGGGATCAAGGGAAATGAGAGGATAAACCTTGGAAGGATTGTCTCAGCACTCATTTCACCAACTCTAGCAATGCCAACAAAGTACAAGGATCCAGGGACATTCACCATCCCATGCACCATATGGGAGTTTCACTTTTCTGATGCACTTTGTGATTTAGGTGCTTCCATAAATGTGATGCCTCACTCTGTATTCTCTTCCTTGCAGGTTGGTGAGTTGAAGCCAACAAGAGTAGTGGTGCAATTGGCGAATAGAGCTACGACATATCCAGCGGGAGTCCTTGAGGATGTACTTGTCCGGGTAAGAGACATGATCTTTCCAGCGGATTTCTATGTTCTTAACATGGAGGATGATCAGGTAAGTTCTCATGCCCCCATTATCTTAGGTAGACCCTTCCTCAAAACTGCAAAAACTATCATAAATGTCAATGAGGGTACACTTTCCATGGAGTTTGGAGATGAAGTTGTGATATTTAATGTTATAGATTCCATGAAGTATCCCTCAGAGGACCATTCTTCTTTTGTTATCTCCCATTTTGAACCACCAAGTAAAAACATCATGGAATTGGATTGTCATATGCTTAGGGAGATTATGAGTATTGGTTCTGGTTTAATGACTAAGAGAACTTCCACACCTGTTTCTAATGAACAAGACTCTCTAATATTTTATTTTGATGTGGATTCATATTCTGATTTTGATCATGTTCACTCTGATTATGAAATGGCTGTTGAGTATGCTGATGGATTTGATGCTTTATTCTATGATTTTGATGATGTCTATTCTGATACTGATGCTCTTTGTGCACATATTTCAGTTCCTTCAATGTCTCCATCCATACTACACCCTCCTTCATTAGAACTCAAGCCATTTCCACCAAATCTGATATACTCATACTTGTTGAGTGGTGAGAGATTACCTGTTATCATTTCTAACAATCTCCCTTTTGAACATGAAGAAAGGCTTTTGAATATTTTGAGGGAGAACATCAGGGCGATTGGGTGGACCTTGGCTGACATATCAGGTATTAGCCCCTCCATTTCCATGCATAGGATTCTCTTGGAGGATGGGGCTAAACCAGTGAGACAACCACAAAGGAGACTCAATCCCACCCTCCTGGAAGTTGTTAAAAAGGAAGTTTAGAAATTGCTCGAGGCAGGTATAATCTTTCCCATTTCAGATTCACAGTGGGTAAGTCCAATTCAGGTTGTGCCTAAGAAAACTGGTTTTACTGTTGTTAAAAATGAGAAAGATGATTTAGTTCCAATGAGGGTGAAAAACAGTTGGCGTGTGTGTATCGATTATAGGAAACTAAATTAGACCACTCGCAAGGACCATTTCCCCCTCCCATTTATTGATCAAATGCTCGAGAGACTAGCTGGGAAAACACACTATTGTTTCTTGGATGGATTTTCTGGATATTTTCATGTTCCTATAGCTCCAGAGGATCAGGAGAAGACTACATTCACCTGTCCCTTTGGCACATTTGCCTACCGGAGGATGCCATTTGGACTTTGCAACGCCCCAGGTACCTTCCAGAGATGTATGGTGAGTATTTTTTCTGATTTTATTGAGACCTGCATGGAGGTATTTATGGATGATTTTACAGTGTTTGGGTCTTCATTTGATGAATGTCTAAGTAGTTTGGGAAATGTGTTGAATCGTTGTATTGAGAAGAATCTGGTCCTGAACTTTGAAAAGTGTCATTTTATGGTAGAGCATGGCATTGTCTTAGGGCATGTGGTGTCAAAACATGGGATAGAGGTTGATAGATCTAAGGTAGAAATTATTTCATCCTTACCCTATCCTTCATGTGTGCATGATGTTAGATCTTTCCTAGGGCATGCAGGATTTTATCGGCGCTTCATCAAAGATTTCACTAAGATCGCTCTTCCTATGTCACGATTACTTCAAAAAGATTCTGATTTTGTGTTTGATGATTCTTGTAGGACTTCCTTTGATGATCTAAAGAAGTGTCTGACCACTCCACCTATCATACAGCCCCCACGGTGGGACCTTCCATTTGAGCAAATGTGTGACGCCTCCAACTTCGCGGTTGGAGATGTCTTATCTCAGAGGGTGGAAGGACATTCACATGTGATCGCCTATGCATCAAGGATACTGGATTCAGCCCAATCAAATTACACAACCACAAAAAAAGAGTTTCTTGCTGTCATATTTGCTTTAGATAAATTCCGTTCATATTTATTGGGCTCTAAAGTAGTTGTTTTTTCTGACCATGCAGCTTTGAGGTACCTCCTAAAGAAGCCAGATGCAAAGCCGTGACTTATCCGTTGGATGCTCCTTCTTCAAGAGTTTGAAATCGAGATAAAGGACAAAAGGGGTTCAGAAAACTTGGTGGCGGACCACATGAGTAGGCTTACTCACACACTAGAGGGTGACACCTTGGACCAGGTACCACTTCGGGACACTTTCCCCGATGAGCATCTCTATACCATCTCAGGTAAGCATCCTTGGTATGCTGATTTAGTTAATTACATTGTTGGATCTGAAATCCCAGTAAATTTGAAGAAACATCAAGTCCAAAAATTAAAAAGTGAGTCTAGGTTTTATGTGTGGGATGATCCTTACCTCTGGCGCATGTGTAGTGACCAAGTTATTAGGAGGTGTATTCCTGATCATGAGTTTGAGTCTGTTTTGCAATTCTGTCATACACTTGCATGTGGTGGACACTTTGGACCCCAACGGACAGCTAGGAAGGTTTTAGACTCTGGATTATATTGGCCTAGCTTGTTCCATGATGCCCATTTGTTTTGTAAGTCATGCTCTCGTTGCCAACACACTGGGAACATTTCTAGGAGACATGAGATGCCCCGACAACCCATACTATTTTGTGAGATTTTTGATGTATGGGGAATCGACTTTATGGGTCCTTTTCCTAGTTCATTTGGATTTTTGTATATTTTGGTTTCTGTTGATTATGTGAGTAAATGGGTGGAGGCCAAGGCCACCAGGACAGACGATTCTCATGTTGTTGTGGACTTTGTCAAAGCACAGATTTTTTGCAGGTTTGGAGTACCAAAGGCCATCATCAGTGACCAAGGGACACACTTTTGCAATAGGAATTTTGCTTCCCTCCTTCGAAAGTATGGGGTGACACACAAAACATCAACACCATACCACCCCCAAACAAATGGCCAGGCTGAGGTTTCAAATCGTGAGTTGAAACAAATCTTGGAGAAAACCATGAAGCCAAATAGGAAGGATTGGAGCAAGCACTTGGATGATGCATTGTGGGCTTATAGGACAGCATACAAGACCCTCATTGGTATGTCCCCATTTCGTATTGTTTTTGGGAAAGCGTGTCATATCCCCTTGGAAGTCAAGCATCGGGCATATTGGGCTATAAAGAAATGTAACATGGATTTGGCCCAAGCTGGAATTCAAAGGAAGTTGCAAATTCAAGAGCTTGAGGAGATTCGACTGTCATCATATGAGAACTCAAGGCTCTACAAGGAAAGATCAAAAGCAGCTCATGACAAAATGATCCAACAAAGGGAGTTTCATGTTGGAGAGAAAGTCCTTCTCTATAGTTCACGACTGAAGTTGATGCCTGGTAAGTTGCGTTCCAGATGGTTAGGTCCTTATATTGTGTCTAATGTTTTTCCTTATGGTGCAGTGGATATCACACAAGAGGACACTAGAAGGAGCTTTACAGTCAATGGGCAACGTTTGAAGAGATACATTGAGGGCCATCCTACTGATGCAGTGGATTTTATCACACTGCATGACCCCCATCATCACTTGATCACATCAGGCTGTTCCTAACCCTTTCACTTTTATATTATTTGTCCTATTTAAAAATTATGCATTTCATGTGCATATATCATCTCATAGGTTCACATTGAGGAAAATGCAATATTTTAAGTGTGGGGGAGGGAACCTTTTAGTTTATTAATTTCAATTGTTTTCCTGTTAAAAAAAACCAATTTTTTTTGTGTGTTTTTCAAAATTTGTGTGTTTATTTTACAATTTTCTTTTTGTTTTGGAAACTTTTGGGCTGAAATGATTCTCATAACCATTTTTAAATCCATATCAATAAGTTAAACAATTTACCCCTTGAAACTAAGCTTAAATGAATGCTGAATTGACTTTGTTTCAAGTTCAAACATTTAGTAATTTCATGAAAAGTACGCTGAATTTTGAATCCCATGCCAATCTCACTGTCTTTATATTTGAAATCACTTTCCTGTGAGGCTTCTAAACCATTATTTTCATATTCTTTAAATTCACCTCACTTCTTGAGAGAACCAAACCATACTTGATTTAACCAGAATTTGATCTATTCCTGTCAAAACTTGAGGGTTTGAGGTACATATGTTTAAATGATTGAGGCATTTGTTTGGTATTAAAGCCCCCTTTTCAAATAATCCTTTTTTATAATGTCCTACCTTGAATATTTAATCCTTGTAGCCCTTAGAAGCCATGCACAGCCTGTTAGGTTAAGCCACATTACAAGCCAATTTTCCCTATCCAACCAACTCTTGAAGTGAAATTGCATAATCTAGTTGAGCTTAAGTGTGGGGGAAGCTGTATTGTGTTGTGCCACCACATTATGTGATACTTTGGGTGGAAAATTAAATTCTGAAGAGATGTGTTTGCTTCTAAAGAAAGTCATTATATTGAAAGTTGTGCCTTTTCTGGAGCTTTCATGACATGTGAAGCTGTGCCTTTTCTAGAGCTTCTAATTGAGGTGGAAAGCTGTGCCCATCTGGAGCTTTCAAGAAAATCATGTTTGAGAAGATTGACATTTTTTATGCTGAAATGATGAATGGTGTAAACCTTTCAGGAATTTTCATGATGATGGAGTTGAATTGATACTATGGGGATTGAAGAGAAGACCATAATTAAGTGAAAATTAGATTAATGCAATTTTGCTTCAAAAGAGTCAAGCCCTCCTCATTCAGCCTCAGAGTTTTTCGCATCTTAATCCTACCAACTGAAAGCCACAGAACAACCCTGAAAAGTCCTCATGATAAAAATATGTCCTTGACTCACATCGGGTAGCGATGTAGGAATCTATCAAGCCTATGGTGACCCTTGTATGAGTTTGGATGAGAAAGACATTGCAAAACAAATTGATATTTGAGTGATGAGAGAAAATTCAAGCGAGGTAAGTGTTTTGTGCATGGGTGGATAAATGAAGTGGAAATATATTGAATGATATAAATGGAGAACTTGAAATAAGGTTTTTTATGAGGCATGATATCTTTTTTATTCTTCGTGTGAAATTGATTGATCTTAAAGATATGTGTTTTAAAATTGGTTTTGATTTGATATTGATGTTTACTTGATATGAGGTTTTGCCCAGGTGTGCAAAAGGGTAAGTGTGGGGGAGTTGATAAATCACTATTTTATTGAATATTTTATTGATAATAAATGATATAATTTCCTCACATTGTGTTAAACATGTTTATTTATAAAATATTTGGGATTTGATCATTCATTTGAAAATTTGGTGAAAATTCCAGTTTTACCCTTAATAGTGCACTGTAGTATTTCGAAAATAAATATTTTTATGTTTATTATTTGAATTTGAAATTTTGTAAAAGTGTTCCCAACTTAATTATCTACACCTTTTATTCAGGACACTAAAGCTAAAGAGTTCATTTAGTTGTTCAAATTGGGCCATGAAGTCAACGTTGGGCTGGGCTCTCCAGAATGGAGAATGTTCTGTATTTGGGCCATATCTTCTACATACGGGCTTGGAGTGATCCCAAATTTTGAGGAACGCTCGGCGACATGATTTGGCACAAATCATCCTTCTGGAAGGCCGATCAATTCAAGCGTGTTGGAGGTCATATTGGCGGTGAAAGTTGGAATAAAATATTTAGCCGAGATTTTCATTTCACACTTAAAAAGTTATGTATCCCTAGCCCTCACAAACTCTATTTAAAAGGGGTTTTAACTCTTTGAGAGGGCTGGTGGAGGCTTTGGGAAGGTGTGGACGAAAGGGTGTCTCTTGGGAGCCCCTCACAACTCTTGGAAGAAGTAAGCCTTTGTGAAAACCTCTCTTCCAAAAAGGCTCTCCTCTCTCACCTCTTCTTTGTATTTCTTTTCTTTCATGTTTGTTTCTTCAATTTTTCTTCAAATAATATTCTGTGTTCATCCCTCTTCTTCTTATCTTAATCTTATTAATTTGGTTGGAATCAAGAGTGGAGACAAGATTCGGTTCTACCCTTTCAATCCGTTGCTTATGCAAAACGTCTCCACGATGACTACACCACCCATGGAAGAGTAGTTCTTTTTAGTAATCGATCGACCTCTATCCTTCTTCATTAATTTATTTTGAATCAATGAGATACTGTAATTCACATATTATGATCTATTAATTGAGTTTTTAATTTAAATGAAACTAAGAAAGCAATTGAATAGTTAACACAAAACACGCGAGGTCGGGAATTGTGTGAACTGTGAGAGCGCATCCTTAACCGGTAATTCAAAACCACATGGGATCAATTTGTAGAGTTCAAATATAATCCCTAAACTCAATTAATCCTCATTTCCAGAGTGGTTATGTGCCTTAATTTACCACTTACCATAAGCTAATTTCAGAGCATCAATCAAAGCAGGGTGTCGCGATTGCATGTTCCGAAGTTATCCTAAGGTTAAAATTCACTTCAATCTTCGTGGTAAAGTTAATTCTCGTAGGGTTCGGGATTTAACAAATTAAGGGATCATAATTAAGTGAATATTAATTTAAATGATAATGATTAATAAATGATTGAAGAGGTAGAGTTAGATCGATTACGCCTTTTTAAATAGATTTCTAAAAAAGCATCTTCTTGTTGTGTCATTCTAATCGAAACTTCATTTCAAAATTAAAAACAAAAAAAATGCAATCTTCTTCCAGCAAACTTATTCTAGATTCATAAACTATAAACAACCACCTCCATCCTTTCAAGTAGTGTTTTTATTCTCTTTTATTTTACTTCTATAATACCTCTAAAAATTGTTTTAATTCACTTCCTCCTTTGAGAGACGACCTTGGTCAGCCACTCTGCTGCACCTAAGTACCCCAAATCACATTAATCATTTGAGGGCGCCCACGACAGCGCTCTTTCAAAACTCTATCATGTATCAAAATCCCCCCATTGTGGTATACTATCACATGAAATACCACATCTATGTTGAGGCCACCATGAAATGATTATTATAACCCAATGAAAGGTTCACCCTTAGTGTAATTTAAATCATACCATACCGTGGTATTGGTAGGTAATAGATAAATTGAGCACTTTTTTAGTAGGATTTGGGACCTAGAATACAATTACATCCTATGACTCCATATGTAATGGTTCACCCTTATACTATTTCTTACTATAATACACTTATGTGAACCTCAATTCATTGATTTTAAGTAAAAAACTATTATCAACCCAATTTAATTGAAAAATCAGCATTTTAAAGTTTTATAATACAAAAACCATATTCATTCGTTGATGAAACTTTTTTACATATTCAAATAAATTGTATTTATATCCTTTCTACTATATATATGCATTGATTCATCCAAAAGCGAAACTCCCCAATTTTATATGGTACTACATTCATCATGTTCTTTTGTATAGAATGTGTAACTGTTAATTACATAACCGTAGTAGGATAATAAATGGACACTTGGTCATCTGGCTATACATCAAAGTCATTTTGAAATTGAATTCCTATTTTCCATAGACTCATTAAAAATATGTTCTCTAAAAAATCCTATAAACTATATATTATAAGTATTCATTTTTATCATTCAGCTCTTGATGGATTAAGCTCCATAGAATTATGTTGGGGTTTTCAATATATGGAACAACGTCTAAACTATAATGTAAAATGTAACAGCTAGACTACTCTAACTCTATAATATTAACTGTGAAAACATATATATCAACATTCCTCCACCAAAAAGTTACCCATTATGAAAATATTTTGGTAGTCTAATGTATTTTTCATATAATGGGAATTAATTTATAAATTCAATGGCTTTCATAGAAGATCGTCAAATGTACCTTCAACCCAAATTAGATTTTTGACAAACTTTTTCAAAATATTCAAATATTTTTCAGTGAGGTACATCTATCTATAATGTAAAGTACCACATTTATGGATCTCTATAACCATGTAAAGACTCAAGTGAACCATCATATCAAATAATTATGGTTGGAAGAACATCTCAAATTCACATAATATGAAAATAATTTCCTCTCCCATAGTTATAAATCACATCATTTCTATAAATTTATTTAATATTTCTTTTAATAAGAAAAAAATATTTTTAATTCATGATAATATATTTTAAGCAAAATATCATTGAGATTCATGAAATATATCTTGAATCAAAATATGAAAGTTATTTTATTTTAGGCCCTTTAACACTTAAATATTAATTGATACAATATTCTTGATATTTTATGAATACCATTATGGAACCATTAAATCATTTTGGAAGTGGAAAACTGATTTCTCTTTTAATTTGAAAGAGTTTAATAAACTGGAGAAAGAAAATTTCCCCATTCTCTATTCACTAGCACCAAATCCTTCTATTTCTCCATGTCAATCTCGTCCAACATATATTTAGTTATATCCTTTTTTCTTGTGCATTTAATAAACTTCCAATTATGCTATCACATACATTTTTTCCTACATGAATGAAAGTAATAAATTTTATAAAATCTAAAAACATCCTATGTGGTAATTTTTTTTCAATTTTTCTTATTGCTTTTCATAATTGACATCCTAGACCCAAAATCCTGAATCTGGAGCCATAAAGACATACTTTACATAAGCAATTTCATATCACCTATAAAAGACTGGATAAAACCATAATTAGTTAAAAAAATAAATAATTACTATTTAATATTTTACAATATAATGATCTTTGTATTTTTATAGCATTAGATATTTAATATAAAATATATACTAATAAGTTCCATCTATTTAACAATTAATGGAAATTTTTTCTCCAATATATAAAGATGTTATTTTTCAGTAATGATTCATTGACATCTTCTATATATTATTTCACAAGTTATATTCATCTAACAGGTCACATGTACTATATAAATTCAATACCGATGAAATTGAAAGATAATAAGTGGTGAGCTCAAATAGTCTATTAGAGAAAATGTAAATATGAGGAAGTAATGTAATGAATATAATTTTAGTAATAAGTAAACAACATGATTCCATAATCAAGTTAAACTACAATCATACTATATCCATGAAATTAATTGAAAACAAGGATATAAAAAATGAATATCTAATACAGATGGAATGTATAATTAGAGTCCAAATAAATATGTTTTAAAGCCCTATTCCAATACACTACCCTATTATGGGGAGAGATATACACCAAAACACTTTAGGTTTTGTCTGATGGGACCTGTCAGTGCATTAGGGGGAAATATAATTCTGACTCTCACCGATAACTTTTTTATATCCAATGCATTCATCATAAGATTTATAATGAATTATTCCATTCTCCAAGGAACTTATTACTAAATACAATATGGATATCCTTATAATTAATGATATATAAATTAATTATAAAATCAACCTATGTTATCATTCAATAATAATCATGAAAATAAATACTTTTCTCATGACAAATAAAGGGATAACATGATCATAACCCATCTAGAAAAATAACATTTGTAACAAAAAAATACATATTCCAAATTCTAATAAACATCCATATTTCTACAAAAATATAGATAATTCTAATAATTTTCCCCTTGTTAATAGAAAAACATTATTTCGTGGTAAACATCATCCAATCTGAATTTTGTTAAATGTGAGGTTCAAACTATATGGAGAAATTAGTATATGGATATATAATTACTTAAATAACAATATAATAATCCATAAATATAAATAAGTTGGATGGTTTAAAAAAAACACTATTGTAACAAAGTAAAATTAAATGTATGTTTACATAGATTAAAAAATTCCTTAAAAAAGAATACATCAAATGCTATAAAAAATACGGATTTCAGGAATTTAATTGATTGATAACATAAGTTCAATATCCAAAATGAGACTATATATATATTATAGGATAAATAACGAAACATAAACCACATTAGGTAAAAACCTCTTAAAAATTAATAGATAAATGGAATAAAAAACAAAAAATATATTTTAGAAAAACAATTTATCATTGATTAAATATAGAAATTTACATGTTGATTTCAATGGTAACATTTAAATATGTGTCACGCAAGATTTTGGAAACATTTATTTTTTAAAATAATATTTAATAAATGAACCTTTAAAATACATAAAATTTATCTCAAAGAAAACATAGGAAGAAAAAACATGTGAATGTAAAAGGAAAAAACCCTTCTTATTATTTTTAAAATAATTTTTTTCAAAAATAACATTATAAAAGGAGTAAAAAAATTATTTGGTACCAAAGTATTTTTTCCCAAATGAGTTATAAATTTTCATATAAGAAAATATTATAGTGGGAGAACCCATGAACGGAATAGTAATTTTCAATATGTAACATTTTAACTCATGGAATGGTGATTTGAGTTATCAATATCCATTATGGGAAACAAATATATAAATCATGAAACAATTTAAAGCGGTTTTATGTTGTATAATTTTAGATGAGGAGAGAATACAATGGAATACAATTAATGTGAATAATTTACTCATCTTATATGAACTAATTTTAAGTGAACGATTGTAACTCAATGATTGATGATTGTGTAACAAAAAACTCTTACCACAAGGATAACACTTGAGGCAAATGAAATTTGAAGGAAAGAAAAATTTATTTTTATTTGTTTAACCAATTAATATAAATTAAATAAATTATAAAACATTAATGGGATATTAAATCAATAGATCACCATACAAATGAATCTTGGTTCATAACTTGTAACTTGTTTAGAATAATTAGAATTGTGACTATGGAAACCATTTTGAATTGAGTGAAAAGTTAATAAAAACAACATGAATGAGAGTGATTACAATTAAAAAAATATTATATGATAATTTAGGACATGATATCTCAAATATTTATTACATAAACAACCTAAATCAATTAGGTGTATAATAATAAATAGGACTCAAAGAGTGAAATTTGAGAATAACAAACACACCTCAGTCCTGATTAATTCTACACATAAACCAAAAATCATTTGTAATTAATTAAAGTAAATTATATACATAAAAATAACCTTAAAAATTACTAGAACCATTTATACTATTTATTTAAAATCATTCTATAAATATAAATATAAGTCATTTTTCTTACCTATTTTCGACACCGAGTGTAAGTAATCATTATTGATAGGAACTAGTTTCATATAGGTGGTGTGGGTACTATCAATTTTCAAAAATAACTAATTATTATATAATATAATTTATATCAGTAGATGTTACATAATATTTTATAAATCTATAATTTCATTCCATTGATGTTTTTTTAAACACCATGAAGATGAAATCATCACTGATCACATTTCCGTGATTCTTAACAATCTAAAAGTTTATTTTTAATTAATTACATATTTTTTGATATGAAATTACTATCAAAAACCTTATATATTTATTTATGTAATATTATACTCGTAAATATGTTCTTAGAGTAATATATGATATAGAGGCATAGTGTTGATCAAGTTCTTAGCTAAACTGGCCTTATAAGAAACTTCCATGATTAATGGATGAATATAAGGTTGTTTAGTTTTAATGTAATTATAAATGATGCATAATAATATTATTAATTTATTATTATTGTGATATATTAATATTTTAATAATTATAATATGAAGTAATGGAAACGTAAATATTACGTTGTATTAGTTAAAAGATTCTTCTCTTAGTATTCTTTTTTACAACAGTTAATGTTAAAATAATCACTAATTTCTAATATTAATTATAAAATAAATAATTTATATTTACATAATATAAATCATGGAAAAATAATAATATTTAAATTCAATAAACACATTTTTATAATCGTACTTGAATTGTGATGTTTGAAAAAAAAACGTGTTTTTCATCAAGGTAGTAGTCCCCACATACACATATTCAACGTTTTCATTTTTTTATTGAATAGAAGGGGAATATTTTTTTTATAACAAAAAAAATTAGTATATTATTTATAATGAAATATATATATATATATATATTTAAAGAATGTGTTTGGAGGATGGTGGACAAGAAGGATAATGATTAAAAGGGAAAGTAATACCTACATTGAGATTTTGGATCTTCTCTTATAGTATTCAATGTAAATAAAGGTCTTGAGGAACTTTTTTGAGGATATATTCTTCTAAAAATGTAGATGGTATCTATAAGATGTAAATAGGGTAGATTATTGAGATATTTTTGAACTATAGTTGTGCATTTTTGTGGTAGTAATCGAGATCCTTTTATATGTGATAATATATGGGAAAATACATCGAATGTAATATTGGGTAATGGTTAAGAATGTAATTGAAAGAGAGTTAGGTGATTTTAGAGGGAAAATGTTGGTGAGGCATGTGGGTATGACTTTTACAAATTTAATGTATTTTTAATACGTGTAAGTTGTAACACCCCGTGATTTTATATGTATTTGTTTGAAATAAAATTGATGTATTTGATAGTTTTATTTACACATACCCTCTATTCGGTGTGATTTATGATATAGTAAACTATTATTAACTAACAATTTCACTAGCTTGTATGAATTGAAATAAATATATTTATAAAAAATATGCATTTTTTTAATTATATATGTTGTATTAATTAAATCATAACAAATAATTACTCATTTTTTGTACTATCATTTCATGGTTAAAAAATATATTATGATCAAAAATGGTTTTATCAAATTTTTTGCATGTTAAAATTATAAATAAATTATACATTTTTTAGAAATTATATTCGAGTAAATCTATAAAAAAATTTAAATCATAATTTCAATATTATCTTTGGTATAATTTTTAGTATTTTTTTAAAAATATATAATTTTCACCAAAAAGTAAAAAAATCATTTTTATAAAAAAATTCACTTATTCTCTAGTAAAAATATCATTATTTTTTTAATTTGATATTAAATTAAAATAATATAACACACTACAAAATTATTATCTTTTTTCCAGTAGGAGTATATTTTTTAGTAGAATTTCATTTCCTATTGGTAAAGTGTTTTTCCAAAAAAATCATTTTATTGATAATTTTTTGGTAAAACATTTGTCAATAAATGTTATTATAATAGTTAAAATAGATCATTATCAATTATAGTAATACTAACTAATATTATATATCTTGGTTAAAATAATTTTTGATAGATTTATTTGTTGATATTATTATCATTATCATTTATGAAAATACAAACAATTAAAATCTATTTGCGAGCTATAATTTAAATAATATATTATTAGCATATATTATAATATTTATTTCAAATCATTTATATTATATTTATTAATATATTTAAATATAATACAATTATTATACTTATTATATAAAAATTACAAAATTCAATTCTCTAAAACTCAAACAAACTAAGGCCTTATTTGGTGAAACAGGATCAGACATAATTTAAGAACATTTTCAAACTCCAAGAAAGGTCATGAAGCTCCAAAAAACACATTACTAGAATTTTTAACATGTTAAAAATACAAGATACATTTTAAATCAAGACCCTAGTGTCACACCCCTAGTTTCACACAGCCAGAGAGTCACTATATCATGACTCATCATCTTTGTTTCTCTTACTCATCCTTTTGATTTAAATATTTCTAAAATCTAGTTTAAATAATTTAATTACATTTTTAATTTTAGTTATTATTCCTTAATTACTTGATAGAATTCATTGAGGTTTGTATCAGACATGTAGTATGAGGATACATAGGATTTTTCTAATTCGATATGCTACTACTATTAAAAGAAGAAACATGCCCCCACATGTAGAGTAATTATTAGATACACATGCATAGGAATGATTATATACACTTGCAGAGGAATTAATAAATACACATGAAGATGAATTCAAAAAAATACATAGAGATGAATTTTTAGACCACATTACAGAGTTGGACATGTTAAGTGAGCCTAAATTTATTGCATAAACCATAAGGTGTTACCTGTTACACCCTCCATACAATCGATTGTGGAATCTAAACTACATCGATCATCCTGTGAATTTCAACAGTCAAGAACAAGAATCCATCACACTCTATTTTTTCGAAACTACTGACACACAAAATGTGCCTTAGTTAAGATCACATTCAAGGGATCACAAGTGTCAAAGACTAACTGACATAGAATTGCAATCTCTACACACTACTAACTTTCCTTATTTGTTATATTTATCATTAAATTATGAGAAGTGTGTGTCACTATTTTTTATAAAAACATTGTATCCAGCATTAAACTACAAGATAGTTGATATATTTTCATATACTCCTTTTATATTTTTGTCCCATGAAAAATGTGGTAGAATTATTGTGTGACATGTTATATTTTTACTCTCATGAAAACTATGTAAGAGTCCATGTGTGGTTTGGAGAATATGAATACTATTGTAAATACTGATATAGGATTTGGATCAAAATTTTATTTTATATAAAATAATTATCATCACATGATTTAGATGTGGAGGGGACTAAGTATAAACTTGAGACTGAATCACATGTTTTAAAATTCGTCTATGTGTTTTTATTTATTTAATAATTTTTTAGAACTCTCTCAATTTTATATCGCTAGATAAAAAAACTACTTTGATAGTTTATCATAACTAGTTTTTTATCTGTTTTTTGATTAAGTAAATAAATTTTAAACGTAATGTAATTTTAACACTACGTTAACAAAGAATTAATAAATCTTTTTATAAATATTTTTTGTGATGAAATAATATAAAAATATACAATTTTAGTAAAATAAGCCATTTTATTCAACTAGGGGGATTTTAATTAAATTCATTTTCTAATAGAATGTTTATTTGGTACTCAATTCATCCCCATCCCCAATGAGATACTCACTCCAACCAGTAATTGGTATCAAAGGATTAAGGTTTTGTATCAAAATTTTCAAAACTATATCCATTGTAAATTTTTTATGCATTTAAGATCATATATTTCTATTACTTCCATTTTTTATTTTAATGGATAATCATCAAAAAGGTACTTCTACCAACAGAACTCCTTTTTAATGGAAAAAATTATTCCTAGTGGAATATTATGATGAAAATTCATATAGACTGTATGTGTGCTGAAATCTGGACTACTATAGAAGATAAATAAGTGACAACATTAACTACTTGATCTACATTGGGTAATGCTACTAAAAATTATTATAATAATGACTGTAATGACATAAATTCCATTTATCATGCTTTAGAAAATGAGGAATTCAATATACTTTTTTATGGAACAAATCATTTTTCATATGTGGATACTTTACCTTTTTTACATTAAGAACAACGAATTTCAAGGAGATGAGACTCAGTGTATATAATATTAAGTATGAATATTTTAAAATGAAGTCTGATTTACAAATATCTGACACATATCTCATGTATAATAAAATTTTGATCACTATGAGATGACTTGGAAACCTAGTGTCTAAAAAAGACCAAATCATGAGACTACTAAGATTCCTTCCAAAATTAAAGAGAGGTGCATAAGTTTCAATTAGAGAGTCTTGTGACATCAGTAAATTTCTAGTCAAGGATATGACTGGTAAGCTGATGATGTATGATGTGGAACTAAAAATCATCCAATAGGAAGAGGATGAGCCCAAAATAATGTCAGCAGCCTTCCAGACTACGACATCCAAATATGGAGAAAATGAAATGAAAAAGATACAAACATAAGGTTAAAGTGATAGTGATTCACCTATGTACAGTAATGCAGAGATGCCCCTCCCAACCAGAAGATTCACGAAATTTTTTTTGAAAAAAATAGATTTTATAAAATCATTATTATAATGGAATGTATGATGCTAAAGTCAACTGGAAAAAAGTATTAGAAGAAGGATGATAACACTAGTGAATTTACTGGATATTAATGAAAATGAATAGAAGATTCCAAGTAAGATAATAAAAAATAAGATAAAAAATATATATGAAAAAAAGTAATAAAGGTAGAAGAATCCAATAAAAGACATTTTTAGTGATTCTTAGGATAGATTTAGTGATTCTAACTAAAATCCTTCTCAAAAGTTAGATCAAGGCAACATATTATTCCTGACTAATTCCTCTGAGTTACCCATTGTTTATAATGTTTTACATTTACATAAATATAATATTTTTGAGAACAAACATAATGAAAATGAAATTTATTATGAAGAGGTGTTTTAATATTTAAAAATAATGGAAGATACTTTTAAGGATCTTAATGACAAGTAAATTGTTCACAAGATACATCTTTATTTAGTCACCAATAATAAATATGATTTATCCCCAGAAAGAGAAAATAATTTTCATTTACTAAATGAAAATACTTAACATAAACATTTTTATTAATAATTTAAGGGGGTAATTTGAAAGTATTAACCATTTAAGATATATTATTACTTGGTTTTTAGGATAACAAGTTGCTTTAAAATATGATACTAGTATAGGATACCAACCTGGACAAAAAAAGTTGTAAAAATCACTTTTGTTCTAAAGTTGAAATATGAATCTTTTACATGTAAATATTTTTATAAATGAAAAAAACATGTTCTTATCTAAAAAAGTTTAAAATATATTAAAAAAAGACATTTTATGAATATATAGGTTCCTAGAGTTCTGATTACTAACACTTTTGGACCCACAAAAATCTAGGTACAAAAATAATTTCTTATATATTTTTTTATTTATAGGAAAACTATTTGATGACCTCCTGTGAAAGTATACGGTACTTGGACAATAGTTGTTCAAGGAATATTACAAGATACTATTCTATCTTAAATAATATAATAATGGTTTATGGTGGACATGTCACATTTGGTGATAATTATAAATAGAAAATCATCGGCCATGGACAAATTTGTAACAACAACATTTAAGAAATGAAACTATTTATGTTGTGGATCTTAATTCATTAATTTCACAAAATATTTATCTCTTGAGTGATTTTCACAAAATAATATCGGCTATGTAATTAGAAACTAGGCTATTGGAATATTCAGTTACATAGAAATCTAACTGGGAAAGGTTTAGTTAAATATCTACCCATACTAGAGTTCCCTAATAAAAAATTATGTAACCCTGGTCAAAAAGGGAAACAATTAAATATCTATTTAAAAAAAAGAATAAAGTTTTATCTTATTATAATCTTGATCTGGTTTATATAGATATTTGTGTAACTTATATAGTTTCATGTCTAAATGGGAATCAATATGTATTATTATTAGTAAATAAATTTTATAGGCATACTTGGATGCTCTTTCTATCTAAAAAAAGTGATGTTTTCTCAAATTTTACCATGTATGATATATTAAAATAAAAATTAAGTGGATATAAGATTATGAACCTAAGAAGTGACTATGGTCATGAGTTTGAGAATCAACACATTGAATATTTTTTCTCAAAAAAGGATATAGTCATATCTTATTCCCTTCTACGACCCCTAGTAGAATTGAGTAGTTTTTAGAAGGAATAGAACTCTTCAAGAAATTTCCAAGAACATGTTAAATGAACATGATTTTAAAATCTATTATTTGGTAGGGGTTGTAAACACAAATTATTATATAATCAGACGATTTTAATTAGAACTATCTTAAAGAATACCCCTTATGAGCTTTGGAACAAAAAATTCCCTAGTGTTATTTACTTTAGAGATATTGGATGAAAATTATTTGATCATAACACTAAGGGGAATATGGATTAATAGTATTCTAAAAGTGAAAATGAAATTTTACTAGTATATTAAATTTCTAGTAAATTTAATAGAGTATTTAATATGCAGACAAACACTTTGGAAGAGTCATTTCACATCAAATTTGATGAGATTGATCTACTTGTGCTAAAGAATTATTTAGAAAACCATGAGTATGACTTATATTATTTGTACATAAAGTACAAACCTACTAATAATGATGTGAAATAATAAGAAAAATGATCCGGTTATGATGGATTTATAGAATGTATAGAACATGAACCCATAGAAGAACAATATGTTACCTTCCCTATGTTGTCTCGATCTATTAGGAACCTTACGTACCATCCTATATATGATGTAGTTGGAGATCTAGATATAGGTAAACAAACTACACATTGTCTTAGAAATCATGTTAAAAATCAATAATTATTATTTCATTTGACACCGAAGATATTAATGATGCAATTAGTGATGAATTATATGAAATGGTAATTCATGAAGAATTAACACAATTTTTAATAAATAAAGTATGGGAATTAGTGTATTGACCCAAGGACACTTTATCTATATGAATTAAATGGGTGTTTAGAAACAAGGTAGGTTAATCTGGCTCTATTGTATAAAACATGGATAGATTGTTTCAGATGGTTATAGTCATGAAGAAGGAATACACTATGAATACACCTTTACACATATATCCTGAAATGAATCAATTAGAATACTTCTAGCTTATGCAACTCATCTAAATTTCAAACTTTATCAAATTGATGTTAAGTGTTCATTTTTGAATGGGTATATTCTTGTGGTTTTTTTGTTGTAAAACCCTTGGTTTTTAAAAAACACTTTCTCCAAACATAGTTCTAATATTAAATTGTTTTTTTTACTTATCAAAAAATTTACTAGATATTGGTATGATATGATGAGTACATTTCATACATAAAAAAGGATTTTCAAAATGTATAAATAATCTAAATTTTTTATAAAATTAATTTCTAAATATGTTTTAGTTACCAAAATTTATCTTGATTATATTATTTTTTGATCTTAAAAAATGTCTTCTGTAATGATTTTTCTAAAATTATGTAAAATTAATTTGAGATGACTATAAATTTTGAACTCAAATTATTTTTGGTTTTGAATATTTTCAAAATGAAGGAGGATTAATTTTAAATTTATATAAATATATAAAGTATCTTTTAAAAGTTTTATCTTGGATAACACAAAGAGTAGTGATACTCTTATGGGTACCTCCTATAAATTGGATCTTGATGAAGCAAAGAAAGTAGTGTAACAAACTAGTTATATAGGTATGATTGGAATTTTTATTTACTTGACTAATAGTCATCTTTGTAAATTTTTTTATGTTTATGTGTGATCATTTTCAAGATAATCCAAAAGTTCCCCATCTTGTATATATAAAAATAATTTTTAAATAACTAAAATATTATACCAATTTAGGATTATATTTCAAAATAGAATATAATTTTGATTTAGGTAGTAATTAAAATTCATAATTTGGGGGATTTATGTTTGATAGAATAACAACCTCTGAAACATGTAACGTTTTAAGGAATGTCTTTAATATCTTGGTTTAGTAATAAACAAAATATTATCACACTGCCTATTACATAAGCTAAATTCATAGTTTCAGGTAGCAATTGAGCTCAAATTTTGTGGATGTAACACACATTACTAGACTATTAATATTAATTCTAAAGTTCCCCTATAAACTATGATACTAAAATTTCGATTAATATTTATAAGAATATTGTATCAAATTCTAGAATAAAACACATTAATGTTATAAATCTCATTTTGAGATATCATTTTCAAAATGGTGATATCATATATTGGTAAAAATCACCATATTGTGGATTTATATACTATGAATTTTAATTAAAAGAGAATAAATTACATCAAACATGAATTAGGTATGATAAAATATGGTTGAACATAATTTTCTGGAACTCACCGTTGAGTGTGTCTCACCACTGTGTGTGTCTTGATGTTGGTAATGTCTCACTATTGAGTATGCCTCACCACTCTGTATGTCTAACCAATTAGTATGAATCACCATAATGTATGTATCATTGATGATTCTGTCTCACTGTTGGGTATGTCTCACCTTTAGGTATATATCACAGTTAGAATTCTCACTGTTGGTTTGTCTTTCCATTGAATTCTAATGCCTTTATCAAATTTATAAATCCACTTTTTTATTTGAACTAAAAAGATTTAAAAAATTTATAGTATATTTCATAAGTCAATATTTAATTCTTACCAATTTTTAATTTTTATTTACTGGATACCTAAGAATTTAAAATGACAAATGTGGCCCTTCTTTTAAATTTTAATGCACACTTTTTTGTCACACATTTTTCTCTCAAGACATCTGTGGTCATTTTTCTCCAAACCTTTCATCCTTCATTTCACCTTAGAAATATTGAACCACACTGGATAGAGTTAAGTTACCATTATATTATTCTCTAGATAAGTCTCACTGTGAAATGAAGAAGAAAAGAGAATAGAGTCATCGAGCTGCAGTTTAACTAGTTAACCCTAGGCTTTCAAAGAGGGTTATATTACCTGAAATATAATTTTATGCAGAACAAATTCTTTTGATAAGATCCTTAGTGGTTAATTACATATAGATCCAAGGTGATTTTGATTGGTTTTCATCAAATTAGAGTCTATTTTATCATAACATGTTGTCTGAGTTCTACCAGTATATTGAGTTCAGTTTTGAGGAATAAGAAGAGTACTAGGTAAAAATCCATGTTAAAGGTCTCATGATTGATTTTTTTCCAAAATAGTGGTATTATTGATGGAATTTCCATCATGATAGTGTCTATAATTACTACCAAGGAAGCAGTATGGATGAAGGTGATGGATTTATTTATAAAGAAGCACTTACTGAGTTAGTATGTGATGGAACCGTAGGAAGGTTGATTACTTCAGAATTAGATGGGGAGTGTAGAGTGCTATTAATGTGTATCCAACACATGTTGTGCCAAAGTTTGTTTTAATTTTATACCCTATGGTTTCATGATCTTTAATTTTTGTGATCTTATTAAAAGAGGACACAAGATATCCTTTTCAAATATCATATGGTTGATATTATGGAAATGGTAAATCCAACGTCAAGGTCAAATTCATTGATCTATCCCAGGATGAATTATTATATACATATAGATAATGTTCTGGTTATTTATGATAAGGAATCCATTGTGAATTGTAGAGGATTTTTGTTACAAGTATTATGTGTAGGAGGATGAAGATGAGATGGAACCCTTTGAAAAGTAGTGGGTAGGAGATAGGGAGAAACTATATGATGAGTTCAACCCTATGGACCATCCTAATAGACCCAAAAAGCATGTTGATCTAGGCTTGGATCTATATTAATTTATGGAATATTATGATTCCGACGATAGGGAATAAGTTACTTTACATGAGGAGGATTATCCAATTGCTGAGGGTAGTGACCCAAACATATCTCCCAGTTCTACTCCTTTTACTTTTGGAGATCCTAGCCTGCCTAGGGATCTACCCAAAAAAGATAAATTAGTAAAAAGTGATAAATAAGAGACCATGTCACTAGAGGATATCAGTTAAAATTTAGTTCTAAGTCTAATGATGAACATGCATATAATGAAAATAAAAATAGAAATGGTAAAGTAAGATATGATTAAAATGTAAATGGAAATAATGATGATGGTGGTGGTGGTGCTAATGATGATCAATATTCAGATCCTAATGGCTGTAGTGGAAAAGTTAGAAGAGGGGATGTTGAGACTCTTAAAAAAATACTTGTTTCACCAAAAGGTTCTATTTTGAAATTATAAGTGAGACAATGTTTTGTTAGTGAAGTAGATCTCCATTGTTAGAAAAAGGGAGATGCATCTATTGAGGGGGAGGAATCATCATGTGGTAATGTTGTAACTTCTGTTGATAATGTATGTTATGTTAGTGATCAGAAGAGTATGGTCTAGTTTTTGTTTAACAGATGAGATTTATTTCTATTTTTGAGTAGAATGTGGATGAACTGATGGTAAATTAGTTTGTTTTTCAACAAAATGTTTACGTGGATGCTTTATAAAATCCTTCATTTGATGAGAATAGGGTTGATGTATCATCTGTTGAACATATAATAGTTGATTCCTATGTTGGTGTACCTACTATTGTGGTATCTACAGTGGTTGTTTCTTCTATGTATTAGCCTCTTGGAATACATTTAAATAGATTGATTGATGTCATGTAATATGAATGTGATTTCTTTCTAATAAGGTAGGAAGTTCACCAGAGATTGGTGAACCTTCCATTCAAGAAGAGTGTGATCATGAAGGATCAATGGTATCATAGATTGATGTTAGTGGTTTGATTGAATTTTTTTATCTATGAGAGATTATGGGAGTGTTGTATCTTATATTCCCATTGATGTAGTAACAAACGGTGACATGAATGTTTTTAGAGAAAAGATGGTTTTAGATTTTGTTATGCTTTTGAGGAATAAATAATTTATTCTAACTATTCTCAATTAACAAGATTCTATATATCTATTTGAGTTTTTGAATCACCACATTCAAACAATGATGATTCATCATATTCAAGAAGTATATATTGAGAATAAAATTCCAAAAAATGTGGTGCATTCCCTAAAATTCACTATGGAAGGAATGTATTATAATTCTAAATATGGTATGGAATCTATGATTGAGACAATTGAAAATATTACCTCAGTGGAATCTAGTTCTACACTTCCTACAACTATTTTTGATGTTGAGGTGATTAGGCATATGATTACATAAGAGCTCAGAGCTTCCTCCAGTAGTGCTTCAGGTGATACTGATGCCTTACCATTGGAGACATTGAGACAGATTGAGAACAATAATGATTATGGTCATATGATGATACGAAAATATGCTAAGGACATAGAGTCTGATCATGTGAATATAACTAGGAACATCAAATATTATTTCTCTAGGATTTATATCGATCATGAGATAAAAGATCACTGTACATTTTTGGAAGAAAATTTGAGGATACCTCCAGTATCTCGAGATTTTAGGGAACACATTGACTAGTAGAAAGTCTTGGATCCTCTATCGAATATTTTTATTATAGAAAAGGAGTAATTCTATAGTGTCATAGGGTGTATTGGAAATACTATAATGGAATAAATATATATTATGAAACCATTTTTTTCATGTGCATAGGAATGCAGTTGTGGCTCATGAGGCCATCCACGTGACGTCCCACCCAATTCCTCCTCTAATTAACCCAGAGTATTTTTGGATTGGATTGTCCAAAGACCATTCTGTTCCTTTTCCGAATAATTTACAGTAATTTTCACTAACTACAAGACAATCAATTCTATATATCCATCACATCCTCATCCCTGAGCTTGAAACTCATTCAGTTATTGCTGATGTTCCTTCAGATATGCCTTTATTATACCCAACCACACAACTAATTGCATACTATCAAACTTATAAACCATCTATCTCAGATATGGAAAAGGGAAAATAACTATGTCATCCTTCGAAGAAGCCTGATACAAAGCATTTATTGAACTTATTGTCTCTAATGGGATTATTTTTTATATCAGTTTTTGTGCAAATCTTTTTTGGGATGTAATTTATCATTAACAATCTTTATCATAATTATAATTCCTTTCATAAATCTATTTCTCTTGAATTTCTTATGTTACTATTCTTCTATTTCTATTTCTATTTACCTTTTCACTTTTTGATAATCCGAAAAGGGGGAAAATATCTATGGAATTTACCATTATTGATTTGATATATTTATTATACATAGGTATCATACATTTATGTGGTCTATTGATACTATGTATTTCACTTTATTTATTTGAAAATTTCTCTATCTTTGATACCATATGTACCAAACTGTCTTTTTTTCCATTGATGTGATGGATATAAAATTCCATGATTTGTCATCATAAAAAGGTTGTAATTATTGGCCTCCTTCTTTTATTGATCATGAATTAATGATTAATATGATAATTAATGAGTTTCATGTTTTTTTACCATTTTATTATAAAATATATATTAAATAAAGTTTCTCAAGGATGAGACACCGAACGAAGACTCACCGCAGTGATCAAAAAAATACTAAGACTGGAATTACTCACCACTAATATGGAAATTTGAAAATGTATAACACCCTGCTAGCCATACAGACTACTAGAACCTAAATCACCTCCATATCAAGACATAATTCCAATTTAAACCTTCTAGACTTATAAACTTCAAAAATTATTTCAGTTTTAGGGACACACTACCAGTTTCACACTATTGGTGTCATACTTCCAATGTCACACCTCTAGAGTGACACTATTCTTGGACTCACTGATGCTACATATCATACTCATCTTTTTTATTTTGATATTTCTAATAGATAGTTGGTGGAATTTAATTCCATTTATTAGTTTATTTATTTTTCCTACATTTCATGACAAAATGAATTGATGTATGTGTAAAAAATGCAATATGAGTATATAGAGGATATCGATAATTCTATTTACTATTGTTGTTAAATTTTCAATTAGGCTCCTATGTATAAAGGTATTATTAGATACACATGTATATGAATGGTTAGATACCCATATAGAGGAATTACTAGAAATATTTTGATAGTTACACACAAGAAGTGAGTTAGAATTTATTGGAAGAACGAGACACTGTTACTTGCTACATTCTTCACACACTCGACTGAGGAAGACAAAGCAAAAAAATCATCCAGTTACTTCCTATAATTAAGAAAAAGAGTCTACATCACTCTATTTTTTTTGGAAATTATGAATTCAATTTTCGAATCATTTAAAATCTCTTTTATGGAATCAGATGCTACAAATCCTAACAGATAGAGAAATATAATCTCTATAAACTTCATACTTTCTCTATTTGGTATATTTATCTTTACATTACGAGAAGTGTGTGTTACTCTATTTTCTACATGAATTATCTTCTATATTAAACTATAATATACTTGATATATTCTCATCCACTTATTTTATATTTTTGTCCAATGAAAATTGTGGTTGAGGCCTTTTATGACCTATTACATTTATACTCCCATGAGAACTATGGAAGAGGCCCTCTGTGGTCTAGAATGTTTGTATAATATTATAAAACCAAATCCAAGAATTCAATTAAGTTTTTATTTTATATAAATAGCCTGGATGTATGTTATTCCCAAGTGGGGAGGGATAAGGATCCTCTTGATGCTAAAACTCTTGTATTCAAATTCATTTGGTTATTTTTTCATTATTTATATTCTTTATAAATGTTTCATTTTTAAATCTAGAATAAAAACCAAAATAATGATATTTTATCATAACTAATTTTTTATAATATTTTTTATTAAGTAAATCAATTAAAAAATGTAATATAATTTTATAATTTTTTTAACTAATAATTAATTAGTTTGTTAATAATTCTTGTAAAAGATCAAATCTTATAATGATATTCTATTTTGGTAAACTATGTCATTTTATTAAATTATGTTGATTCTAGTTAAATCCATTTTCTAACTGAATTATTATTGGGTACTCAATTCATACCCCTCATGAGTTACTCACTCCGACCAGTAATGGAGAATCAGATTGAGTAGAATTTACTATAGACTATCTATTGATTGTTATAAATCCCTCCTTGTCAATATTTTCTGGATTCTCATTTATGATATTTGTCTCTACCTAAATCCATTCCATATTTGAGAAGGTAGTTATCTCAATTTCTATAGGTAGTTTGTTTTGAAACTCTCTTGTATTTCTTAAATGATTCAAAGAGGTACAACCTAATATTCTAGATGCTCCTTATAAACAACACTGGGGATAAAGAAATATTAAAATAAAAATCATTTCATGAGATTTAACCTTAAAAAATAATATAAAATATTTTAATGAACTAACTATAATACCATAGTTTAATGTAAAACCTTTTTCTTATTTAAGAGTATTTTTTTCAAAGGGTGTTGGAGTTAGTTTGGAGAGAGTATATCGGTCCTTTTCTTGGTGCAATCTATATGGATGATTCACATTGTAAATATAGTACATTTCATGAATCATGTGATGGGAAGAATCCCTAAAAGTAGTTCGGTGCATGAAAATTTTATTTTCTAATGAAAATAATCATGTCATGGGATAGTCAATTAGGTTTTTTAATCTGTGGCAATGCTTTTTTCAGTGTATATGTATCTGAAAGTATTCAAACCAAGTATATTGGATTCTTGACATGAATCATTCACGATCTAAAGTTTTTTATACAAGACATTCATCAAAATCATCATATATTGTTTAATAATTATTTAATTGAACCCTATAAATTATTCTAATAAATTTTTGTGATCACCACTTCTTCCAGATTACTCGGTTTTGTGTTCAATATCCATGAATGTTATGTCTCTTCTCCCTGATAAGATTTATTTTTTTCTTCATTTTCATTGGTTTTGGAGGCAGTGTTGACTATAATTGTGGATCTGAAATCACGTGGTTTTTATTTTGTGTTGATGATTAATTCTTGTCCCTTCTAGATACTTTGTGAAATCTTATTCCCAGGGCGGGTTCTTTATTTGATGTGGTGTGGAGGATCCTTATTATTTGTGGTATATTGTGATTTATCCTCTCTTCCAAATATTTTGTTTATGAAATGTGATTTTATGGTGTGGGAATCAATTCTAGGGCCTCTATGTTTTTATATTTTTACTCCCTCCATTTTTTATGGATCCTTTTACAGGTGTTTGTGACCCATGTTTTGGGTAGGTGGTTCCATAAATATATTTTATTTAATGAACCATGATTGATCCTATTTTAGAAATAGTTTTATAAAATAATTATAATGATTTTTTCCCATTTTTAAATGTATTTGTAATAAAATATGGTGTAATGTAAAATGGTTGTCTTAAAAACATTATGAAATGGGATTTATAAGAATATTTGATAAAATAAAAAAGGTTTTTGGTAATTTAATATTAAAATACCTTTTGAAATGATTTAGAAAATGTAGAACACATGGGAAGCCTATGGTACATTATTGGAAGGTGTATCTTAGTTCCATAACCCATTTTTATTTTATGGGGTTTATGCATAGGATGTTCCTCTACCATTGAGGCTTATTATTCCAGGAGTTTGTGTGAACACATTTCATTGTGTGTGGTTTGAGATGTACACTCTATTGACCTATTATTATCCATGGTGTAGTTTTATAATGTTTTTTATTTGTATTGTCCTAGGTTTTATATATCTACTTTGAAATTGGTAATTTTTTTTGGAAATTATGCATTAAAACTATTCTAAATTTCTTGATTTAGAACTATGGGAAAGTGAAATATTTACCATTATTTTGATATAAACTTAGTTATAAATTATCATTCCATGTATTTATTTAAAATGGGTATAAATTGATTGTTTCAATAGAGAATTGGTATGGAATGCATAGGTTGGATCCTACAAAGCTAGTTTAGATCCAACATTTCACACCCCTTAATTGGTGTGTAGACTTAGTTGTGTATTTTGATGTAGGAAATGGCAAGGTACCACGTTATGGTGGTGAGGTTCTATGTCATCTTGGTATGGTTGCTAGTTGTGAAATTAAGGGATATTTTCCACATTATGACATGGATTATTTTTTCTTTTTTTAGTTATCCTATTCTTTTGGACTTGATCTTTGGGTTTTTTCTGACTACATTGAAATGTTTCAATTATTTTTTCATGTTTTAGTTGTTTAATATATTTTATTTTGGTTTTTATTCTGTGGTTTCTTAATGATGTGTATTTATATTCCATTTATCTGACTTCAAGTTCAGTTAAATCATACTCTATTTGTGTTGTTGATGCTCAGGTTCTAGTTTCCAACCCATGGGGATCATGAATTACCCTTGGGTATGTAGTAGATTAGGTCAGTTTCTAGCTTGTGAGGGCATCCTAGGTCATTGAAAAACAAATTTGGTATCAATGAATGGTTATGATCAATCATGGGATGTTATTATATGAGATGTAATATTGTTTGGAATTGAGTGGTAGGTTTGCATTGGGTTCCTGTCTATATCTTTCCATGATGAGACTCAAGTTACCATGGGATCTTGGGATATGATTCTCCTATGTTGAGTTCTTAATCTTAATTTTAGTTTTTTTATTTGGTTTTCCTATATGAATTTAGATTATCATATTTTATAATCATTTATTCTATTTTTGATGTGTTAAAACAGGACTATAAAATGTCTTCTATAGTTTCCACAAGTGGTTATAGTAGATACCCCGTAAGGGAATCCTCTTTTTGATTAGAATGTTATGGAAGATATTTTGTGAGTAGTTCAAGATAATGACCAAAATGTACTACCAATATAGAACCCATTTATTGATGTATATCTTGGATATGGTGGAGAAAGGGATCAATCTGAGGAGTTCTTATTTGAGATACACCATCCTTTATGGGTATGAAAAAACCATGAGAGGTAGAGGATTGGTTGGATAATATCTATCCAATCATTGAATTCCTAGATACCCCTAAGAATATCAAGGTAAAGTGTGTGGCATTTATAATTGAATGTCTCAAAAAGATATGGTGTGATTCTACAGTATTGATGGATATGAACATGGACATAAACTAGAAGGTTTTTCGGACACTCTTACTTCAGTAGATCTTACCAATTACATTGAGAATATAAAATCCAATGTGAATTGTCACATTACATTAGGGAGAGAACCTAGTGCTGGAATACACTAATTAGTTTGTGAAGAAAGTTTTTTTTCTCTATAAGGGGTAAAGAATGATCAAATAAATTCTCAAAACTACCTAGAGAATTTCTGACCAGTTATCAGATTATAGGTATTTATGATAAATCATTCTACCTACACATAGATGGTATTATGGGGTATGGTGGAAGATATGAACATGATAGGAATGATTGAATTTTCATCCAATTTTTTCTCACCCACTGGTAGCTTCAATGGAGTGTGTGGAAAGAAGATGATGTGGAAAGAGAATTTCAATAGAGGTGGAAACGTTTCTTAGTAGTGGTCCTCTAGTACACAATTAGTAATATCCAATAGTGTTACCTTGACATGATATCAGTGTGGCCTTGTGGGGTACACATAATTTTCTTATTCTATGTTGGTAAAAGTTTTAAATAGTAGTGGGTTCCACTTATATCTACAATGATTCTATCAGGCTATGCTTATGCCTATATATAGTCAAATATTATTGGATAAAAAGGATACTATGGTGTAGTTAGAATGATCAAAGTCATTTCGGATCTATCAACATGACTGTGGAGTGAAGCACCATTACACAATGCATGAGCTTCTAGTGGTGGTTGAGACATGTATAGTGATAGTGAGAGGTACCATCTTGGTTGAATACATTTTATATACTATTTTATTTGACACGCGTTCCTCATACATGTATATATTATGACTTTATTGATGTGTTGAAACTTCCAATGGAGATTATTTTGGTTTTCATGGAGTTAGAGAAACCACTCTAAATGAGAAATTATAATGTGTTTTATTATTCTTATTATTTTCTAGTAATTACTGACATTGAGTTAGTATGGGATTTATTAATTCCTATTCTATATTTTTTTGATAGTCTAATCAGTACGAATGTTCTATTCACTCATCAATATGAGGATGATTATTATCATCGACATGTCACAATCCATTAAAATGGGATATCATGGGTGTATTAGAGAGAGTGGAATTTAGTTTTTGGTAATAAATGACCCTTCATCCCTGAGATTAAGATTTAATTATTTATTATTCTAGTTGATCTCGATTCAATTTCTTCTATTAGAGACCTTCCCATGATATTTCATGTATTTCCTTAATTTTTCCAAATTAATTCTTTGGTCATCATACAGAGAGGGACGTGGAGTTTTTTATTTATTTTGTTCTGAGAATGTAATCAAACTTAATACCCTCATAACAAATTTCACCAATGAAGCCAAAAGATCTCATGATTTTTTTGGATGATCTGATAGGGAATGTATTTATCCACCATAGTGTTTCACAATTTTTAGCTTCTATACTCTTATCCAAGAGAGATGATGGATTACTCTGATTTTCTGGGGACAATTAGATATTGAATTGGGAAATAAATTAGAATAAATATCATTTTCCTCATGTGGATGTTTTTAACCCATTAAAGGGGGAAACTTGGTTTTTGATGACCGATATTTGGTTGGGTTATCATCAACTCATGGTTTGGGAGTCTGATATACCAAAGATGACATTCACTAGAAGTTATAGCCATTATGAATATCTTGTGATTACTTTTTGTTTGACTAATTCTCCTATAGTTTTTATAGAACTTATTAATTAGATATTCCATCAAAATCTTAAAAAAAATTGTTGTGTTCGTAGAATGTATTTTGGTATATTTGAGGTCCTAGTGTGAATAAGAGCACCATCTATGTTTGATTTTGGAAATCTTGTGGATTCACAGTCTTTATTGATTTTTTTTGATATTATATTTCTGGATTTCATCAGTGATGTTATTGAGGTATATGCTTTTTGAGCATATATTATCAATCAATATTGATAAAGTGAAGGTTTTATTATCATGGAAATATCTAGGGATGGTTTTGATATATAGATATTCCATGGTCTTTATAGGTACTATTAGTGGTTATTTAAGTATTACCATATGCTGTGGACATCTTTGAATTCTCTTACTTGAAAAGGGGTGAAATTCAGATGGGATGAAAAGTTTCCCAAACATTTTGATGAGATTAAATGACTTATGAAATTTGTCATTTATCTTGATCTTACTAGAGAATTGTGAAGGGTATGTGGTATAATATGATTCTTATGTTTCTAGTTTGGTTTGTGGGACTATATAGGATGATCATCTGGCGTATTATGGTTATTTTTAGATTTATCCACTTGAGATGAATAACCCCTCATTATTTATATCTTTCTGTAGCTATGCATGCACTTATGTTTTGGGGGAATTTTCTTTTTTGGGAGAGATGAATAGTTTTTTCTAACCATATAATTTTTAAAAATATCTTTTCATAGAATTTTTTGAATCTTAGATAAAGGAATTGTGTTTAATAATTGAATATGTTCCAATTCAACATCACCTACACCCAATGGAAGGGTAATGACATTACAGATGGCCTTAGACGGAATGTATCATCGCAGGCTAGCTTGGAATTCAAGGAAGAGTGGGACCTAATGGAACTCTTATATGATTCACATATGGATTCTCAGTAGGATGATTCATGCATGGTTCTAGCAATGTTTTAGTAATCATCATCTCCTCATTATTTTACTCTGTTGAGTTACCAACATGATGATGAGTTTAGAGAAATTTGTAAACCCCTTTAGGGGGGAGTATTTTTGGGTGGTCTCCCCCATCTGATGTTATTAAGCACTTTGGGGATATATAATTTGTCTTAGTATATATTAGGATTTTACTTTTGATTTTTTTGATAGTTCTTTTTGGGTTATTATTCCATGAACTGTAATGATTATTTTGAAATCAGATTGATTTTTTTGGTAGCTAGTTATAAAACATGATATTGCTAATTTTTGTGCCCAATTGTAACACATACCAATAGATAATGTCGAATAATTAGAAAACTTCTTGTCTGATCCATCCTTTTTTGGTTCTAGTTATAAAATGGGATGATTTTTCCATGGAATGTTTCTTAGGTTACCATAGAATATCCAAGTGTAGAATTTTATCTGGGAGTGAAATAATTGTATGATGAAATCATCCCATTTAATTATTATCATGAAACCAATAATGATGAATATCTAGGTATGTTTTTTGTGCATGTGGTGGTGAGGTTACATGGTGTTCCCACTTCCATTACTTTGGATAGTGATTCTAGGATTACCTCCCAGTTTTAGAAGAGTCTTCAAGATGTGATGGGGAATTTATTTTTATTAAGTACAACTTAACACCCATAGATGTACATTCATATAAATCATCCTAATTAGATACTCAAGGATATTATACATGAATTAATTTTCAATGTTAGTGGATCATGGGTTAGAAATATAGGGATATACTTGTTTTCATATAATAATAGTTTTCATTAATTGATCATAACAGATTCATTTGAGGCTATGTATGGTCACTCATATAGATCACCGATTTGTTGTGATGTGGTGGGTGAGGATTCCCTTGTGGAACAAGTGTCATTTTGGAAATGGCAGTAAGGATTTAGGATATACGTCAGCCCTTGGATACAATGATGAGTTGTTTCAAATATTATGTGGATTGTTAAAATCATCCTTTAGAGTTTTCCAAAGGTGACATGGTTATCATAAAATATTATCCTTGGTTGGGTCACCATCATCTTACGAAATAGGGAATGTTTGAACTGAGATATGTTGGATAGTTTGGAGTAATTGTGCATCTAAGATAGGAAGTATGTTAGTTTGAATTACCGAATCATTTGATTGGTATTTGTGATGTTTTCAATATATCTCAACTCAAGAAGTGCTATATGATCCCATCATTTTCCAAGTACTCCCTTATTTGAGTTTTTCAATTAGCATTTTTTTTACTTTTTCTTTAACCCCTGATGGTCATGTATCATTCTAAAAAATAGATTTTTGTGTGTGGAAAATATCCTAAATTATGAGGATATATGATTTCTTGAATTGACTAAGTCTAGATATAAATCTCTTAAATACTATTATGAGTGTTTTCAATGATATTATAAGTCTTTGGAGGTTTTTCAGGATTTCATGTAGAAGCAGGGCTTAATGCTACTTATTGGACAATTACATGTCGCGTAAATGTTTTAAAGGATGTGGAACTATTTCCAAGAATATTTCATTAATAAAATACATGAAATTAAATGGATCATGGTTTGATGTTAATTAAATTCCTTGAATCTGAATTATATAACATTTAATGTTATAAAATGGTTAAATCCACTCGATGTGATGCGAATTTTGGGGTATCTAAAAATATTGAATTGCAAATTGTGTATAAGATTTACACTCTATTTATTTCTTGGTATGGGGTGTTCTATAATATACTGCAATTATGTTTCTCATTCCACCATTTGTATCCCACTTCTCTAAGGCCCTAGGCAATTTCAAGAAAATTTTGGAGGGTCTTCCTCCATTTAGAACATATTTTTCAATCAATCGATCCCAGGTGAGTTTTTGTATATGTCTTACAACCCCCCCCCCCCTCTTTCCATGATACTTTTTTTAGTGATGTAACCTTTTTATTTTCATGGAGTCATGTGTTGATCTGGGTATTGTTTTGATCTATGTTTCTTCTTTTGATCATCCACAATTTCCTTATTATTGTTGTTACACTTTTGAATCATTGTTTGATCTCTAGATAAACATAAGTGGTTTGAAACATAACCCTATGGTATTTTTTATTTGTGAAGTACATGAAATATTGATAATTTTGTAGACATAATGTGTAAATTAATTAATTAAATGATGAATGATGATAAATCATCTATTCTATAGAAAATTCAGATTGAAGGTAAAGTGGAATAATGATAACAAATAACAAAAACAATATTCCCAAAAGAAACATTTAACAATGATGAAGATTTTTAACAGAAACCAAAGGAGGTTTTTTGAGATTTATGATGTGAAAATTTTCAAATATATAAAAAATTAATAAATTGAATCATGATTTAAACTAATAGGGAATTTCAATTTCTTTATTTATAATGTATTTCATCATTCACCAAGAATTAATTGTGTGTGCTTAAAGAGAAATGGTTTGGTCAATATTTTTCACCAATAGATTAACTAGTAGATGGAATTTTCTTACTGATATCCACTAAAAACAAACATCTGGACCTGAATTTTTTGAATAACTAACAAAAAAATATCATTGAATATTATTTTTCTTTGAAAAAAACAATTTTAAAAGAAAAAAAAATTTATAATCAAGTCCAAACTCACTTTATGATTTTATTGTATAAAACATTGTGACATGAATAAATAGAATAAATAACAAATAAATTTTATTCTCGAAGATAATTTTTATCCAAAAACCATTGTGAAATCAAGAAGTTGATAGTAATAATTCAAGAACATGAAAATAAGAAGATGAGAAATCTTCCATCATTCATAGGCCCAGATTGAGACCTTATCTTCATGTAACTCCGACCTTTTCATTTATCCATATGTACTAGAATGTGTGCATAAAAATTATGATAATGTCCTCTTTTTTATTTTTTATTTTCTTATTATTATAATTTTTACAACAATCCACTGATTTAGTTCACTATAATACCTTTTTTTCATCAAATGCATTATTTTCACTTTAATCCTTTTGTTACCCATAGAATCAATTCAATAATTCCCTGCATCAACAACTTCCACATGATAAGACAATTAATAAATTGACATGAAATCGCCATAATCCCATTATCCCCCATTATTCACTTTTTTATAATATTCAATTCATCAACATCTGGCATTACACAATCACATAACCCCCATACGAGTTTTCTGAAATCCATGCTATCCAAAACATACACCGCATCAAATGTAGATTAAATTCCATAAAAATATTTAACAAACACCTACTATATAACCCTTAAAATAACACACATGCATCCTTGGGAATTAAGGATGACCAATCTACATTCCTCAACCTACAGAGAGAAAAATAATAAACAAAAAAAATCAATGCCATAGAAATGGGCTTGAAAATTACTCATCGATAGTGCTAATAACAGAATACTGTCTTATGGTATTATTCTCATTTAGACTAGATATAATATGAAAAAATCCATTTTTTCCTTAATTGAACTCAGCATCACACTAGATTCATCAACCTGGAAATGAAAACATTGGAGATCAACATCAACCATTTTGAAATACTTCAAATCCAGTAAGCTGGTGGATGAATCAATTTTCATCATTTGATAAACTATTAATCATATCAAGAACATCCCTTATATAAAAATATTGGCCTTGATGAAATATATTCTTCACAAAATCTCATTAAATGATTCAAGAACACAAATCAGTAGTGGTAGGTGATATCTTAACAATATGGTTAAATGTTGAAGTCGAATATTTCAATTAATGTTTGCTTCGGTAATCCCCTTCTATACCTATTTATGAATTAAATCAGATATAAATTTCATAGTTAATCTTCATGCACTTATTGGTTTGATATTTACTTAGAATCTATCCCCTCCCAAATCAGATATTCAAATGAGAATCGGTGGCATTAAAGAATCATCAGTGCTAGACATCATATTCAGATTTGATTGGTTTGGACACAAATAGCCTTCCAATCAGATCCCAACTCTAATTCTATGGATCTAAGCCTTATTCAGTCAATTGAGACATACTTTTCTTTATGTATTAGATATAAAACAAATTATATTTTCATTTTTCTTCAATCGATGGTGGTTCATTATTCAACTTCTAATATGGAGATGGATTGAGTTCTAACAATATTCGATAATAGAGTTTATCATCAATAGATAAAGGTGAACAATAAATTATTGTGACCTCAAATTAGGTTATTAGTTTCAGTGTAAACCCTTAAAGTGAAAGAATACCCCTTCACTTCTGGATTGATCATCACTTCAAAGGTGCAAAACCAAGATGGGATTGTGCCTTGTATTCATTTATTTACAATCTTTTTTGATAAGATACAAGAAGGATAACCCATCTTACATAGATTTTATCTTATGTAATTCTACTTAATACTCTTATGCACACTCAAATTCTTAGTAAGGGTTACATAATGAATAATATATCATGATTAAATGATGAATAATAAATAAGTTAGGATCAGTATGGTAGGGTATATATATGAAGTCACATTCCATTTTAACGATAACTTGACTATCATTATTAGATGAGTAATAATCAATATTCCAAGGAAAATAACTAAAAACCCAATCCATTTAATTGATAAATTAAGAATAAAAATGAATCAACATGTAATATAAATGAGAAAATTTCAGGGATAATAATAACTAAATTGTTTGTGAATGAAATTCTTAATTATTGGATATCATGATATTAGGTTTCATGATACCTCTACGATCAAGACCATTCATTGGTCATTATAAAAATTATTGGTACAAAAAAACTCATTTAACTAAGGCTATCCAATTGATTAATCTCATCAGAGTACTGATTCCCCAAGGGGATATCTATATCTAGGCCCCACCAATTTTATTTTTCACAAAATATTATCCATATATAAAATAATCAATTTAATTTAGTAATCAATATTTTTTTACAATGAATTTTTGTATCATGTACGAAATAAAGATTAACAATAATTTACCCAGTCAATCATATAACATTAAATGTAAAATAAATTATGTAGAAATTATATAAAATCTAATTAATAAATATATCCATGATAAATAAATGTATATTTATTGTAAATGTAATGTTTAGTGACAATAAGAAAATGAATATTTCTAATGATAGATAATTATTATGAAAGTTATTCATGATAGGGAATGTTAATACTTCCCAAGGTCAAAATAATCATAAAAAATATATAAAAAGTTTTAGGATGGTATAAATGAAACATATCCATAGTGGATTATAATTAAAATAATGGTTTAGTGTCATTTATGAATAAAAATACAATAAAAATTACATTAAAAAAACTCTGCTAGAAAATAACATTTTCACTTTAAAAATCATTTCCTAAAACAAAATGATCAAAAATTATTTTAAAAATAAATTTCATTGACAATAACATGTGAATAATATAAATTATTAGTTTAATAGAATGATTGTTGATGATGAAGGTAAATTCCATACATGTTGTACACAATAAAACAAATATTCACTTCACATTTTTAGTAAAATCGAGATGGGACATATTTGAAAAATGACATAAATATTACATTATAATAAATTTGTAAAATTTAAACATTTGTAATAAAAATTTTATATATAATTTGATGAATCATAAAATAAATTAAAACTTTTTTATCATACATGGTTTGGGATGTAAAAGTATTTCTGACCGAAGAGAGAGATAAAGTTTGATTTTCTTAGAATCTTTTTCTCAATGATTTTAAGTACCAAATAAAGGAATATGTTACTATTATATTAAAACATAACAAATAATTAAAAGAGAATAAAAATAAAGGGTTTTTTTATAAAATTATCAAATATATTTTTTTTCATTTGAAATTCAATTATTAAAAATATTGATTAAAATAATATTTTAAAATTATCTTTACAAAGATCATAACATTTATGTGAGAATTACTAAATGAATATATTATGTGAATAAAATTTTAATTCGAAAAAAAACATTAAATAATACATAATATAGTAAAAATTATTTACATGTATCATCTTATAATGTCAAATACAATGAATAATTAATATAAACCAATAAAAAGAAATAGAGTAATGAAATTATTTAACACATTGTAACTGTTACGTAAAATACCCATTGAAAAAAATAATAAAATACAATCTTAAAATACCATGAATTATTTTGTAATCATGATATTACATTTCAATGTTGATGTATATAAGTTATATAATATAAATTAGGTTCATAACATTAAAATCTTCCTCAATGAAGGGAAATTGAGATGATGTCCACTACCTCATGCTTCCTTTTGGTTGAATGTGATTTAACCTCTTATATAATTGTTTTTGGCATATTATTAATTTATATTATAAACATATTAATAATTATAATATAATATATGATCCTATTATAACATTTTCCCACCAAATTTATAATAAAATTTCATTATTTTTATTCTTTTGGGTGTTAATTGTTTTATTTTGTAATGTGTGTTTTGACATGAATGATCCAATTGATGATAATATTATGTAGTTAAATTATATTGAAACTTATTTTAATTTTATCAATATCATTTTTTATTAAAATATTTTGAATCATTTTTGAAATTGAACATATGGAATGGATCTCACTGCTTTGTAGAGAAAGTTGGTCGTACGTACACACAATAAACATTATCATTTATTTAATGGGTTAAAGGGTAAGGACATGAGAGATATATTAGTTTGAAATAATTAATATAATGTTATATATGTAAAATATATTCATTTAATTATTCCTTATTACTTTAAACATAAATAATAAGTAAAAATGAATCACATCACTTCGTGAATCTGTAGTCCGCTGTATACATGAGCGATGATATAATATTTAAATCGGTATGCAATGTAAGAAAGTATATATGATATTATAATTATATAAGTATAATAATATAATAAATATAATACAATGATGTTAGATCTTCAATTATATCTATCATTGAATGTTGGTTATGGAAAAAAATTAAATCTGTTCACGATGCAGTAGACCACCATACACATGATCAATGATTTAATTTCACATTTGATAGAAAAGAGGATGGATATACGTCATGAAATTATAATAATAATATAGTAGTATATGGAATATAATCTTGAAATAATATACATATTTTATAATAATATTATAAGGATGTGTATGTAGAAACAAAATAAAAATTCTCATTTAAAAATGTTATATGTTATTTGGATATTTTCTATATGTTTTCACCAAAAGCCTTAATAGTTTGAATATGTGATCAACAAAATGGGATATAGAATATTTTAGGGTATTAAGAAAATATTTTGGTTATATAATGGCCAATACAAATGGAATTTTCCTTGTGAAGATGTGAAAATATGGGTTTGACTTTTATAAGTGGGGGTGAGGATACACATTAATTCATGAAAATATTCTATTACAACCAAATTTTTATCATTATAATAGCCTAAAAAATGTGTCATTATTGTTCCATATAGGTTATGATGTATAAATATTTTCATAAAACATTCTTAATAAATTTTTTGAGGTCATTTAAACCCTTATATTTTTTGTATGGCCTTAGGTAAACTAGTTTTTACCTTAATCATAGTAATTAATTTTTACTCCTTTTACTATTCATTGCGGTAAAAAATTATGTTTTTCATGAACCATCCCAAGGGGGCCCATTCCGTGACTACACCAAGCCCACATCCCATAGGCCAGGGGATGGTGACAAGCACCGAGTAGGCATATCCCACAAATGGGAGGCATTTCCCTAAAGTACATGCACACACACACACACATCTCCAAGAAAAAAAATGTTGAAATGTAAAAAATATAAAATGTTGAATGTGTACATATGTGATCCCAAAACAGAGTATTATATTGAAATTATTGGAAATTAAAAAAGTCTAATTGAAACTATAAAGTGGCTAACCAGCTCTAAGAAAGAGGACTATGTCAAAGATATTCTCCAGGAGAACACCTTGATCTAACTAGCTCCACCTATTCTCTATAC
Source organism: Viscum album (assembly GCA_963277665.1). Lineage (NCBI taxonomy): Eukaryota > Viridiplantae > Streptophyta > Magnoliopsida > Santalales > Viscaceae > Viscum > Viscum album. The sequence goes on along the minus strand of OY728137.1, from coordinate 859,797,592 downwards.
TCTCATATTCCTTGTCGTACATCATCAAATGGGATGTCTTCTGTAGAAGACACGACACACACAGGCAAAACCTATGTAGGGGTGAGTATTACATTACTCAGAAGGATACCCTGGTAACACTAAACACGATGTTCAATGTATAGTTCACTCAATACAATATGTAACACTATATAACAGATACAAGAAGTACAGAAAATCCAAAATATAATTAAGAGATATTTCATGCCACCATATGGTAATAACCAACTTAAAACCACATGATTTTCATGACGAACACTTGTTTTCGGAGAACTCAGTCCCCAAGAAATGATATCATCATAGACTCTCGATGTGGAAGGTCCAACCAATTTTTTAACCACCCAAATAAAATACATTGGTCAAGGAAGACTATGGTACATTGAGAGGAGATCATGCTCAAATTCACTGGGGGACACCATGAACCCAATCTGGATCAGCTCGCTACACAGGGGATCATATTCCAACAATTCCACAAACCCATCTAATGGAGCTCAATAGATGATGGATCAATTCCTTACTCATAGATGTCACATCGATTCTACATACTCAACTAGTGGTTATAAAGGATCTCAATCTATTCACATGGAGGGATTCTATAACTCTATATGATACTTGACCTCTAGAGGTGATTACAATCCAGTTATGTGGACATAATTTCACACTAATTCCACAAGGAATTGAAAAACTAAATTATAACATCTTATACTATCCTAAACTAAAAACCCACCATCATTCTAAAAATGACCATCTCAAGGTTAGGGTATAAATTTCATAGATGGATCATTAATTAGATGCTCTGTTTACGAGTTTTAATCATTTCAAAGAAACTTCCCACAGAACTATCGGTGGTCTACAAAACTACTATCAAATTCAGTCCACCTACTGTATAAATCGACCACCTAGGGACTGACCAGTGTGCTCAGTCCACCTTTGGTGATGAACTGGCCAATGTGGATGACCGTCGCAATCACGTTTTGTGGTTGTTGGACCCTGCCACAACGTGAACTGTCGCTGCCCCATAGTCGACATTAACAATCGATCGCCACAGATGATCGTGACCGGGCACCACCCCGATTTTCTCAGATCTAACCTGGATCTAACCAAGATCTGACCCGGATCTGATGCAGTTCCACCTTGGCATGCCCATCCCATCGGCTTGACATGTTTCACCGATCCCACATGACCCTTTTGGCCTAACCCACATTGTGTCTCCCGCTATCATCCTACGTCTATCATTGCGTCCCTTGTCAACCACCTTGTCTCACATCCATTTTCACATCCATCACCAATGCCTCATCTATCTCCACCACAATCGCATCTGCCCATGCATCCCACTGTCGGTGCATCCATCGCATGCAACTCTGTCTCCTGCGACACCCAATGCCCCATCCTACCACCCTTGAAGCTGCCTATGTCGGACATCACCTCCTTCTGTCGGTAGTCTATTCCACAGACCACCGTGTCTCCTCCAATGCCTAAATAATCAAAAATGATATATTTTCGGACCCTGTCTCCCGATCTATAATGATCCAAAATCAGTTGTTAATTCTCCTCGAATCTGGGGGTCCGACTATGTTCGGACCACCGGGAAATGTCGAGCTGGGAACCACGGGGCTCCAATGGCAGTGAAAGTGAAAAATGTAATGATTAATGCAAAATAATTAATGGTTTTAATCATTTTCCAAGCATTCATGTCCAATAATTGAGATTGGGGGATTCAGGTTAGAAATCCATATTAAATCAATCCCAACTCACAATATGCCTGATCCGTGAATCAATCCATCTATCGATTGATCCACATTAATCATAGAAATAATGTATTGGGAAAAAAGAATTAAATAAAAATTCCAAAATCAATTTGGATTGTTAACTGAGGAGGAACAAAGTGGTTTTATCACGTTGTCGAGATTCATCAAGGTCGACATTCTTCAATCGCCAATTCGAAGATTCGTCTTCCCATTTTCGCGATGATTCTCCAGAGGATTCTTCCTATAAACTCTAGAGAATTATATGTTTTTATTAACAAACCTAGATCAATGAAAAATGTTTCATTTAATAAAAATATACTTATCTCTACGTCGATGAAATAAAATAATTTCTTTCTTAATTTATTTTATCCCTTTAAAACACTAGAGACAAATTTCCACAATAAACTTATGCCAACCAATGTTAGGTCCCTGATAGGGTAAATCAACTATCTTGAACTCAATATTTCACTTGGATTTCTGACTCAAGATTCCATTAAAGAGTTATTACACTTCTTCAGGAAAATCATGCATACATGTTATTAAATATTTGAATATTTTTAATTTTTTTTTTCTGGGAACACTGGGGCCCAAAATCATGTACTGTCTCACCGCCTGATCTCTAAAATAATCCATATAATATCAAAAAAAAATTCATGTAAAATCCAATATGTTACATTCTCCCTGTCTTAGGGCTTTACTTCCATGAAAATCCAAAACAAGGGTTACTCAAATAGACGAGGGTACTGAGCATGAATTTGAGAATCTTGCTCCCATTTTCTCTCCTGGAGATTCCCTTGCTACCACCACAATCCCAACAAATAAATCTATCACCCAAAAAGTAACCTTTCCTACCAATCCATGATCTTCACTAGATACTAAGCAATAGTTTCTCCATCCTCGATGTCTAGATCACCCTAGTCGATTACATGTGATAGGTCATGGACATACCTCAAAACCCACAACACGTGGAATATTTCATGTACCTAATCTAACTATGGTGGTAGATCCAACTAGTACACTACCTCAACAACAATACACAATATCTAAAAAGGGATGATTAACCTTGTAGATAGATTTCTAGACAATCCAAACCTCTATAATCCTCGTTGATGTGAAACTGAAATGAACACATGGTCCCCTTCTTCGAATTCCAAAGGCCTCCATCACCTATCAGCATAAGACTTCTAATGGATCTACATTATCTTCATAAACTCCTATATGATATTAAACTTCTATGTACTAGATCGTACCAACTCTGGGCCCATGAGTGCAGAATCACCTAGGTCAGTCCAGTGATGTGGTGACCTGCATGGTTGCCTGTACAGAGCATCGAATAGAGCCATACTAATGGTGGAATAGTAGCTATTTTTTTTATTAAAACACCACCAGTTATAGGGGTTTCTACAAACTATTGAAAAATCATAACATACAACTCCACAACATGTCCTCTCGAACCTGAATGGTCTACATAGTCTGGTCATCTATCTGTGGGTGAAACATTGATCACAAATGTAGATGAGTCCCAAACGCCTCTTGTAATCTCTTCCAAAATAAATATTTAAAGAGGGAATAATGATATGAAACTATCATTGATGTAAATCCATGTATTGGAAATATCTTCTTCATATTGGGGAATACCAAGCTATGTACTGAACTTTTCTCTTGGAGAGCTAGGAAGTGGGCCGAGTTGGTGAGTTAGTCAACTATTTCCCAGATGGCATCATTCCCCCTTGATGAACCTGGTAAACCCGTCACGACGTACATTGATATCCCATCCTAATTCCATTCTAGAACCTCAAGGGGTTGAGATAAACCCACTATAACCATGTGATCTTACATTACATTCTAGTAAGTAAACCATTGAGAAACAAACTCTTAAACTCCCTTATATATTATTGACCACTAAAACTAAAATCAGAGGTCCTGGTACATCTTCTCTACACTTGGATTTACCCTACAAAGGGAATGTATAAAAATCCTACAAAATCTACTCCCCCAACTACAATGGTATGATTGTTCACCCTCTAAAAATAAATAATTGATCAACACCTTTTTAGAATCCATCAGGGGAATTCCCTATAGATATCTTAATAGGTAGGGTCATTCCGTCTATATCTCACTTATGTGACTCCCGAAATCACTGTAATATTGGAGGGGTGAAAGCCATGGACTGGAGGTAAGATTCACCATCTCCATCTTTATAGGATATCTGCAACAAGGGCAACTACTCTGATACCTTATTTGGAAACTGGGATCTAGATATCCTACTATGAGCATCTTCCACCACATTCCCATTCCAAGGAGTATAGACAATCTCAAAGTCATAGTCCTAGAATAACTTAAGCTATCATCTATATCTCAGTATCAGATTCTTATGAGATAAGATAAAATGAGACACGTGTGATAAGAGTGGATGGTAAACCACTCACCCATCAGGTAGTGTCTCCATATATTCAATGTGAAGACTACCAATGCTAACTAAAGACCATGGGTCACGTAGGTCCACTCATATGGTCTAAAATGGAATGAACCATAAGAACTCATTTCTTTCCTCCACATCAGGAAACAATCAGTCCTGGTCCCTGATGCATCACATGACACTAGATAATGAATTTCTTACTCTGGTAACATTAGGATGGGAGCGCTCGTTATCCTATCCCTAATCTCTTGAAAGAACTTCTAAAACATTTTTTCCCACATGAAAGGCTTCCCCATTTGTGTTAAATATTTCAGGGGTACTGTGACTCTAGATAATTCGAATACAAACCATCGATAGTACCCTTCCAATCCAAGGAATCTCCTCACCATGGTAACACTCTTGTTTGGCTCCCAAGAAAGTACTACCACAACCTTCACTAGATCCACTAAAACCCCAACCTCTAAGTTGACGTATCCTTGAAAATGGACCTCTCAAATCCAAAACTGGAACTTCAAGAGATTATTGTTATGTTTGTTCTCAAGGAGTGTGTCCAAGACCATCATCAAGCGTCTCACATTCTCTTCCTTGGACACCGAATACACTATGATTCCATCAATTAAAGCCACCACAAACCGGTCTAAGTAAGGCTAAAAGATCAAGTTCTTGAGTCCAATGAACACTGGTGAATAATTAATCATGCCAAGTGGCATCACCAAGTACTCATAGTGACTATAATTAAATCTAAAGGACCTCTTCAGTTGATCCCCATCTCGTAATTGCAACTAGTGTTAACCTGAGATGAGGCCAATCTTCAAAAACCCTCACACACTTTTCAAATGATCAAATAGGTTTTAGATCCTCAGTTGTGGATTCATATTCTTCATGGTCACCTGGTTTATGTACCAATAGTCCAAAAAGAACCTCAATCTCCCATCTTCATTCTTGGAAAAAAATTTCGTGCTTTCTAGGGTGAAAGACTGGGTCTCACGAAGCCCTTCCTCTATAAGTCTTCCATCTATATCCTCAACTCACAAATATTTACATGATTTATATGATATGAAGGATTAGATATTTGTGCTCTCTAAGGGTTTAAATGAATGTAGAATTCTATATCATGGTGGGGAGGTAAACCCAGAGCATTCATGGGAAATAAGTCTTCATACTCCACCACAACTATAGGAAACTGAGGACTAATATAATCCTCTACACTGAGGGTGATGCTACCCAACTAATGAATAATTGGATGAACCCTCCAATGTGTGATTCCATCCCACAATGCATGTGTTTTCATTTCACCAAAAAATAAAAACCTGGTAGCATCATAGTGCAAGAACCACACACTTCACCAAAAATAGTCTGTAATGACCCGAAATTTCTTAATTATATTTGTTTCCTAATTTTGTGTGTTATTTTATTTTATAATAAACAAAAAATATACTTTAATTAATGAAGTGGGTATAATTAAAATGAGACAGTTGGGTTTTGACTGTTATATGACCGTTGGTTAATATGACCATTGGAAACTATAATCTTAACATTGTGTTTTTATAAATACAGTTATCTTGGTTAATTAATAAAGAAATAAGATTGAATGGCCTCATCCAGTAGACTCAAGACATATGAATCCCATTTGTTGGTGCTTGGGAAGGAGGTAGCATCACTGGGCTTTTCTCTGGACCAAGCCCAAGCCAAACTACAACATATGAAGGTTGAACGGAATCGCCTAAGGGAGAAGTTCAAGATGATAGAAATCACGACTCGAGGAATGTTGTTTGAGCCACCCCAAGATTCTATCACTATAGCACACCTTACACTTAGGTCCTATGTTGGTGTTATAAGGGGATATGTAACGAGACATTAACTTCTTTGTGTAATCCTTTTATATAAATAAAATTGTTATTTCTTCTTATGGAAAAATTTATGAATTTCAAATATCCAGATAAATATAGGATGTGTATTATTGATGAATTTAGGAGAAAAGGGTATTTAAAAATATTTTGTACTCATTAAATAATTAATAATGTCAAATGATTTTTAAAAAATGGTCTTCTACAGTTGTGATCAGTGACAAATTTTGAGTCTAATAAGATCAACTTGGTTTTTAGTGAATAGTAAAGTAGGAATAGTAACATACCCATATGAATAGTAATTTGACCCAAAAAAATATAAACTTCACCCATGAATGTATAAATACATTTTAGACATCTTAAAAGTGAAAAAACGATCATAGTTTATGTTTTGATATTTTTGTACGCCATAAATATTGTATTTACAATTTTATAATTAATTTAATAATTTAAAATGGAAATTTATTTTCATAAAATTAAATCATAAATTGTTTCTTTATTTTCTTATGGGTATATGATATTTTTATGGGACCTTGATTACTTTTTTAAGGTGTTACAAAATGAGTTATAGTTTTAAAGTGGTGTTTTTGGAATAAATAATGATTTTATTAAAAAATTAAATTAAAAATATTTAGAAAAATATTTTCATAAAATGGACTTCATTTTTGAATTTAGAGAATTGATATTAGGTTATGTTGAATATTTGATATTTTTCTGAAACAATTGAATTATCCATGAATAGTAAAAATGCAGTTTTGAGTTTCGGGTATTTAATGTCATCATTAATGATGTAATAATGATGTAAGATTTTTGGTCTAATTATGAATAGTGATATAATTTATGAGTTATCACAAGTGGCCAATACCATTGGAAAATACCACAGTCAAGACTGTGGTTTTTCAAATACCACCGATGAGGTGTGCCTTGGAAATCAATAATTTATTCACTCACTTTTCATATAAATACCAAGCCATTTCTATCATTCATTTCCTTCCAAAAATCATCCTCAATGAATTTATGGTCTCTTTAACTCCCAATGAGTCCTCCCAGGGTTCCCTCAAGCCTTCCAAGGTCCCGACCTTCATGCTTTCAAAGTTACTCTTCAAGGTAAGGGATCTTTTCACACACCTCTTTTAAGTCATGAATTCGTCTCTGTTGTGTCTTCTAGTATCCATATCTTTATATTGAGGGTATGTTGTTATATGTTTTAATTACCATCCATTTCATGTCTAATTTTTGATATACTCTTTCCTTTCTCATCAATTTGTTTTCTGAATTTTTATGTGATGTCGTTAGGCTGCCCAATTTGTCGTAAAAGAAATCATGTCTTCTCTTTCCTTTCAAGTTTCTTTTTCTTGTGGTATGGCATTAAAATATCCATAACATGTTCTTATATCCATGTTATTTGGTATATATATTGTAATATAAGTTATTTATGAGTGTTTTACCCTTTTACCCTCCCTTTTTATTATTTTCTAAAACATTGTTATATAGCAGTTATGCTGCAGAAATTTCATCAGAAAATTTCTATCTCTTTCTCTGAAGAAATTATCATGCTTATTTATGTTAATAACCAGACCTATTTAGTTTATATGGGTGTTAATAGATATATAGAAAATATATATTTTATTCTTGAATTGGAATACATATAACCCTAACTCCCTTTCCATGGGTTATAAATGATATAATGATCTTAATTTTAAGAACTTTTAAAACGTCACGATTTTGAAATGAAACCCATTTATTTTATTATCTATGGGTTATTTATGAAATTTTTTATTATGATTTATGTGGTTCACATGAAAGTAAAGAGATATTAAGGGTTCTCCCTGATAGCGCTCCAATGCATTGGGTAAAGAATTAATCTCTAGAGATGACAAGTTTCATGATACCTTGGTGAATAACCTTGGTAATTTCTATGACACCTCAGGGATAAACCTTGGTGATATATTCATGAATGTCTAAATGAAATGTTTTAGCCACATATTCAAGTTATGATTCAATTTCTTTTTATTATGATATTCCTATTCTTCCTTTTCTCATGAATTTATGACTTTTATCATGTTCTTATTAATATTGTTCAAGATCCAATGTCAACTATTTCACTTGTTTTCCTTACTGAGCCTTCTGCTCACTCTTTTCATTGATGTATGTCTTCAGGATATTAGATGTAGTAATTTTACATTGGATGAACCTATGATGAATCCTTATGAGTGGTTTAGAATAATGTTTTATGTTTTTTTTCATGTATAATGTTCCTGATGTCCAAGACACTAGAATTTAAAGATCCTCTGTTTGTAAAATGTAATGAAAAGTTATGTAATAAAAAATCGGGTTTCCATACCTGGTATCAAATGACTTTTTAGTTATTTATGTAAATTAGGATATGAAATCTTTAGGAATAATTCTATAGAAAAGTTTAAATATAGGAAAACTTCCTGGTATGTTGGTGAGTATTAAGTTAGTGGTTTATCAAGAAAATACATCCCTGTCTAGATATGAGATGGTAGAGGTGGCTCTGGAATAGAGGTACCTAAGAGTGAAAACTCTGATAAGGTGTTTCGGGCTTAACCCAGGGTATCCTGGTACATGAAAACGGGCCTTGCTGCACTTTTGGTTAAGAAACTCCTGGGGGATATGTTTGGTTAATCATAAGTTTTTAATGAATCATTATGGAGGATTTTTAGAGAAATGTATTTGTTTATAGAAGTTTTAAGACATAAATCCTTTATAGTTAAAAGATTCGTTAATGAAATAAGTTTCTCATTAAGGTTTTATTCTTTTAGAAATGGTGGGAAATAGGAATAACCGTGAAAATGGTGACTACAATGGGCCATGCGCTGACAATCCTCTGATGGAAGTCAGAATGGAAAGATTCATGCGAATCATGAACCAACTGACTCAAGTTATGGCAAATAACTTGAATCAATATGAGAAACTGATCTCACCGCGAAGGGAACAACATTCTGTTGAGTCCTTTATGCATCAATCACCACCAACCTTCAGTGGATCGACTGACCCATTAATTACTAAGCAGCGGATCAGCTCTATTGAGAAGATCTTTTCTGTGCTCCGCTGTTCAGAGCTAGAGAAGGTCGCCCTGGCTGTTTATCGCTTAGAAAGAGAATCTAATCAATGGTGGGAGATGATTAAAAACATCGGGCAAAGAGTGGAGGTTAAAGATATGGAGTGGGAAGAGTTTAGAGGGATTTTCTACAGTAAGTATTTACCTCAATCCAGGAGATCAAGAATGGGGAAGGAGTTTCTCGAGCTGAAGTAAAAGGAGAATGAATCTGTCGGAAGCTATGAGATGAACTTCACCCGATTTTCATAATATTGCTCTTGCTTTGTAATGGATCCAAATTGTAAGGTTGATAGATTATTCAGTGGACTAAGACCTCATCTGTGGATGAATCTAGCCAACTGAGACAATGATATCTACGAGGATATTGTGCAGAGTGCGATGAAAGTCGAATTAGAGTTTGTTGATATGCAATGGTCTCATAAATCAAGATACAAAAAGAGATCGATAGAGCCCACCATAGGGAGTACATTTTATCAGGGGGGAGGAGGCAAGCAAGTGCAATGTCCCACATGTAATAAATCTGGGAAGAAGCATTCGGGGAACTTCCAGCTCGGGAGAAGGAAATGCTACAAGTGTAAAAGAGATGGTCATATTGAGAGGAATTGTCATAGTGAGGTGAAACCTAAACTTCCAAAAACTAACGACAAGAGGAAGATGGTGAAGGACCTACCTAATGTCTAGTGCATTAAGTGTGGACAACTTGGGCACTTTTCCAATGATAGTCCAAATCTGCGTGTAGTGGAGGGGAACCACCATCATCCTCAGAAAAGGCCAAGGGAGCAAGGTCCTGCTTTTTCTATCACGAAAGCTGAAGTTGAAGCTCCAAATAATGTGGTAGAATGTACTCATTGTTTTCTCTCAAAGCTAGCAAGTAATTGGATTGATTCTCGTTTTACGCATTCCTTTATTTCCTCCAAGTTTGAAATGAATTTAGAATTAACCCCCGACTTGCTAAAAGTAGAGTTATTAGTCAAGACATCTGGTGGCATTATCCAAGAATCATCAGTGTTTAAAAACTCTAGTATTTACTTTGGTGATCAAAATATTATCACAAATCTAGTAGAAATTCCCATGCTAGAATTCGACATCATATTAGGGATGGACTGGATCTCAATGTATAATGCTAAGATCAAATGCAGAAGTACGGAAATCTTAGTACTCTTGAATGGAAAACCTACAGTTATCTTACAAGGATAGATATCTCAACCTGATATTTTTCTAGAAGAACCTCCTATATCCTTCTTTATAGTATTGATCGGTGAAGAAGAAGAAGAAAATGAGAGTTTGGGGATAGAAAATGTACCCATCGTCCAGGAATACATTGACGTATTTCCTAAGGAATTTCCTGGACCTCCCCTAACAAGAGAGGTAGAGTTCTCCATTGAACATGTACCTGGATATCATCCAATATAAAAGACCCCATCTAAAATGGAAAATGTGGAACTGGAGGAATTAACGAAAAAACTCCAAGATATTTTGGATAAGGGGTTTATCCGACCGAGTGTGTCTCCTTGGGGAGCACTTGTTCTCTTTTTGAAGAAGAAGGATGAATTGAAACAACTATGCATTGATTATAGAGAACTGAACAAAATCACCGTAAAGAACAAATAACCTCTTCTATGAAATGATGACTTATTTGACCAACTTCATGGGGCTCAATTCTTCTCTAATACTGATCTTTAATCTAGTTATCATTAATTGAGGGTGAAGAAAGAAGATATTCCGAAAACTGCCTTCTGGTCAAGATATGGGCATTATGAGTTTGTTGTTATGCCATTTGGACTAACTAATTCACCTACTATTTTTATGGATTTGATGAATAGAGTCTTTAAATACTACCTTGATAACTTTTTGGTTGTTTTTATTGATGATATTATGATATATTCCAAAAGTCTTGAGGAGCATAAGGATCATCTAAGGGTTATTTTTTAAACTCTATGGAAGGAGAGACTTTTTGGATAGTTTAGTAAATGTGAATTCTGGTTACAACAAGTTGCTTTCTTAGGGAGCATTGTTACCAATAAAGGAATCATGGTTGACCCTGAAAAGACAAAAGTTGTAGAGGAGTGTCCTTAGTCTACAACAATAACTGAGATTGTAGTTTCCTTGAATTAGCGGGATACTATAGGAGGTTTGTGAAAAACTTTTCATGACTTTATAATCCATTAACCAAGTTTACTAAAAAATTGGTCAAGTTCATCTGGACAAATGAGTGTGAGTAAAGTTTCCAAGAGACGAAGAAGATATTTATTACTAAACCTGTGTTAACTCTACCCTCATGTGGATAAGGATTCTTTATTTTTAGTGATGCATCTCTAAAAGGGATTTGGTGCATCCTCATGCAAAATGACAAGGTCATTGCTTATGCATCTCAACAGTTGAAGAATCATGAGAAGAAATAATCTACGCATGATCTAGAGCTGGAGGTGGCCATTTTTTCTCTAAAGATATGGAGGAAGTATCTTTATGGGGAGAAATGTGATATATAAATTGAACATGAGACAAAAGAGATGGTTGGAACTCCTTAAAGACTATGATAGATCAATTCATTATCATCCTGGAAGAGAAAAAAAAGTCACTAATGCATTAACCAAGAAAGACCCAGTTTTTCTGTCCATTATGAGTATTCAAAGAGATATTTTGATCAATGACCTAGTAAAACTGGACATGATAATTATAAAGGAAGAGAAATAATCAACCCTAACCCAAATTATTTCTCAATTATCACTACTAGATAAGATTAAGAAAGCTCAGAAGGAAGATCTTTGGTTACAAAAGAAGTTTGAGGCTATGAAGTATGGGAAGTTTCCTGAGTTCAATACTGATCAAGAAGGCGTACTGAAATTTTATACACGACTATGTGTTCTATATATTCTAGAAATAAATAAGGATCTGATGGATGAAGCTCATAGCTCTACTTTATCTATACATTCTAGTAGCAAAAAAATGTATATGGACCTTCGTGATCATTATTTTGTTGTATAATATGAAATGGGAGATTGTTGACTACACTTCAAGTTGCCTGGTATGTCAGAAAGTGAAGGCAGAGCGACAAATTCCTAAAGGGTTATTACAACCACTACCCATACAAGCATGGAAGTGGGGAAATATCACTATGGATTTCGTCACTAGTCTCCCAAGAACTTCCAAAGGAAATAATGCGATATGGGTTTCTGTGGACCATATCACCAAGACTGCCCATTTTATCTCCATTCGAGAAGATTTATCTCTTGATCAACTTGACAGGATTTACGTGAAGTAAGTGTAAAGGTTGTATGGAGTTCCACTTTCTATCATATCTGATCTTGATCCAAGGTTCACATCAAAATTCTAGAGAAGTTTTCGACAAGATTTGATAACTGAATTGAATTTCATTATGGTCTATCACCCCCAAACTGATGGAAAATATGAAAGGAATATTCAAACACTCGAGGAAATGCTAAGAACGTCCTCAAAAGAATTTAAAGGTTGATGGGATCAACATATCTCTTTAGTTGAGTTCTCTTACAACAATGGCTTCCACTCGAGCATTCAAATGGAACCCTATAAAGCTTTATATGGGAAGTGATGTAGAAATCCTACTTTTTGGGATGAATCCAGTGAGAGAATGATTCTTGGGCCTGATATTATACAAGAGATGACAGAAAAGGTCCATGCCATCCAAAAACACATTAATGCTGCTTAGAGTCAGTAAAAGAGCTATGCCAGCAATCATCGAAGGGACTTGGAGTTTGATATTGGTGACACAGTATTTCTTTGTATTTCACCTTGGAAGAGAGTCATGATGTTTGGTAAGAAAGGGAATATCAGGACAAGGTACATTGGCCCCTATGAAATCCTTGATCGTGTGGGAGCAGTGGCCTATCAGCTTGCACATCCTCCAAATCTAGCACAAGTTCATGATGTCTTCCACATATCCCTCTTGAGGAATTACATACATGACCCTTAACATGTACTAAATCCAGAGGTGGAACAACTGGAACAAGACCTGTCTTATGAGGAGCAGCCGGTGGAGATATTGGATCGTTGAGACAAGGTTCAACACAAAAAGAATACCCACCTTGTTAAGGTTTTTTTGAGGAACCACAAATGAGAAGAAGCCAAGTGGGAACCAGAGGAGTCTATGAGACATAAGTACCAACACCTTTTCCAATCAGAGGGTATGAGGTAAAATTTTGGGGATGAAATTTCTTAAGGGGGGAAGAATGTAACGACCCAAAATTTTTATTTATATTTGTTTCCTAATTTTGTGTGTTATTTTATTTTATACTCAATGAAACTATATCATTTAATTAATGAAGTGGGTATAATTAAAAAGAGACCATTTGGTTTCAACTATTATATGATCATTAGTCAATATGACTATTGGAAACTATAATATTAACATTGTGTTTTTATAAATACGGTTATCTTGATTAATTAGTGAAAAAATAAGATTGAATGGACTCATCCAGTAGACTCGAGCCATATGAATCCCATCTGTCAGAGCTGGGGAAGGAGGTAGCACCACTGGGATTTGCTCTGGACCAAGCCCAATCCAAACTACAACATATGAAGCTTGAACGGAATCGCCTAAGGGAGAAGTTCAAGCTGATAGAAATCACCACTCGGGAAATGTTGTCCGAGCCACCACAAGATTCTGTCACCATAGAACACCTTACACTTTGATCCTATGCTAGTGTTATAAGGGGATATGTAACGAGACCTTAGCTGCTTTGTGGAATCCTTTTATATAAATAAAATTGTTATTTCTTCTTATGGAAAATTTTGTGAATTTCAAATATCCGGATAAATATAGGATGTGTATTATTGATGAATTTAGGAAAAAAAGGGTATTTTAAAACACTTTAGTGTTCATTAAATAATTGATAATGTGAAATGGTTTTCAAAAAATGGTCTTCTACAGTTGTGATTAGTGAGAAATATAGAGTCTAATAAGATCAAATTGGTTTTTAGTAAATAGTAAAGTAGGAATAGTAACATACCCAAATGAATAGTAATGAATAGTAATATGACCAAAAAAATAGAAACATCACCCATAAATGTATAAATACATTTTAGACATCTTGAAAGTAAAAAAATGCTCATAATTTAAGTTTTGGTATTTTTGTACGGCATACATATTTTATTTAAAATTTTATAATTAATTTAATAATTTAAAATGGAAATTTATTTTCATAAAATTCAATCATAAATTATTACTTTATTGTCCTATGGGTATACAATATTTTTTTGGGACCTTGATTACTTTTTTATGGTGTTACAAAATGAGTTATAGTTTTAAAGTTGTATTTTTTGGAATAAATAAAGATTTTATTTGAAAAATAAATTAAAAATATTTATAAAATTATTTTCATAAAATGGACATCATTTTTTAATTGAGAGCATCGATAATTGGTTAGGGTGAATTTTTGGGATTTTTCTGAAACAGTTGAATTATCGGTGAATAGTAAAAATGCAGTTTTGAGTTTCGGGTGTTTAATGACATCATTAATGATGTAATATAGATTTAAGATTTCTGGTCAACTTATTAATAGTGATATATTCTACGAGGTGTCCCAAGTGGCCAATACAATGAGGAAATACCATGGTCAAGCCCATGGTTTTGCAAATACCACCGATGAGGTGTCCCTTGGAAATTAATAATTTATTCACTCATTTTCCTATAAATACCATGCCATTTCTCTCATTAATTTCATTAAAAAATCATCCTCAATGAATTTTTGGTCTTCATATCTCCCAAGGAGTCCTCCTAAGGTTCCTTCAAGCCTCTCAAGGTCCCGACCTTTATGATTTCGAAGTAACTATTCAAGGTAAGGGATCATTTCACCCTCCTCTTTTAAGTCATAAATTCCATTATGTTGTGTCTTATAGTATCCAAATATTTACATAGAGGGTATGTTTTTATATGTTCTCATTACTTTCCATTTCATGTCTAATTTTTGAGAGACCCTTTCTTCTCTCATCAATTTGTTTTCTGAATTTTTATGTGACTCCGTTACATTGCCGAATTTCTCGTAAAAGAAATTACATCTTCTCTTTCCTTACAAGTTTCCTTTTCTTGTGGTATGTCATTAAAATATACATACCATGTTCTTATCTCCATGTTATTCTGAATTTATATTTTAATATAAGTTATTTATGAGTGGGTTACCCTTGTACCGTCTCTTTTTATTATTTTCTAAAACCATGTTATATAGTCGTTGTGATGCAGAAATTTCGTCTCAAAATTTTTATCTCTTTCTCTCAAGAAATTATCTTATTTATTTATGTTAATACGAAAACCTATTTCGTTTCTATGGGTGTTCATAAATATATAAAAAATATATATTTTATTCTTGAATGGACATACATATAACCCTCACTCCCTTTTGATGGGTTATAAATGATATAATGATCTTATTTTTAAGAACTTTTAAAACGTCATGATTTTGAAATGAAACCCATTTCTTTTATTCTCTTTGGGTGATTTATGAAATGTTTGATTATGATCAATGTGGATCACATGAAATTAAAGACATATTAATGGTGCACTCGGATATCACTCCAATGTATTGGGTAAAGAATTAATCTCTAGGGATGACAAGTTTCACGATACCTTGGTGAATAACCTTGGTAATTTCTATGAAACCTCATGGATAAACCTTGGTGATATGTTCATGAATGTATAAATGAAATTTTGTAGCCACATATTCACGTTAGGATTCATGTTATTTTTTATGATATTTCTATTCTTCCTTTTCTCATGCCTTTATGACTTTTATCATGTTCTTATTAATATTGCTCAAGATTACATGTCAACTGTTTCACTTATTTCCTTACTGAGCCTTCTACTCACCCTTTTCTTTGATAAATGTCTCCAGGATATGAGATGAAATAATTTTACATAGGATGAACCTATGATGAATCCTTACGAGTGGTTTAGAATAATGTTTTATGTTTTTTTCATGTATAATGTTCCTCATTTCCAAGACACTAGACTTTAAAGATCATCTATTTGTAAAATGTAATGAAATGTTATGTAATAAAAATGTGGGATGCCATACAGTCTATATGAGCATGAAATGTACATAATTAGTCCATACCATGAATTACATCATAAGTACCCACTACCACAACCAAGAGATCTGAAATGTGACTCTTACCTCCAAGAGTTAGATCGCATTATCGACACCAGTGTGTGATCATCAAGTATCGTTCAGTAGAAGTTTCCATGCATAATGTTTGAGTAAATGCATCAACTAGAATATATGAGTCTCGAATATTATTCATGGGAAGAAAGGAAAGACTGGAACCTACTTATATAAAAACTACATATAAGGTGGAAAAGACACATATTGTACCTTGTATCACCCCTCATGTCTCAGGTACATAATCCTTTCTATCCTTTAGTTGTCCTTGTACGTTCCCACTAAATCCATGAGCCTGGTGTGGACAACCTAGGGGTGGTGGTACTAACATGTCGAAACAAATACCACCTCCAGTTTCTCACCTAGATCCTCTAAGTTGTCTTCTACCCTAAAGACAACCATTCCCCTATCTTTGTATTTGTATAGGTGTTCCCTTGACCATCTATAAATCACATGTAAAGTGGGTCAGGAAAATTCATGCCAGATGTCCCCGACCATGGAATGAGTAACACCGTCTATCCCTTTGTGATTTGAGTCGCCTTGGGATCCCTACACCACTGACCTAGAGTCGTGGGATCCAATCCTAAGGCGCCTAACACATTTTGATCTCTATGACTACCATCGCACACCTTCTTCTAAGGTCTAACATACCAGTTTCACACTTATAGATCCCACAATCGGTGTCTTATCTTCTAAAAAAACCTCAAATATCAGGGCTCGATCAAGTACCCCAACATAAGTAGAAATGCTAGGGGAGACCACTTATTCCATGATGTCCCAGCCTAATCCTTGTTTAAATGTCCAATACTAGATGAACTAGCCTTGTACCATGTACATGGAGTAGCATGAATGATCAGTAAACTTTATAAATAATCTACCATGGTCATAATTCCATGTTATTGATGCAGAATCTCCTGTATGAATACTGAACACAAAATGGATGAATAAAAACTCTCTGTAATAAAATTATTGACGTATGTCTAGTAGAGTGTTGTCTCATCATGTGAATTAGTCACCAAGATCCCCCATCACCCCCACATATCCCTGATGGGGATTCGCAATAAGGACCACCATATGGATGGAATGCATCATCATAAGTTAGAAAACATGATGGAATGGATCTATCCAATCCTCATCCATGTAAGGGCATGGCTCATCATGAAACCTAGATTTTTTCTTTTACTAAAAATCATAAAATTCACTTGGCCTAGGTGTATACTCAGTTTTTAATGCTGTATGTAGTTGTTTCTTGATGGGTTGTGGTATAGATTGTGAACCACGTGAAGGATCTATCTCTAGTTCATGACCATGTACTGATGACCATTCAATGTGCATATCATCCTCCTGATCATATGGGGGAATCCTTGTTGTGGTTGTCTATGTGTAGGCATTATAAAATACATCATGATGTACCACGGTGAATAGAGTACATCTGGGGAGCTGGCTCAAGGAGGACATGGAAGACACATCCATTCCTATATGATGCATGTACAACTATTTTCCATGAAACTAGTGGTTTCAAGTACCTAGTCAAAAAAGGTGATCTGAGTCCTGGTGTATGGATATGTCATCTGTTGAACCAGCACTAGGGTCTCTGGCTTGAAATCCAAACTCAAAACACTCAACATTGTTTCCCCAAACCAACCTCAGAGGATCTCAGTCTAGAAGTAGAACCTTACATTAATACCAGCCTATCAAGACCCATCCTAGAGGGGCCCATTCCTTGACTATCACAACGCCTTCCTCTAATAGGCCAAGGGATAGTAAAAAGAATTGTGTAGGTATATCCCCCAAATGCGAGGGATTATCCTAAAGTACCTGTACAGACACACACATCTCCAGGACACAAAATAAAAAAATGTAAAACAACTAAAATGATGCATGTATATATCTAATACCCCCATTATAGATTATTATAGTGAATGTACTAGAAAGTTAATGGTACCAAAAACAAGCCCACCAAAAAGAGATTATACACAAGTCTACCTAAAACTATAAAGGGTCCAACCTGATCTAAGGGAGAGGACTTCATCAAAGGTATAATACCAAAGAATACCTCAGGCTAACGAGATCAATCCATAATCCACACACTCTAGATCCTCCTAGGACACCGTCAAATGGGCCCCACATCATCACAAGACACGACACATATAGGAAAATCCCATGAAAGGGTGATTATAATAAAACTCAGTTAAAAACCCCGATAACACTAAACTTGAAACACCAAGTACAGTAAACTCAATAAAATATGTAACACTATATAATAGTTACATGAAGTAGAGAAAACCCTAGATATACTCAAGAGAGACACCACACCATCAGGAGGTTATAACCAACTACCAACCATAAGATTCTGCTAGAAGAACACTTGTTTGGGGAGAACTCACTCCATGTGCCATAATATCATCAGAGACACTCGATGAAGAGTTCTAGATCATTTGGGACCCATCTAAATAGAAAACATTATTCAGGGAAGACTATGATACATAGAGAGGGGATCATGTCCAATTCTTATGGGGGACACTACAAGCCCAATCTAGATCGACCCTCTATGTATAAGATCATATAACTATGATTACACTAACCATACTGATGTGGCCCACTAAATGGAGGATCAGTTCCCAATTCATGAATGTCATGCTGATTGCACAACCTCTACTAGGGTTGATGGGGATTTCACCCTAGTATTATGGAGGGATTCAATAACATTTTCTGAGACTCCGCCTCTAGATAAGATTACAATATAGTGATGTGGACGTAGTGTCTCACTGGACCCTCAAGGAAATCAACAAGGGAATGATATCAACCTATACTTAAATGAACTAAAAATCCACCATTAGCCTCAAAATTAATATCTATACATTATGGTCCCATCACCATTAATGTCTCATTGATTGGATGCTTCGTTTAGGAGTTATGACCATTTAAAGGAAACTGTCAGTAGACCTACAAGGGGCCTACATACCTACTGTTGTGATAGGTATACGCACCTCAATGCTGGAACACTGTGTTCGGTCCACCTTCAATGTAGACCCACCACCCATGGACTAACTGATGCGGTCAGTCAACCTGCAGTTTCTGATTGACCACCGTGGTCAACCACTATAGTCTAGTTGCACGGTCACTGTGCCTCGTGACCACTTGAGATGCTAGAACACCACAATCAATCATTGTGGTGGACTATACTCAGGATTCATCCCAGCTGAAATGGTTCTAACCCAGGTCTGACTCGGATCTGACCCGGGTCCAACTAACCTTGACCATCCCACTAGCCCAATCCGATTGATCAATTTAACCCAGAACACCTAGCCAATACCACTCCACATCCATCGTTTCCATCCAAAATTCTTTGTTGTATCCATCAATACTGCTGCTATTTCCACTACCATGTCCTTCCACCATCGCACACGCCACACACAGATCCGCTGCCCATGGGACTGGCCACCCTCACCAGCCTCATGTGCCTTCGTGTGCCACCCTACACCGCTGCATGTTCCATCTTCCACTGCCTTGTGCCAGTGTTCCCATCCACAGACCTCCATTCCTCCTATGATTCATGAAAAAATAAATGATCCAAGATACATGAACCTTGTCTCTCATTCTACACTGATCCATCCTTGTTTGTCGATTCTCCTTGAATATGGGGGTCCGATCGAGTTCAGAACCACTAGAAAATATTGAGCTGTGAATTTTGGGGTTATAACAGTGAAGAATGAAGATAATGAATGAAGGAATGTACAAGAATGAAGGATCGTCATCATTTTCCAATAATTCTTGTCCAATGATCACAATTGGGGGATTTGGGTTTGAAAAACATATTAAATCAATCACAACATGAAAAAATAAATGATCTGTGGATCAATTAGTTCGTTGATTGATCCATGTTCTCCATATAGATAAGGGATGGGTAAAAACAATTAAATAAAAACCCCTACCTAAATTTGGATCATTTTTAGATGAATAATGGAGCTTCATCACATTCCTTGGCATGATCTATCAAGATCAGCATTCGTTGTGAGGACCCAACCCCAGAATACCCAATGTCGGTTCCTTGAATCATGATGTCTAATTCTTTTTTTTTCTTTTACAAAATATGGTACTGATCAAATACACATAATTTCTATATAGAGGATCGAATTGGGTTAAGGTTCTGGGGAACTGAACACTTCTATCGTAATTCTTTAACTCAAACTGATTCCTAGAAATTTTTAACCAAAAACATACGGTGAACATACGAATACCCAGTAAGGGTTTAAAAAAACCAATATAACCTTTGAAAACATTATTTAAAACATTACATAAAACATTTCTCTTAAATAAAATCTATAACACATGTAGACATCATAAAATTTCTTAATTAAAAACATGATAACATAATTACAACGATACACGGTTCAATTATAGGAATGCTCATTTGGAGTAATGAATAAAAGAAATTCTAAACATGTATTCCATATGAATATATAAGCACAAATTAAACATATAGGAGTATGGAATTATCAGATTTTTTCTTAAAGGTAATAACATTAATATCATACACAAAATACTAAATCACTAATTGCTAAACATATGTTATGCCATAAGAATTTACTTTTCTGATACTCATATATACTGGCTCTTAACCATGGATATTCTACCAATCAAATATCCATTTGGTTAATTAATTATCATACACATAATGAGGGAATGTATAATGCCGAAAAAAAAACATAACGTTAAGGCCTCGGGCCAAGACCATATATACTCCTTTTGTCAGGGCCTTGTGCCAAGACCGTAATTTGTCTCATGAGAAAAATTGGTGTACAGAGGGGTTTTACCGAGCTCCAACCATCAATTTCTATGTCTAATACATTCCTCATATGCCAAAATGTTGTGTATTAAAACTGTCATATACCACTTGAATAATTACTTTCAAATTTTATATTATTCAAGGTGTCCCATACCACCTAGAATAATTAAATTCATAATTCTGTGAAAGGAAATAAGGGTTTAAATTTCATTTAGTAGCATTTATACATATATAGTGATTTTGGAAAAAGACTGTAAACTGCATAATTAATTCATGACTAATACACAAATAAATATAGATTTGGTCACATATAACGATAAATTATAAAACCATATTAATCAATCACAAATTGGAATTTCTTCTGAATGCATAACATAAGGGTACACCAAACATTTGATGTGGGGTTTTAGGCTCACAAGTGTTCAACCATTTACCACTAAAAATTATTTCATATAACACACAACAATGTGAATAAGTGACTATACCACAATAAATGAATCAAAATCATCAGCAGTTATTTATTTTACTACCATTGTGTGAAATTTAAAATGTTTACTTAATAAAAATACTTATATATATAAATATTCTTAAGTAAACATGGATATCCCACATGTATAATAGAGTACATTAATGGGTCATACCACAAAATTTGTTTCCTCATCCTTATTTATCAATGAAATCATTAATCATAGAAGTTTTTTGTTATAGGATTTACAACTGGTCCAGGAGGTGAGGTACTCAAAATACATCTTTATATAAGACCGTATATACTGAATATAAATATATGTATGAAAAATATAACAAAATATTATTCCATCCTTGAACCTCGAAGTATAGAAGAATTGAAACTGAACCTCAAGGAGGTTCCATTAAAACTGTGTGGTTATTCATATATATATATATATAAGAATATACATAATTTTTTAAGAAGTTTATAAAAAATATAGTTCTTCTCATTTTAAGTTTCTTAAATTAACTTCGAAGCTCATGCTTAGAAACCTTATATCTGGATATAAGGAGTTTATAAAAATATGAGGGGCTATGTATATTTATATTTATATATTTATATACACACACATATATATGTAATCTATTATGTATATAAGGTATGAAAATATGTTTTCATTAGGTATTCATTCTTTGGGTCTCTAATACCCTATAACTCAAAATCCCGAAGCTCTAAATCTGGTAAAGAAGGGTTCAAACTCAAACTTCATGATTCATGTATATTTATATAAAAACTGTACATAAATATAAAACATAAACTCAACAAGAATGAAAAATATAAATCCCCTAACTTAGCTTGAATGGGAAGAGGTGCTCGGGAGAACTCATTAAAGCTCGCTGGAAGTTTGAGTGCAGAAGATCCAAGGGGTTCCTTGGGGTGCCTCGCGTGTATTAAATATACAAAAACTATTTAAAATATTTTAATGCATGTTGCATGGGATCCTAGGCCCAAATGGTTTATAAAAATACTAAGGGTCGGTCTTTCTAGAAACCGTGTGAAAGGTGGGGCACCAGCGACTGTCAAGTGTGGAGAAAATGGGGAATGAATAGAGTGTAGGGTACTGGTGCAGTGCATGCCATGGGGAAGAAGAATATGGTTCTATGGGAAGAGAATGATAGAAAAAAAAAGGATGGCCAAGATCAAGTCCTACATTGATCCAATGGCTGGGGTGTGTCCGTGGTTTTAAAGAAAAATTGGGCGGCTCAAATTAAATCCTAGATTGATCGGACAGTTCTGGGTTGACACTGCGTATTAAAACTCTTAGATAGTAGTGATTAGATATAATTTTGATCGAATGATCCAAAAAATTGTGGTGGTGCTCTGTGGTTGCTGATGGTCAAATGCGGGATCCAGATTGATGGCCTAGATCACACAAGATGCAATCCAACGGCATGTATCCTATTTCACCCGAAAACACTCATCCCACATTGAATTGGTGAGACATCCGTGAACCCTTTATAAGCCTAAGACTCAAAATGAAGGCTTAGAAAAAACAAAACACACAACCAAAGAGACTTACACATGGGCTCCCGCTCCCGCAGGCTTCAGCCTACCCCTTCCTCACGGTGGCCTCGTGCCCATGGTGGCGCACTCCGAACTCCCGTGTGCTCCTCCGAGACCTTTATGGAACCTATGCCCATGCTCAGGCTAGCCTTGGTTTTGGATGAGGGATAGTTTTAGCCACCTAGCATGAGATGCCTCCCTAGGCCAACTTTAAAGGGCTAGCCCTAGCGGGCCTATTTTTTTTATATAAAAACTAACTTGCAATAATTATAAAGTCTTAAGGAAAATAATACATTAATTAAAACTCTATAAAAATTTTCCTTTTAAACATGACTTTTATTTAAATGTTAGAAGGATAATGAATACAAATTATACTTTTTCTTGGCTCATATTATTTAAAAACACTAAACCTTCAACATATAATCTTATAAATTGAATGATAATTATTATACTAGTATTATAGAAGTCCAAACATTGTTTAATACAAAACATAGTTTAATTATAAGAAATTAAACATAGTTTAAAACACTGTTTAAGAAATGAAAATCTTTACAATATAATTGAAATATTTGAAAAGTGTTTTGAATTTCTTAATACATTTCAAAATCACTTAATTATAATTCAAACTATTTCACCATGTCCTTTTAATGTTCATGATTATGGTGGTTTTATAATTTTTCATTCCATAACTTAATTATTTTGTAGAAATAAATTATACTAATTTGTTTTCAATTATTTCTAAAACAAGGCCAATGACTATATTTATAGCTGTTAGAGTTCCTTGGTTGTCCAAGGAAATGGTCAAATTAGTGTCTTATAAAACCAAGACTTAGGGTGTCCTAAAACTCAAGACAAAGAAGAAGATGGTTCATGTCATACCATTGGTTCATAGTGTTGATGCAGTGGATTTGGCCATTATTATGTTCATTATGAAGGATTCTAAGGACCCATATTATATTCTTGGGGTTCTCATTGTTTTGAATGGTCTCCCTATAATTTTGATGGGGTTTTTAATAGGTATTTTTGGGTAAAATGGTTTCTTGTGATCTTGATACCTTGTAAACACTTCGGTGTCCTGTTTTAAAAAAAATCCTTATGTTTATATTATAGTTTTTGTTGGGTTAAAAGAAATATTTAAAAGAAATAATAGCCTAAAATTATCATTATACGAGACACATGTTTTTGGGGGTGTTATAATATTCCCCTTTCAAAGAATTGTGTTCTCACAATTCCTTTCACTTAACCTCATTAAAAGACTCCCTTACAAACTTCACCACATCCCCTATTGTGGAAGGTTCTCTGGTGTGGCCAGGTGAATTCCCAAATTAGTGTTCAACTCCTATACTTCCTTGGAACAGACAACACCTTGGGTAGAAAGGTTTCAACCCATGAATAGTGAATTCGGGCTTCCAGAGTGTGGCTCGGATGGTGGAAAGTATAGAGATGTCCAAATAGAAAAAGTCTCTAAGGACTCACCAGACTATCTTCTGATTGAGAACATCTATGTTATAGACATGGTTGTACAAGCTGAAACTGAGGAGTTGGTAAATGTAGGCCACACAAAGGTTTCCCTCCAAAGTATCCTTTTAGAACCTTACTCAAGCTATGTAGTTCTGGGCTATAGTGAAACATACGAAAATCCCTTCATGGTATTTTCCCTCTTCACCTATACTCGTCCGGTTGGACCATGGCTATGCGGTGGTATAAGTATGCATTCCCCTTCCAGGAGTGGAGAATAAACATATTATTTGATATATCATAAAGTTTCTTGCACGTTATTCTCAATCTTTCAAAAGGTAGGTACTCTTCCTCATGGGGTTTGACCAATATGGTCTATAGTATCTTAGTAAGGAGCAATAAGATGTGAGTCTGTCCTTCTATATGATTTTTTAGAAAATTCTAATCAGTTTAACCCATACGAAAGTACAAAAAAAGAAAATATAGAAGAATGAAAAGATAACAAGTTTTATTCTCATTTAACCTCTAGTACATGAAAAGGAAAAGGTCTAATGGTTTCCCCAGTTCCCTAATACAGTAATCCCCAGATCAAGTTCAAAACTATCGATCTCCCTAAACCATATGAAACCCGACTAGTCTGGTTCAATCTCGTGGGTGCACTTATGGTGTCTCCAAAGTCTAAGATCTAATTGGGAAGAGACAGAATAATAGTGCCTTCGTTATCCATCTGAAAATTAGTCAGATCCTCATAAATAGAAATGGTAAAGTAAACTTTTCTTTGTTTAAGTTCTGTTTTTCCAGAGTTATCTATATCGAATCTTCTGATACCAACTGCGTGGACCCGACCGCAGAATACCCAGTGCCAGTGCCTTGAATCATGATGGGAAATTATTTTTTTCTTTTAAAAATGAAAACAATGATCAACTACACATCATGTCCATACAGAGGATCAAATTCTATTTAGGTTCTGGGAAACTAGCCACTTCTAGCAAACTTCTTTAACTCAAACCGATACCTGAAAAATTTTAATCAAAAATAAAGGGTGAGAATATGAATGCCTGGTAAGGGGATTTAAAAGTAATAAAACAATATAAATTTTGAAAACATTCTTTAAAAATCTCCATAAAACATTTATCTTAATGAAAAGTTGTAACAAATGTACACATCATAAAAGGGCTCAATTATAAACATGCTAACAGAATTACAAGGATACACGGTTCAATTATAGGCATGCTCATCTGGATTAATGAATAAAATACATTCGAAACATGTATTACATATCAATATGTAAGAAAAAATTAATAAACTAAGAGTATTGAATAATCAGAGTTTTACATAAAGTTAATAACTTCAATTTCATTCCCCAAATACTAAATCACTGAGTGTTAAACATATGTCATGCCAGAAGCATTTATTTTTCTAAAACTCATAAATAATTGTTCTTAACCATTGATATTTTATTAGTATAATATCCATTTGGATAATTAATTATCATACACATAATGAGGGAATTAATAATATCATTCAACATAAACATAACGTTATGGTCGCGTGGCAATACCATAAATACCCTTTTATTCAAGGCCTTGTTCAGAGACCATCATTTGTCTTATGAGACCTACTGGTGCACTGCGGGGATATAGCGGGCTCTACCCATCACTTGCTAGGTCCAATACGTTACTCATATGACAAAAGGTTGAATATTTAAAATGTCATATAGCACTTGAATAATTACTTTCACATTTTATATTATTCAAGGTGTCCCATACCACCTGGAATAATTATATTTATAATTCCACGAAAGGTCATATAGGTTTAAATTTTATTAATTAGAATTTATATATATATATATAGTGATTATGGCATAAGACTGTAAACTGCATAATTAAGTAATGACAAATACATAAAGAAATGCAGATTTGGTCACATATGATGATAAATTCTAAAACCATATTAATAAATAAAAAATTGGAATTTCTTTTGGTTGCATAACATAAGGGTACTCCAAAAATTTCATGTGAGGTTTTAGGCTCACAGGTGTTCAAACATTTACTACTAAAAATGATTTCGTATAACACACAATAATCTCAGAAAGATACTCTACCACAATCAATAACTCAAAATTATCCGAGGTTCTTGATTTTACTACCATTGTGCGAAATTTAAAAAGTTTACTTAATAAAAATACTTGTATTTATATATATGCTTAAGTAAACATGGATATCCTCCATGTATAATAGAGTAAATTAATGGGTCTTACCAAAAAATTGGTTTCCTCATACTTATTTATCAATGAAATAATTAATCATAGATGTTTTAAGTTGAAGGATTTACAACTGGTCCATGAGGTGAGGTACTCAAATTACATCTTTATGTAAGACCATATATACTGAATATGAATATATGTATGAAAAATATAACAAAATTCTATTCCATCCTTGAACCTCTAAGTATAAAATACATGAAAATAAACCTCAAGAAGGATCCTTTAAAACCATGAGGTTATTCATATATATATATTAATAATAATATACATAATTGGGAAAGAAGATTATACAAAATATTGTATTTCTCATTTTAAGGTTCTTAAATTAACATTGTAGCTCAAGCTAAGAAACCTTACATATGGATATGAAGAGTTTATGAAAATATGAGGGGACATGTATATATATATATATTTGTAACCTATTTTGTATATAAGGTATGAAAATATGGTTTCATGAGGTATTCATGCTTCAGGTCTACTAATACCCTATAACTCAAAATCCTGAAGCTCTAAATTGGGTAAAGAAGGGTTCAAACTCAAACCGCAAGATGAATTTATATTTATTTGACAAGTCTACATAAATATAAAACTAAAACTCAACAAGAGAGACAAATATAAACCCCCTACCTTAGATTGATCAGGAAGAGGGGCTCGTGAGAACTCATTGATTCTCACTGAAAGATTGAGTGAAAAAGATCTGAGGCATTCCGTGGGGTTCCTTCGGTGTATTCCATAAACTAAACCTATACAAAATATTTAATGCAAGTTACACGATATGTGAGGCCCAAATTGTTTAATTTACAACCAAAATTGACTCTAGCGGCGGTTGTTTAGCGGTGGTTCTGGGAACCGCTGCTAAACCTTTTTTAAAAATGGTTTCCCAACAGTTTATAATAAACCGCCACAAAACATTTTTTTTACAACACTGACCCTTACCCCCCACCCCAACCCCCCTTCTCACCCTGCGACCCAGCTTCCCTGCGACCCCGGCCCCCCGCGACAACAATGACCCTGCGACCCCGATGCCCCCGCTTCCCCCGGCGACCCTGACCCCCGACGACCCCAGCGACCCTGTGACCCCGGCGACCCCGCTTCCCCCGGTGACCCCGCTTCACCCGGCCCCCGCAACCCCGACGACCTATACGAACCCGAAGGTTTGAAATAGTTTTTTTTGAATATTTTTTAAACTCAATTTCATTACCATCCCAGGTTGGGTTCTTGAAGAATCGAGTCCTGATAGAGGTATTGGAGTTAATTACTAATGATATTTTGGTTGTTTTATTAAAACTAGTGTAATGGTGTTAGAGGTATTAGAGTTTAGCCTTATAGGCTATATAATACAGTATATGTTATAATAGTTGATTCATTCCTACATAAGGACACTAATAATATATTTTTTAACATGAGTACTTATATCATTAATTATAGAATACTATTGGATCAGTGAAATCATTATATATTGATCAATATTTGATTTATGTGCTTGTTTTCATGTGATAAATGAACTACCACGGGATGGATTGTCTTGGAATTCCAATGATATATTCTAAATGATTTTCGTTATTCTATTTTGAACCTATTGTGATTTTTTTCTTCTTTTATATTTGATATTTTATCTTGTAGAAAACTTCTATGTGAAATTATGACCTGAACACGACTAGGTTTACACCTATATAAGTGCCACTCTGGATTCATCATGAAGATGATGAGAAATTTTTATAGGTAAATGAGTATGAGGGGCATCTACTTATTTCAAAATTAGGAATTTATCTCTATGTAGATTCAATTTCCAAGACTTAGATGATAATTTAAGATTATTTTTTTACACATCATTATAATAAATACATGTATTATAAAACATTTCCTTATTTAAGTGTAGGTTTGTTAAATCACACTACCTACATTCCTATCGATCTATATTCATCAATTTTACTAAAAGGATATTTATTTTCTTAATCAGTATAGGATAAATATTTTATGTGATGCCTTAATGATAAATAAATGTGATATTTAAAAAGTATTTCAATATTATGTTGTGACTTTTCGGGGACCAAATGGAAATGTTTTGAGTTGTGAATATGGTTGTGACTTTTTTTGGAAAATTTTATTGTGAGATAGTTCAACTAGGTTTATTGTGTATTTACATTTTATTTGTATTTTCGTTCTCTATATTTTATCCAAAGAAGATTATTTTTCATTAATATGTATTGTCTTGGATTAAAGTAATCACTTTCATTGAATATGTATCTTTTTATTTTTCATTATTTTTTGAAATGGATAACCTATTTATTTATAAGGCCTACTTGACTATAATGAATTATGACACTTAGGTATGGAGTTCCTTACTTTTTTGATACTTGATCATGGAGTCCATCAAACATGTGTTACTCAAGAATAACATCCATTTAAATTTCATAAATTTCTTTTTTAGGTTGAAGTGAATGGTATTGAATTCATTTTAACTTATTGTAGTAGTTTGGATGAATATACTTCTTACAAGTTCCTGAATATAATGTTTAGAGAGAATTATTTCTGGGATCTATTTCCACCTATGTTATCTTTATTATCTTATTATGTTGTCCTGGATGATAGTACCAACACCCCACATTTCATCTCCAAATTCCCAACATGATTCTACTATGAAACTCCAAACACCAAGACTAGACACATCAACTATTCTTCAAATACCCTAGTTTGATCCCCAAACCACATTGCGTCTTGAATGACATTTTTAATGTGGTCTCCACCTTACCATATCAATTTTTATGCAAAAACACTAGTAAGTCCTTCTCTAGATGAATTATACCAAAGGCTATCAATCCCACCCACCAATGCGCTATCATATCCTGACCACGATGACTTAAAAATCACGGAATAACAAAAATGTTCATTGCCCACAACGAAGTCCGAATCTGACTCTTAGTTCAACTCCATGGTCATATCCTCGATCTTCCCATTTAACCATAATTCTCCACTCATGAGCACTAACAGATATATGATCCAAATCACCCTCAAGTCACACCACCACTCTTTTCTATGTGAATACACCAAAGAGGGGACTAGGAATTCAATCCACACAAGGTTCGTAGAACCTCAAAACCTAATCTCCCAAGTTATTTCAACGTGTATTTCCATGAAAACCACCACTTATCATGCCTCAAGACTACCATCCCTCACGTGGTTCTTGTCACTCCAAATTAACAATGTGTTGAGTTTTGTAAGCATCATACGGTTTTCCCTAAACATTATTTATAATAGATTTATTCGATATTAGAGTTTTATATGAAGAATCTATAGAGAAATTAGGTTAGGGTTATTCCAAATTAACAATGTTCTTTGGTTTTCATGGTAAAGTACATACCAAACTATTATTACACTATTTCTCTTTACCAAAGAAACTTCTCCTATCCCAAACACTAGAGGGTTCATATCTAACTCAGGGGATCATCTTTATTATATTATGTTTCTATAATCTTACACTATTCTATATATGAATCTCTTTTATATTTAGTATTAACTATGTGTTTTATTTTTTTTTATTATGTAGGCACATTGTGATATACATGGATAAAAGTTGGATCACATTACCGAGGAACACACCTCAGTATGTTAATGGTTTGAATGATTTTTTAGATTTTGAAAATTCAAATTGATCCATTTAAGGGAAAATAAAATGTCCATGTCTTGAACATAAATTTAGAGCATGGTTGAAGAGAGATGAAGTTTATGAACATTTAATACTGAAGCAATTCCCTTGTAAATATTTGTGTTGGATTTGGTATGGAGAATCGATCATTACAGAAAGATTGATAATTGATGTTAATCCACAGAATGATGTCCCAAGTTCATTTAAAATTGAAAATGAAATGAAAATCCTCATAAATGATGCATTCAACACTACAAGACACCACTATCAGCATCAAAACATATCAGAACAACTAGAAGATGGTGCTACAAATTGCAACGTGACAAGTGATATTCATGAGACTGTAACACATGCAGATCAAGATTGTAACATATCATTGGATCCTCATCTAGGTCTTGTGGAGACAAATTTAAGAGAAAACTTCACTGAGGAAAATTCGTTTCATGATTTAGTTTATGATGGAAATCAAGAGTGTATAGTGGGTGTTTGAATTATTCAAATCTTTCATTTCTACTAAAGTTGTACCATATCAAATGTCTATGTGAAATTACAAATAAGGAAATGTCCTTTATATTAGAATTGATTCGTGATGCATTTCCTAAAGAAAAAAATCTCAGAATATTTTTATAATATGGAAAAATTTGTTAACAAGATTGGTCTGAATTATACAAAAATACATGTGTGTACCAATGATTGTATGATTTATTGGGGAGAGGATTCAAGTAGACAGAATTGCATGTAATGTTCTTCTTCTAGATGGAAGGAAAAGGGTGATTTTGGAAGTCTGAATGAACATAATTTCATGGAGAAGAAGAAAAGGAACACACCTGCAAAGGTTTTGAGCTACTTTCCTTTGAATCCTCGATTGCAAAGATTATTCATGTCATCGAAAACCGCTGAATACATGAAGTGGCATTCTATAGATAATAACAATGATGGGTTAATGAGACATCCACAAGATTCCCAATCATGGAAGACATTTGATTCATTACATCTAGATTTCTCAGCTGAAACTAGGAATGTTCGATTGGGATTAGCTGCCGATGGATTCAACCCATTTGGGACTTTGAGTACCAGTTATAGCATTTGGACATTTGTTTTGATCTCTTATAATATGCCTATATGGATGTGTATGAAACAAACATCTTTTATCCTTTCGATGATTATTCCTAGAAAAGAAATGCCTGAAAATGATATTGATGTATAATTGCAGCCTTTGATTGAAGAATTATGGGAGCTATGAATCAACGACATTGAGACATTTGATGCTTCTTCTAAAACAATGTTTAAAATGCATGATACTTTAATGTGGACCATTAGTGACTTCCCTGGGCTTGGAAAATTATCTAGTTGGATCACATACATGGGTTTGGCTTGTCCCATTTTTAACTTTGATTTTGAGCCCAAATGACTACCTCAGAGTAGAAAATGGTGCTTGTTGTGTCATCGAATATTTCTCGATTCATCTCATAGATTTCGGCTGAACAAATTAAAATTTAATGGTTCCCTTGATCGTAGACCACCTCCAAAGTTGTTAACTGGTTCTGAAATATTGACACAGCTTGAAAATGTTGAAATAGAATTTGGGAAGGTTCATTATTTGAATGATAGAGGAAAATAGGTCTGAAGTGCATCATCAAGTGAAATAGGAACGCAACAATGGAAGAAAAAAACAATATTCTTCAAACTTATGTATTTAGAATTTAATTTGTTGTAGCATAATCTTGATGTGATTCATATTGAAAATAATGTATGTGAAAATTTGATTTTCAGGTTACTTAATGAGCATGGAAAGTATAAGGATCATCTCAATGCTCGCAAAGACTTACAAGAAATGAACATAAAACGCGATCTCTGGCCTGATGAGAATGAAACGTATTCTCTGGAAATTTTTGCAATGAAAAATAGGGATAAAGATACATTCCTTCGAATTTTAAAGAATGTTAAGGTATCTGATGGGTATTCAAGTAACATATCGAAGTGTGATGATTTAAAGAATCATAAGTTACATGGATTGAAAAGTCACGATTCACATATATTGTTACAACAGTTACTACCATTGACATTGGGTACATTATTACCTAAAAAAATTACTGCTATTTTACTCCAATTATGCACATTTTTCAGACAACTATGTGAGAAATACCTACATCCATTTCATCTTGGAATCCTCCAAGTGAGTTTTTTATTGAAACTTTGTGAAATGGAGATGATCTTTCCTCCGTCATTTTTTACTGTAAGGATGAATTTAATTGTGCATTTGGTTGAGGAAGCTAAATTAGGAGGCCCTGTTCATTATCGACAGATGTATCCAATTGAGAGGTACTTTATTTATATGTTTTTCAGTTAAGTAAACAATTTTTGGTACTTAATTAAATTCATAATTATGTCTATTTTATTTCACAGATATTTTGGGCATTTGAAATCATACGTGAGAAATAACGCTCAACCAGAAGGCTTTATTGCTGAAGGCTATTTGGCAGAGGAGTGTCTTACCTTTTTTTCATGATACATGGATGATATTGAGACAATATTTAATCGAGTTGGAATTGTTGACGACACATCGAATCAATCTCATATACATCAGAAATCCAAAATATTTCCTTCTATTGACCGATCAGTTGGGAGGACCTCAAATGTGACACTGACTAAATTGGAATTATTATAGGCACATAGATATGTGCTTCTGAATAGTGAATTTGCAGATCCATTTATTGAAGAGTTGAGCATACAAACAAAGATACGAATGAGAGGCCGAACACTAAACGAGAAATATATAACAAAAGATGTTAATAAAGATCTTGTAGAATGGTTTGAACGACGTGTAAGTTCATAAATATTGAAATAAATGAGAATATTATTTTGACACATACATTTTGTAAATCTAATAAATTATATTTCTTTTTTCAGCTCATGAATACTGGTACTCGAGCAGAGGTGTCAAGATATTTGAATTTTCTTGCTAGAGGTCCTCTAAAACAAGTTAGAATGTTCGACGCTTATAATATGAATGGCTTTATATTTCGTACAGTCGATCAAGAAGTGGGTTTGAAAACACAGAATAGTGGAATATCTACATTTGCTGAAGTGGAATACAATGGAAAGCTGTATGATATTATTGAATTAAACTACCAAAAACATTTTTCTATTTTTTATTCAATTGAAAATTGGTCGATATTATCAGAGGTGTTAAAAGAGATTCTTTGAACTTTACTTCTATGAACTACTCTCGCTTCATGGATGTTGGTGATCATGAACTGCATGATCCATATATCTTAGAATTGCATGAAAAAATGGTATATTATGTGAATGATTTTGTCGATGAATGCTGGAGTGTAGTTTCTCACGTAATACAAAGCTATTTGTATGATATGGGTGATGAAGTGGAAAATTTGACCTCTGAAATTGAATTTAATCAACAACAGGAAGAAGAATTATTTGTCCATCATGATATTGAAAATATTAGTCTAGCAAGGATGAATAAAGTGGATGAAAGAATGGAGTGGAAACCGATATGATTGAAGGGGAAAATGATTGTATGTACAATTATTTATTTATTCAGTAACCACTTGTTTCATTTCTGTAGTCATTCATTATCATTGTTATATATATTTTTTCTGTTAGTACCGGGCATCTATTATCATTTTTATTTTTATTTTCTGCTTTTTTTTTTGAAATATATATTCTGAACTTAATTTTATTTGATTAAATGACAGGAATTCCAAGGAGGAAGCAGTACATTATTTCATCTAGTTCTGGATAGATGACGATCCATCTGGCTCCCTCCCCAGGACATCTGAGGCACCAGCTGCCTACACCCCTACACCATCTCCCCCTGCACCATCTCTCACACCATTTGTGGATGTCCCATTAGAGGCTGAGCCATCGAATCCCCCTTCAAGATCCTCATCACTGGGACAACGACACACCCCTTCCAGTTTATCAGGGGCATACTGGAGTGTCACTGTCATAGGTAAAAATTTTAATTAAATAAATTTATTGCATTTTGTTTATACTAATTGTTTGAACATTGAAGATGAAAAAAATGCAACTGTGGAGAAAAACATAAAAACTAATGATTTTTGGAATATGAATGGCGAGAAGATAGTCATTCCATTTGATTCTTATGGGGTTCCTATCGATGACACTGCAGGGTTACTTGGCCAGATTCTAGGCTATCTAGCAGTGGAGCCCATTTACATTCCTATTTCTTATGATGACTAGAGACATATGCCTCTAAGCTGGAAAATGAAGTTTTTGATTCTCAAATAAAGGTAAATTTATTACATTATGGTTTAATTTAATGTCATTTTACTAATATGTTCAAAATGAATTTCTGTATACAGATGGTCTTCTACTTTACTGTTGCTGATGTGATAGTATGGAAGTGGACGTTGAAAAATCTAGGTAATAAATAGATAGATTTAAAATAGAGATTGTGTTGTGATGTTAATGATAATTCGTTGAATATGAAAAAAATGTAAGATAAGCTACCCAGTGGGGTACTCAA
Organism: Viscum album; assembly: GCA_963277665.1. Taxonomy (NCBI): domain Eukaryota; kingdom Viridiplantae; phylum Streptophyta; class Magnoliopsida; order Santalales; family Viscaceae; genus Viscum; species Viscum album. The sequence goes on along the minus strand of OY728137.1, from coordinate 859,762,665 downwards.
ATAATAGTGGAATGTTTTTATTGACAGGCATCGTGATGAGAAGCAGATGGTATTGAAATATATATTATTATATTATCCTCATTTTACATTTATACATGTATATGTAGAGGAAATGACATTGAATAAATTACTATTAAATTGAATTTTATTTATTTTAGGGTCTCTCAAGACAAAATGCATCAAAACTATCTAAGAAAGTCATCCCTCACACTACGGGCTCCAAAAGCTTTTCTAGAAGCCGAACGACATTGATAATATTTTAATTAGTTTAAATATTTATAAGACAATATTATATGTTTAATATATTGAATTGTTGATTTATCTTTGCTTAATGCATTCACATAGTTTAGGTCATGAAGCATCACAAACTGAACTGTGGTTGGATGTTCACAAGAAATCAGATGGAAGTTTTGTTAATGAGCCTGCTAAAGAAGTTGGGGTATGTAGTAAATTTTTTATTATAATAACTTATTATCAGTTTTTACTATGTTACTATATATTGAAATTTGATTTATAGGTAAAAATTAAAGAACTATGGGATGCCAATCCTGTATAGTCCTACTAAGTCCCCCAGGATGACCCGGTTGCGAAAGTCCCTGGGAAGGAGCATCCTGTTAGAGTGCGTGGGATGGGTTCGGGACCCGTACCATCTGAGGTTTTTAGAATGCCATTGGGGATGGTAGATGTATCTACTCCTGGCTTTAGTTATCCCATACTCGAAGATGGTAAGAAAGAGATTGTTTCTCTATGAAATATAGCTTACCAGTTGGGGGATCCGATATCTGATTTTCCGAAAGAGTTGACTGAAATTCATCAATAGATGTGCAGATATGCCCCCTGTGGTAGTGCATCGACTCGTGGTATGCATGTAAATCGTAAAAAATAAAAATCATTTAGTTTGATAACTTTCATTGGTTTTAAGTATTAATATTAATATGCATCAATATCTAATTTTCAATATAATGTTCTTACAGGTGATTGAAGAAAGTGGAGATGAAGGTGGAGAGGGTGATGATACATCATCGGACCATGGGTAGTTGTATTGTTGATGTGTTGAACAAATATGGGAACAGTTGGTTTGTATATGTAACATTTTTGGCACATAGTTTCCACCAAACATTTTCATGTCCTAAAATTTCCTTGATTTATCATGTTTCCTTTTATGCATTTTATTGATCTCTGATATTTCTTTTTATGTATTGATTTCTTGGGTGTGGTATACATCATTCCATTTAGGCCTATGTTTGAATTGGTAGTCGAGATTTTGGATGACAAGGAGTAAAACCCATTGTTGATGTGTTAAAAAAATTGGGTCATTTCATAGTGATCAAGGGGATAGTGTTATGGACACTTTGGTGAGGCCCATGTAATTTTTATTACTCGGAGGCCCTTGTGAGTGGTAATTGATATGCATGATTGGTTTTTTGTTTTTAATGTGTCTAGGTGTGACATGTGGGTCATGCTAGTTTTGTGCGTATAAACTATGGACCTAGGATGACTGGTAGTTTTGTATTGCTATATATTATGTTATTGATTTTGGTTGATGAGATTTGTAAGGGTGGTTATTTTTTGTTGTATGTGTTACCCTCTTAGAGAAATCTAAGTTGGGATATGGAATGTTGTATGGGATGAGACCTCACCCTAAGTGAGAGTATGGTAGTATGAGATATGGTTTTAGATGAGGTTTGTGATATAATGTATGAAATAACCTTTAGTGGAGGTTAGAGCTGTGAGATGAAATACATTACTTGTTATATGGCCCCATCCTAAGTGGCAAGGTAGAGGTATGAGATTTAGTTTGAGATATTGTATGGGACCTTACACCGAGTGTGAAAATATTATAATGAGACTTGATGTGAGATCATGAATTTGTTGGATAATGAACCATATGTGAGAGGGTAGATGTTGACACTTAGTTATGGGACCCTACACTAAGTTATAGGTTACCCGTTTGGGTTTTTATAGTGGGATTCCTTCTCTTTCAATATTGGATGATGAATGTGAGGTCTAGAATCATTGTGTTGTAGTTAGCACACAATAACCAAAAGTGATTGTTTTCATGCTATATATTGATGAATAATTTATTTTATAATACATGTATAGTGTTTATAGGATGGTGATATGAGGTTCACTAGGTGATACCCAACTATGTTTTACGCTCACTCCCTATATGGAAACACCGACACACATGTAGATCAAATGTTTCATTTTCAAGTGATATATATTATGGGGGATCAATAAGGATCAGCTAGATTTATGTTTGGAGAGTATTCAAATACTTGACCTAATTTTTATAGTTTATTCTATCATATTTTTTTTTCAATTTATTCTATACTAATTTCCTAGGTTGATTTTTCTTGTTGTTTGTTGGTATGTACAATATGGTTCATTATTATATAGCATGTCAATGTTTACTTATTTTTTTCAATTTATTCTATACCAATTTCCACGGTTGATGTGTCTTATTTCCTATTGGTATGTACAATATGGTATTTCTGGTTTGATTAGAATTTCAGGGCATTGGTGCAGCGGAAGTAATTTTTTTTTGGTCAGCTTTTAGCGGCGGTTAAAACCACTGCGAAATTTACATCAGCGGCGGTTTAAAGAACATATAAATGATGAAAACTACCGCTAAATATAATTTTTTTTACGTTTCACAGCGGGTTTAACCACAGATACATAGTCGCATCATATCTGCCTCATTCCACAGCAGTTCTCATGACTTCACTGGCGGTTTTACGGCCACTGGATTTGAGTTTATTCGTAGAGGTTATGACCGCCGCGAATAAAGTGATATCAAGGGCTCGTAAAACCCCACCACTAAACTCAGTAAAACTGCTGCGAAATGAGGCAGCTACAACGCTTTCCTTAAACCGCTGCGAAATGGAAATAACCACCGCTAATAGATTAGTGATTCCATATTAGCCGGCAGTTTACAGAAACCGCCTCCAAACCATGTAGCGGCGGTTTAAACCACTGCTACATGCAAAAATAACCGCCGCTAAATGGAGGTTCTCTTGTAGTGTTATAAAAAGACTAATGGTTGGTCTTTTTGGAAACTGCGTGAAATGTGGGGGACCATAGGCTATCATGTGTGGAGAAAACTGTGCAAGAATAGGTTGTAGGGTACTGGTGTAGTTCACGACATGGGGAAGAGGTAGATTGTGCTACGGGAAGAAACCGGAAGAAAAATGGATGGTCAGGATCAAGTCTGACATTTATCCAATTGTTGGGGTGCTTCCGTGGTTTTAAAAAGAATTTTGAAGATCAGATTAAATCCGTGTTTGATCGGATGGTCCTTGGTTGAAACGACGTTTTGAAACTCTCAGATGGAAGATATTATATCTAAGGTCGATCGAACGATCCACAAAAATGTGGTGGTGCTCCATGGTTGTTGAGGGTCGAACGTGGGATTGGGATCGATGACCCAGATCACACATGATGCGATCCAATGGCCCAGATCCCATTTCACCTGAAAAAACTCGTCCCACATTGAATTGGTGAGACATCTGCGACCCCTTTATAATCTTGAGTGTCACAACAAAGGATCAAAAAAACACAGCATGCACCCAGGGGGCCTTACACATGGGCTTGTGCCCCCATAGGATTTGGCCTACCCCTACCTCATTGTGGCTTCATGCCCACAGTGGTGTGCTCCAAACTCTTGTGTGATCCTTTGAGCCCTTCGGGGATCCTATACCCACTCTTGGGCCGACAATGGGTGAGGCTGAGGGCTAGGCTTAACCACCTAGCATGAGTTTCCTCCCTTGTCCCATCTATAAATAGATGGCCCAGTGGGCCTATTTTTTAATAAAAATTATCTTGAAAAAATTATAAACTCTTAATGAAAATAATACATTTATTAAATCTATATAAAAATTATCCTTTTAAACATGACTTTTATTTAAACATTTGAAGGATAATGAATAAAAATTATACATTATCTTAGCTGAAATTATTTACAAACACTAAAACTTTGACATACAAAGTTTTAAATTGAATTATAATTCTTATACAAGTATTATAGAATTCAAAAATTAGTTTAATAAAAAACATAGTTTAATTATAAGAAAATAAACGTAGTTTAAAACAATGTTTATGAAATGAAAATCTTTACAATATAATTGAAATACTTTCAAAGTGTTTTGAATTTCTTATTACATTTCAAAATCACTTAATTGTAATTCGAACGATTTCACCATGTCCTTTTAAAGTTCATGATTCAGTGGTTTTATAATTTTTCAATCCATAACATAATTATTTGGAGAAATAAATTATACTCACATGTTTTCAATTAATTCTCCAACAAGGACAATGGCTATATTTATAGCGGTTAGAGTTCCATGGTCACCCAAGGCAATGATCAAATTAGTGTCTCATAAAACCAGGCATTAGGGTGTCCTCAAACTCAAGACAAAGAATAATATGGTTCACGTCATACCATTGGTGCTTAGTGTGGCTGAAATGGATTTGGCCATTCTTATGTTCATTATGACGGATTAAAATGAAAGATATTATCTTATTGGGGTTATCAATGTTTTAAGAGGTCTCCCATTAATTTTGATAGGGGTTTTAATAGGTATTTTTGGGTAAAATGGTTTCTTGGGATCTTGATACCTTGTAAACACTATAGTTTCTAGTTTTAAATAAAAATTTGCGTGTTTATCTTATAGTTTTTGTTCGGTTAAAAGAAATATTTAAACAAAAATAAAAGCATAAAATTATCATTATATGAGACTGAAATTTTGGGGTGTTACATTCTTCAATCACTAATTTTAAGCTCCTATGTCACTTTCTTGAGAGGATTCTCAAGAGGATTCATCTCAGTTAATCCATTGAAATTCGTGGTTATGATACTATAATTAGATATATGAATAATGGTATATTTAAAAATAATAACACTATATCTACATCGATGAAATAAACAAATGTTTTCTTAATTTATTTTATCCATTTTAAACTCCCGAGATGTATTTCCACAATCGACCCAGGCCGACCAATATTAGGTTACACCTATGGTAAAGTCGCTATTATGAACTCAACAACGACACCAGATTTCTAATCTGGGAACACATTTAAGAGTTATTCTAATTTTTTAGTAAAACCATGTGTGATTTCTATTAAATATTTTAATATTTTTACATTATTTTTTTCTGGATACGTCAGGCCTCAAAATCGAACGATGTATCAGTGTTTGTTCTATAAAATAATCAATATAATATCTAAAAATAATACACTTAAAATATGAAACATTAAAATTTATCAGTATTTTATAATATAAATTATTATGATTTTAAATATAGAATAAATTTTTATAAATTCAATTCACAAATGTGGAAAAATACCATTTATTGTTCTACCTGTGGATGAGATGAAAAAAGGGTTCCCAAAGAGAAAATTGTCAAAAGTGTATAATGTTTTATTATCATAATTCAATATTAAATGGACTAAACTGGCTGAAATTTTATTTATTATCATATAATTAGACAAATTTTACATTAAAACAAATTTAACATATAAGTTTTCTATGTAATTAATTTAAATTAAAAGGTATATTTTGATAAGAATAATTATTATTCTCTATTCTTCGAAAAATGAATCATTTTAAAAAATTTCCAAAATAATCACTCAAATATAAATTTGATATGATTAGTTCCAAAAAATTAATTTTTTTCAAATAATTTCACTAAAATTAGGGAAAATAATTTTATGTTTTTTGTGAAAAGTGTGACTAAACTACCTTTTAGAAAAATACTGTTTTTTTTTTGAAAATCAATATTTTTCATTTAATGGTTCTTATTTTATTTAAAATTGATTGATAATCATAATTTTTATAAATTACTTAGTCCTATTCATATCCTTAAACTTAATGTATAGGTTGTAATGGTCACATTTTAAATAATATTTATTTAATATAGTATTGTGTATTGTATAATCTCGGTGTTGTGTGCATCACGAGATATCGAAGAAATAAAAATTTATTTAAACATAAATATATTATAATGTTGAAAGGTGTTACATTCTTATATGATATTGGGTTTTCATTCAATATAAAATATCAAACCAATATTTTTTCTTTTAAAATCATGAGGTGTTACATTACTCATTGAAGAATGTATGAGGCAGTATTCATATAATATTAATTAGTTAGGGTATAATCTTTGATATGACATCTACCATACTCTATTAGGCTATATCATGTTACTTATCCTTATTAAAAAAATATTCATTCCTATAATCACATATCCAGGTATTTATAAACCATATTCATATATTTTCTATAATATACTTTTCCAAAAAACATTGAATTCTCCAAGTCAATAAACCAAATTGATGTTATATGTTCCCCCCAGATAATAACTATATATGTAACCATCAAATGGAATTATAAACTAGTTCATAAGGTCACATACTATTAAATCTATATCATAATCTAAAAAATTATATAAACGTTACAAAATATTTTAGGGAATAAATTATATATATATATATATAAATATCCAATTTTGATTTTCGCAAATTCATTTTTCTGAAAATCCATCAACACCATATTAAATAAAAAACAAGTTATACTAATCCTAATAGTTATCAGAACCTAAATCAAGTGTTCATCAGTTAATTTTCATGAATATAAAACCTTGAAAAAAAATCAATCATCAACAATATTAACACCTTTTAATATATATTTCACAACCATTAAAATATAACTAATGAAAAATAATCCTTTGAAGTTTCATATAAGCATCAATAACATTAAGAATATTCCATAATGAAATCGATAAAGAAAACATCACTAAAAAATATCTTATAATATTAATAAATAATTTTTATTATGATATAAGCCTCACGACCATAGGTAAGACGATTAAATTCACCTTTTCCATCATAATAATAGTGAACTAAAAATGTTATCCACTTCTGTATGATCTGTTATTCTGTTATGATACACAGTGATTTATAGATATATACCTTTATCAACATTATATTATTGATACTGTTTCAACCTAATAC